>JBBJLS010000140.1:20428724-20442341 GCA_037577275.1 Bryconaethiops microstoma | reverse complement strand
GTCATGGGTTCGAATCCTACCTTCAGCAGACCACCACTGGGTTCCTGAGCAAGACCCTTAACCCCAAGTTGCTCCAGTTGCTCCCCTGTAGTTAGGGAATGGAAGTCGCTTTGGATTAAAGCGTCTGCTAAATGCCGTAAATGTAAATACTCCTGACCTACACTTGAGTGGTTCCACAAAGGCCCATATTTCTTCAGATTTCTGCTCAGAGAACAGAAGGACAGAGAATTAAAAATTTCAGATATTGACATTATTGTGTTCTAAACAGATCTAAACAGATGGACGTTGAATGGAAGTTTAATCTGTGAGCCTTCACTAACCCTGTGGCTTTGTGTTTTATTCAAAGGTGGGTGCATGTTGTATGTGCACTCTACGTTCCAGGGGTGGCGTTTGGAGACATTGACAAACTACGGCCAGTAACACTTACAGAGATGAACTACACAAAGTATGGTGCCAAGGTAAGACAACGGAACTTGATTGTGATTAACATTTGTCTTTATTTATTTAATTTTATACATTAATAGTTTGCTACTTTACGATGACTATTTGAGGCCAAGCTAAAGTATTATTCATATGACTTCCCTCAGGATAGCCATAAGACTTTAGATTTATTTTATTTATGGAGGAAATAATGCAGCATGTGTCATCCAAAGAAGTAAATATATGAAAATAACTATCAGTATATATTTGGAATATAATGTAAATTTTAGTTTTGTTTTTCCATTGTTGTTCTAGTGGGCATTTTTATTCCAGGTTCATGGGGTATAATGTCACATTACCTAGTATTCTGCCTGGAATTCATGTACATTTTTATTGCAGAGGGGATCAGGGCCCCAACAGAACAAAGTGGTGTATATAGAAGTGCACTTAATCAAGCTGTTTGATTCAACAACCTATAAAGGTTTCATTACAGTGCTGCTTCTGGCTGACTCAAAACCATTCCGTGCATTCCTCTAAAGACTTTGCGCTTTCAATAGAGACGTTTTGACATTTACTTTACCTGAAAGTTAGTTTTAGGGTCAGTAAGCCAGAAAAGGTTCCTTATACTGTGAGGCAAATTACTTTTAAAAGCACTTGAGTCTTTTAAAGTCTTCCTTTAATGGTTTGTTCTTTACATTTAAAAGGAAATCGCTCCTGAAAAGACTATTATTATTTTAATTTTGAGCTCCTGTAATTGACATATTTTCAGGTTTCTGAAATGGTGACCTTCTCCTTCGTCAGGTGCTGACAAGGTCAAATAGGCTTTTAGACTCGGCTTGGCCACCTTATCGGTAATGGAGAGTTATGCAATAAAAATGAATGTGGGCTTTTTTTAATGATGTTCTAGGCATTTTCACATTCAACCTCTAACACATGGTCATCTTGCAGGTCCTTGATTAGGGTTTTCAAATTAAGACACCATCTAAGCTAATTCACATAATGGGCTTGAGTACATCATTATGAAGTGTTGGACAATGTTGTGTTGTACAGGAGTGCAGTCTGTGTGAGGACACCCGTTTTGCCCGGACGGGTGTATGTATCAGCTGCGATGCGGGCATGTGCCGCTCCTTTTTCCATGTGACATGCGCCCAGCGGGAGGGGCTGTTGTCTGAAGCTGCTGCAGAAGAGGTGAGGGGACATCATATTGGGTCATATGATGGGGGGGGGGGGGCTGATATTCATTGTTTTGGCGGAAAGCAGTTTGAGCATAAGCATAGACAATCATGGGAAGTTTGGCATGCACAGGTTTTAAAGATTTATGCTCTAAAGTGGAACTTTTCGTGTCTAGTCAACGGTCTGCTCATTTTGATCTAATCTGTCACCATTTTGCTTTTGATCCATCATAACGCCCAAATGTGAAAGCAGTGTTTGCTGTCCATCCGTGTCTGTCTGTCTGTCTGTCTGTCTGTCTGTCTGTCTGTCTGTCTGTCTGTCTGCGTGAAGCTGCTCTGAGTCCTTCATCATTTCAGAGGCTCTCCCTGTGCAGACGTGTTCGTGCTCTGCCGCTGCTGCTGACACCCAGGCATTCAGGCATGCTGGAATAAATCACACACCAGCATGGGGCTACAAGTGACATTAAGATTTACGCCTGTCAACAGCCATCACCAAGAGTGGGCATATCGTCAAATTAAGGATGTACTGTAATCGTAATCAGTTACATCACCAAATGCAGCAGCAGCATATGGAATTGGAGGTAACTCCAGTGTCTTAGCTGGCATGGAAGGAAAGGTTAGACTGGTTCATGCACTGTTAGGTTATTGTTTATACTCCATTTTGTTGACTATTTAGAGAAAAGTTCAGTAGATTTTTAGTTACCTTAACAAGCCCATATTCTGCATTTTTATGTGTCATCTGTGTATGATGTTTGTGCACCAAAAAAGAGAGATTACATTTTTTTTAAAAATTATTTCCGACCTCTCTTAGAAATAAACAGGCCGTCCTTGTTACTATGTGTTTAAGTCTGATATATGTAAATGGTCTCTGATTGGCTGCCTCATTTATTGTGCCTGATTTAAAAAGTGGTCCCTGCTGAAACATGTCTTATAACTTCAGTGTGAGCAGACAAGCCTGTTGTAGACTCAATATAGCAATTAAACTCTAATTTTGAAAAGAGAAATGAAAAGAAAAAATTTAGATTTTCATAACATGGTGCCTTTAAAGGTGTTGTTTACCACAGAATCAAATTTCTGTGATTTTCTACTTTCTCTAGATGTGGCGGATCTGCATTGACATATGTGTAGTGTAAGGTTATTATGTATATATTCAGACCATGTTAAATTAAGTAATCTCAAGTAGACTTGCTTATGTGGTATCTAACAATATTTGACATACGGTTATCTATAAAATTGAACAAAACTGCAGACAAAGTTCATGGTTAAAGGTTCCCGCTATCTGTTCTTAGCAGTGAGTATCTGCAAAAGTAGATATTTTCATAGTTACTGGACATTGTTTGTTTATTGCATTTGGGGGGACTATAGTGTAAATTGGGTTTTTCTTCTTGTTTAATAATTATTTAATAGGGGCAGGTACAAAAGGTTAGAACGTGGATTAGTCTGATGCCATTTAACATTAATATGTAACATTATGCTAGTGTACAGTGTTTTGCCCCTAGACAGATGTTTTTCCTTGTAATCAGTCAATATTTAATACTTTCCTATCTTACCCACCGGGGTTCAGGTGGCCTAAATATAATATGAGGACTAGGTCTCGCCATGCTGGGCCATAGTCACAGCCCATCAAGTTCATGGCTCAAATATGTAGCCTGTATCGAAGAGGCCTGTGGTATAAAGGTGACGTTCTGTGCTGATAAACACTTGGGGAAAAGTGCCTGTTCGCCACAATCCACTTAATCCAGTCAGTCGTGCAAAGGGCCTCGTATCAACAGGTAAGCACACCGATAGCATCCAGCGAGACACCTTAAGCCTAAACGATTCTGTGGGCACAGGGAGTTGGAAAATGGCAGCGCTTCCAGCAACCTCAACAGAGGGGGAGGGGAGTCTAGGTCTGTACGAGTGTGTGTGTCTGCATGCGTGTGTGGAATTCAGGGTTGCTGTGGAGCAAATGTCTGCTGTCTAAAGGCTGAGATATGAAGCGGCTGTTAATGGTTCATTCTGTTCTAAAGCTCTACCTCGCTTTAACTCCGTTTCTGAGAAAAAAATGCTGTGGCCATTTTCTGTTCTTGGAAGTCCTACCCAGTTTCGCCCTCAATCGTTTTCTCCAGCCCTGGAGCCTGCGCTCTCTGCAAAAATGCTGGAGCCTTTTAAAAAGTGAGGAAATTTACAGACCTGTTGTGGCGTATTTTGTCATAGTTATCTGCATGCACACAGTCTGCAGTGTGGAGCTCAGGACGTCATTACCAACAACCACCAAACTGGTTGTGCCTGCCTCTGAGTAGATACGCCTATCTGCACCAATAATGAAACCATACATTAGAATTATCACGCCTACCAGAGTTGGAGGACACAGAATGAAATCTGGAGAAATGGTGATGTTGGAACAACATCTACAACTGCGAGACGATACGTAATACTTCAAAGCGTAGAGATTGGGCTTTTAAATCCACAAAGCTGCTTTACATCGTTCCCTACGCCCTTCACATCATCCTGGGGATGTAATTGGTGTCTAAGCTCACTGAAGACTAATTTATACTCTGCCTAGATTATACAAGTTATGGCTGAATATTTCATTTAGTGAAATTTTTTGGTTCTTGCATCGTATCCCCTTATAACTGGGTACTAACATCAGTGTCTTGACCAGGTAAAATAAGGTCCAGTCTATCTGTCTGTCTGTTTTACTGAACTAGTGCTTTTTCCTGCTGCTTTAAAGGGGAACTTAATCAAATACTTGAAATGGTAGAGTATTGATGTGAAATGATAGATGTGGAGAAATTTCCTGAGACATTTCTTTACTGTGGTGGTGAAATGCCTTAATGTCTACAACACATACGGTATTAAGGACCAGTCCTGCTTACCAAGTAGTCCCTGTATATATTTACCTTTATACATTTACCTACTTACTAAAATTTTTGCAGCGTCCCTTTATACATTTCCATTAGCTATAAATAAACACACGATAGAGAGACTATATGGTATGCAGTCAGCCAGCAGATTATAATCTTTTCTTTTGTCATCATGCTGCTTGATCAGTATGTAGCACTAATTTGTTGTGAATGTTTGTCATACTTACATTCACTTGTGTGTTTTTAGTTTTTGTGATTGGTAACATCCCTACTTTTCCTTGCTATACATTATTGTGCAGCACTATGCTCTCACCTGTATATTATCTGGTACAAATATGTTCACCGGGAATTACTCGGCGGGAATTGGGAATTACTCATCTAGCTAACCGCACCAACATGGAGAATTTCTTTCTTCCAGGCCAGCCATGGTCACACCCATTTCACAAGGAGACGCAAACTGCAAATGTCTGTGTGTGACTGTGGTTTTAAAGTGCCCTACACACCTCCCAGTCATGAACTGTTTTAGGCCAAAACCTAAGACTATCATAAAACCATCAACATCATGCAGCATATTCATTACTATTGAATGTAGGATGTAGCTTTTTAGAGGCATTAAACTCTTCAGAACACTAGTATACACTGCGTCACTGCCACTGGGAATCATCTGTCTTGGTGTCTCTGCAGTGGGACCATTCACATCATAGCTCTCTGAATGTCTGTTTACAGTAGGTAAACTGGAGACCAGCAAAGAAGGAGCTGCTTGCAATACAACAACAAAGCAGAACAGAGACACAAGAATAAATGTATTGTGCCTGCACAGTCCCATTCATACTTTTGCTTATGGAAGCATAAAGTGACCTTTATTCAACATTGATGGAGTTATTCCTGCAAACCAAGCTTGGTGCTGTTGCCACTTCCATAGACTTCTGTAGTACGTCCCCATCTGACAGCGGCCTTGTTTCTTTCTAGGACATTGCTGACCCCTTCTTTGCCTACTGCAAGCAGCATGCTGACCGCTTTGACAGGAAGTGGAAGAGGAAGAACTACCTGGCTCTGCAGTCCTATTGCAAAGTGTCGTTGCATGAGCGAGAGAAGCAACTTACTCCAGAAGCCCAGGTCTGTGCAATGACTTTTGAGCCGTCAAGCTTTACAGGGTCCTTGTACTACTTTAAAGCACTGTCTCCAGTTCTTCTACCCCTGAGTATCCACAAGCTCAGCAGTTAATTTTTTTTTTAAGGGTCTTGGTGACATTTACTGTTCCTACTTACCATATATTTGTGCTGATTTAACAAAACCATCTTCCAACATTGTAAAATTATAGATGAAGGGGGTAAAAATGTTAATGCAAATTAACATTAGTTTTTATTCCATGTTTGTTTATTCTATTGGTCCATTCATTACATATTAACATAGCTGGGATTTTAAGTAGTGAAAATAATAAATATGTGAAAATAAAAAAGGTCTGTGGATTTTTAGCTTCAGTTTTAGGTTTCAGAGTCTGTTTTATTGTAATAATGCAATTCCTGCATGTAACTCCAGGCGAGGATCACCACGCGCTTGCAGCAGTACCGGGCAAAGGCGGAGCTTTCGCGGAACACGCGGCCGCAGGCGTGGGTGCCGCGTGAGAAGTTGCCCCGCCCACTCACCTCCAGTGCCTCAGCCATCCGGAAGCTGATGCGTAAGGCAGAGCTCATGGGCATCAGCACCGACATCTTCCCTGTGGACACGTCAGACACCAACGCCAGCATAGATGGCCGCCGCAAACACAAGCAGCCCGCCCTCACGGCAGATTTCGTCAACTACTACCTGGGTACGTGGACTGAGCTGTGCCTATGTTAAGATGACATTTCCACGCTATGATAGCCATTTGCAGATCCATCTGTGTTAGATGTAAGTGCTAGGTCGCTGACTCTGCCTTGGTAAAACACCCATGCACTTAAGGGGATGCTGGGGCCAGAATTACTGACCTGCATGTTTGCTGCTGTGAAACATCTGCCATTCTGAAGAATTTCAGGCTCTGAAATGCCCTAAAATGAGCTTATTAGCTACATGGGTTGAGGGAACATGTCAGCATTATAGCATGTAGATGCTGATGATATTTGTAGATGAAATTCAATGTTTTCCACCATATTTGCTTCGCTCATTTTAATGCAGAAAAGCTTCCACTTGCAACATCTGCTACTTACTATCCTCTAACACTCATCTCTTACTGCAAAACAGCAGGCGGAATTAGGGAATCAGTGCCAGACATGTATTCCACTCGGTAGGTAGCCTTGCAGAGAGGCACTCGCCCTCCAAATGAGTGATGCTAAGAGCAGATGTGTGGGGTAACCTTGGGCGCACACTCCATTAGGCTCCAGTAGGAGGCCTATCCTCCATCAGTATGCTCTCTCTCTCTCTCTCTCTCTCTCTCTCTCTCTTTCTTTTTCTCTCTTTCTCTCTTTCTCTCTCTCTCTCTCTCTCTCTCTCTCTCTCTCTCTCTCTCTCTCTCCCCCCCCCCCCCTCTCTTTCTCCCTCTCTCTTCTCTCTCTCTCAGCCCATCTTTCCTTTATGCTCTTTCTCTCCCTGTCTCTCTCTGATGTTCTTTTTTTCTTTAGGTAGATAACCATCTTTGTATTGATCTGTGTGTGTCCATTGGTATTCAGAGCGGAACATGAGGATGATCCAGATCCAGGACAACATCTCGGAGCAGAAGAACTTGAAAGACAAGCTGGAGTCTGAGCAAGAGAAGCTGCACGTGGAGTACAACAAGGTTAAGAGGACCAACAAAAAAACCCACCACCACACTCAGGCACATTTTATTCTTTGTTTTGTGCCAAGAACGTGAAGTTGATTAATCACATAGATCAGGATGAAGTTCTCTTCTGTTCTCTCTCTTCTGTCTTCTCTTCAGACGTTTCCCTGTCTTATAGTAGCCGTTTTCAGCTAAGGAAGCTGGCTCTTGTTCTTCCTCTGCCTAAGTCTCTAAGTGACATCAATTACGCTCCATTTATTTACTCAAATGTGGCTTAAGAAGCCTTCCGCTGGGAAGAACAATAGCATAAAGAGGATATATTAGCAGAGGAAGTCTTTTATACAGTAGAGCTCCCCCACCTCTTTCCGTTCTCTCTCTTTCCTGGCTTTTTCCTGAGCTTCTGATCTCGGGCAGTGTGTAGGAAGTAGCGCTCCATGAGTCCCAGTGATGAAGGGAATAAGGGAGAGGAGTAGAAGTGAAGGGAGTTAATGTTGCGTTCAGTCTTTCTGTGCGACACATATTAAACGTTATTAATGGAGTGTGTGTTGCTAATTGCACTGCTCGAATTGCTTTAAGACGACCCTGGCCTCCGAAGAAGACGGTGACAAATCGCTTTCGGAACCAGAGTGACTGTTACTGCACACATAAAGCAGAATATAAAGTGTCTGAATCATTGAGAAAATCTGAATGTTAAAATAGTAGCGTCACATTCACTGATATGTGATGGCCGGACAATATTCCGTATTGTCTACAGTTGACAGGGGTGTACAGTTGTAATGTGAAGCAGGTTCCAGTGTAAAACCATCACATATAAGAGTATAAATGCCATATTTAAGTCTAAAATTAATTTTTAACTACAGAAAATTGTAGCTGATGCCAGTTTTAAGGATCTAAGCATTCAAATAACCACTAATATTAAAGCAATATTAATATTTTTACAAGTTGCTTGTTCCATGTCCCTTATGGAAACCATGAGAGAGTTACATATGGACAATTTTTCTGTTGCTGTGCTGCCCCCCAACTCTTTGGATGCATCTGTGCTGAGTGGCTCAACAAAGTGAATGGAACACACATCACTATTTCTCATTTTCATCGCCTTCAAAATTATTTGTAAAAGCTTTTTTACAAATAGTAAATTAGATAAAAAGATTGACATCTCATTGTAGACCCATTTAGTGGAAATACTCGCCCTTATTTTCTTCTTCTGAAGCGTTTCAGATGAATAAAATATATATATATATATTTTTTTTTTCAGCCAAAGTTTTTCAGGCCATGCCTAGACTTAAAATGGTTACAAAAACTTTTATGTAATTTAACTCTCAAACATAACATCACATTACAAGCAGTTTGACTGATTATTATTTAAAATAGCATCATTTTACTAATTGTGGTTTTCTATAATATCACATTATTTATGATTTCTACAGATGAATATAAATCTGTGGAGCCAGAGCCGGGAAAATATCGGTGGATGCTTAATTAGAACATTTCACCATCCTCTTCTGTATGTCAGACTGTAGAACATTTTTAAATGGAAATGATCTGAAGATTGAAGTTAATAATATCCATTCCCCCACATGGCAGCCGAATTTTATGAACATTTGACCCAGATGAGCTGGGTGCATGAGAATGGAATCTCTTGTCACTGTGAGCTGATTTTTAAATGTTAGCGTTAGCTTCTCTGCACATAGTCTCATCTTCACACACAGCACAGATAAGACGCAGGACTCTGTAGTTTAGATTCACACTTCCATAATAACTTCACCTCTTCACTGTTCCCTCTCATCATGCTCTCTATCACAAGCCTACCCGACGCTTATCTACTGTCTGGAGCTCTGAGTGGCCTTCGTACACTGAAATGCCAGAGCTCCAGGAGCTCTTTGTGTGTCAGTGTGTGTGTGCGTATACTTGTGGGAAGGATATATAGTGTGTATGGAGAACACCACTGCAGTATACTTCTATATTGTTTTTTTGGTAGAAGCTAATTAACTGCACTGGCCAAAGATATTGGCACACTCCTCTTGTGACTCTATATTATTTAAGGCCCATTGTCATATAAATATGAATTTGTAAACCACACTTTAACTAAAGAAGCCTAATACAAGAAGGTCTGTTTGAATCCCAATGCTGGTGGCACCACTGAGATACCCTTGAGAAAGGTACAGTCCCCACACACTACTCCCCAGGCGCTGTGTTCCTGGCTGCCTGCTGCTTCACTTGGTGAATGGGTTAAATGAGTTTTGTGATTCAAAGTCTCTAGACTTTGAATCACAAAGGATGCAACTAGGCGTGTTGACAAAAGATTTTTTAATTATGGCTAGAGTATCAACTGATATTATTGGTTATTATAATTCTGCTTGTTTTGGATTCTTGTCCTCTTAAGTGGATCTGTCTTGTGTGTGTATGTGATATATAAAATATACGTGTGCGTGCGTGTATGTGGATATGTGTGTTAATGGACAGAGCTACCTAGCTTGTCCTTGTCTTATCTTATCTGCTGCCTTGCTTCTGTTTTATCTGCCACAGCTGTGCGAGTCTCTGGAGGACCTGCAGAATGTCAATGGGCTGCTGAGGACGGAGGGCCAGGCCATGTGGAGCATGATGGGGGGCATCCTTGGACAGGTACGACTTCCCTCCTCCCTCCTTTCTTTCACCTTTAGCCCTGCTCTCCCTGTGCCTCTGTCCATCTTTACCCCCCACACTCTTCTTCAATCCACCTGCATGCCCACACATGTGTATACAAACCTGAGCAAGCTACCCTGCTCTTTCCCCTCCTCTTTCTTTACTGTAATGCCAGTGGGCTCACAGAGGGATGACCTCAGAGAAACCAGAAGGGGATAGATGTTGTGACATAAAATGTTGGATAGGGGATCACAGGACACAAAACAGAGCGCCGTAAAATATAATCAAATAGACGTCTCATTTCGTTCATACATCGTAAAATTATGTTTTTGTTAAATTAGCAGACATTTCTGATTAGTTAAAGCTGGTGTTGGAGCAGGGTGCTCCAGGACCAATTTTAGGACCTCCTGTCTTTTTCAATAACCTGCATTGCCTTGTGATTAAGAACGGAAATGAATGCTGAAGTGAGATTATAGGAACTCTGATGCTGAAACATGCAGGTCTGAGGTCAACACTTGATTAGTAACATTTGCTTTTACTTGCTTAACCCCATTGTTTTTTTCCCTTCATCTGCATCATGTCCTTTTGTATCAGTGAGAAGAGGCTTAGAAATGTATGTAAGGTGCATGACATTACCTGATAAGACCTTGGCGAAATGCAGCACTGGAGTACAAAGAAGTATGATTATAATCAAATATTATAGCTGATAACATCAGGGTTCCCTTTACATGACATCTGATTGGGTTTTTGCCAGCCTAAGGCCCTTTCTTCTGTCATTAAACCAGTGTCTGATCAGTCAGTGGATTGTTAACAGATCCCTCGTCGCTTCTTATTTGAGTTCTCTGAATACTTTAAAGGGAGAAATCCACCCCCTGGATTGCCTTGCGTGCACCATGGGAATGAGTTGTGATTGAGGGAAATCTGGATTGTGGGCAGCACCCCATGGGGTTGCTAGCGTCGGGTAATTCTCCTTGCTGTAATGGTTCTGCTGTTTGTGAAATTCTTTCATTTGTGCTAACTGATTGACCTGTCATTGGCCATGCACTCAGCCCTGACTTGGCAGCTAAAAGCCCCCGACCTCCCTCCGCTCACTATGGCAACGGCGTGGCCAAGGTGCGTCGCCATGGGTGACGGTCGCTTAATGAGTGAGAAATGCATAGGTCTCTCTTTATGTTTAAATAACAGTGCTACTCACTGTGGCATTTAAAATAGTGTGTAGGACTCAGTTCCACTGGTAAAAGCTAACAAGGCCATGAAAGCAAAAAGAGATCTTAATAAGATCGTTCCGAACATCCAAACATGTGTTTTTGCTTTTATTCTTGCAGAAATTCATGTATTAATAAATATAGTGCAATTGAAATTAGGGTGTCATTTGAATGACTGGTCTTTGACTTGCAAGGGAGCTCATTCAGAGGTGCTTCACCTCATGTCCACCTGTGCAGAGGTGCGAATGAGTGACGGAAACATAAACTGAATGAGAATTTACTTTCAGACAAGCTGTGAGGCCTCGCCCCACACAGCCCTCCTCACACAGATGCATCAGGGAGATAGGATGTCACTGAGGAAGAATCGCTGGTTGTCTATGTTTTGTCACCTTGTTAATCACTATGATGCACATGCAGCAGCACAGCAGCTAAATTGATGCCTCAAAGGAAATGTTCGGTCGAAGACTGGACATCCTTAAAGCTGCTACGAATATGGATTTGGTTTATAAAACAAACCAAACCAGAGTACAAACAGTTGTTACTCTGCTTAATCAGATGTCCGCATGTAGTGGTCCAGATCTACAAAAACTGCAAAACTACATTGGAAACATTTCAAATCCAACAACTTGCGTCAGTTGAGTTCATCTACACAAAATAAATGGTTAAGCGAATAAAAGACTGCTTAATTAAAATAATTCTGAACATTTCTCTAATGATGTAAGGGCATGGAAGGCAGCCGGCGGAGGTCTGGAGGAAGAGCACCAGTGAATTCACAATGATGGCCATAAATCACATAATTAGAAAACGTGCACTGTTTAAGTAGCAACATCAGTCAAACTGGCTTGTGCCTTTGTGTCATCTATCTGCTACGTTTTCATTCCCGATCAGTCACCAGCGACTGTACATTACCCTCAAATTATTGATGTTCCCCAGAGAGGGCCACATCACTCATAGCAGCCAGAGTGAGCAGAAGTTTGGTTGGAGCAAAAGTGGAATGAAAGTATCCTCAGAAGTGTGTAGAGCTTATAAGGAATGTTTCTTTTTTTCCTCCCTGTCTGAGCTGCACTTACAGCAGTAGTGTGGTTTTCCTCATTCATTTTTCTTTATTTTTTCTTTAAACAGGTTGCTTTTGTTACTGTGCCTTTAAACATGATAAATGTTAATAACCTCTGTTCTTATTGGCTGTCCTGTTTTGTGCCTCATTAAAAAGCAGTCTGAAACACAACTTATAACTTAAGTGTGACTGGGCGGAGCTAAACTGATTTAGGCTAAATAGGCAAGTGTATATAAATGTCTTGGCTGTTGTGATAGTACAAAAACAACTTATTTTATGTAGTCTGGTTTTGCATGCATGACACATGCTCTTTAACGTTCCAATGCTTGTCATTGGAACTTCGCGGTGTGTTTTTTGTTTTTTTAATGTTTGATTTTGCAACGTCACTGTGGTTTCCCAAGTGGCAGATGATCAGTCAGTGAAATGACAGTAGTGTGGTTCTTCTCTGGAGGCTGTAGCGACCTCCAAAATGCGCATAAGGTAGAAAAACCCATCTAGCTCCCACAGTACAGCCGCCAGATGGCCCTCCGCCTGGTGCTTGTCTGTGTGTCCAAAACACCCAACACATTTTTTTTTTCTCCCCGTTTTCCTTTTCCTAATCTCGCTTAAATTGCGAATGCACAGAGATGGGCTGTATCTTAGCGACGGCCCAGAGGTCTGAGTGTGAAGTGTTGGAAGTCTCTTTAGGTTGCTCTCTCCGGTCTGCTCTCAGCCCTGTGGTCATGCACGAGCCATGAGAGCTGCCGGTGCCGTGGCCACGCTGAACCGAGCGCGCTCAGATTAGAGCGACTCCAGAGAGAAGACAGAGTGTGTGTTGCTGTGGCGCCGGGCCCTATGAGAGAATTTTTCTAATTAACCCTGACAGTCGCGATACAGCAAAGATGCTGCTAATATCAACTCCCATTTCTCTCAGAGATCACTCCGTCCTTCACTCGGTCACTTTATAGTTAAGACATTTTCATTTTTAAAAATTTCAGGAGAAATAAACAGGAGAAATAAATTTGATGGCTTGAAAATGCTTACCTCTATTATAAATATTTATGACTGTCATAAGAAAGCTTCATGTTGAAAACAATAACTTTTATAATAAAAGGAAAAACACTAAACATCTACTAAATGAATAGTACTACAGAATAGTCCTAGTCATTTTTAAATAAACAGCTTTTCATTAAGGTGACAGACTTGCTGATGTGGTTTAGGACTCTTAGTATGATGTAACAGCGGCCACAATGCAGTACTATTCTGAATCTTCTAATTATTTCTCTTAAGGTATTAAAAAGTTTTATGTTATACAAAAAACATGATTCATATAACTTGAAGTTTCTCATTTAATTACTTTCCTGTTTCCTCTCTGACTCAAGAGAAGATTAAGGTCTTGCATCATCATTTGAACTTCAGAAGCAATTTTGTCAGTATACATGTGTGTACCAAAATAAAAGAATATTAAATTATAATACACTGCTCACAAAAATTAAAGGAACACTTTTTTTTTTTTTTTGGGCCTGGCATGAAATCAATTAAACCTGTCTGATAATTTTCTGGTTGGTTAAGCAGCTGAGGGCAT
>JBBJLS010000140.1:20401055-20412596 GCA_037577275.1 Bryconaethiops microstoma | reverse complement strand
CAGCCATTTACACACACACACACACACACACACACACATATATACAAATATATATATATATATCTTTATACATATATATACATAGTATGTTAATATTACATGAATAATATATAGAGGATGTATTACTTTCTAATGACACACACACACACATCTAATAGTACATACATATTACAAATATAGTGTATTTATATATTAAAACATGTAACACATCATCATAGATGTAAACTTGTATGAGGTACAGGCCTGAGTGCCCAACGCCTCGTGTTCTGAGGGCCATGTTTGGTAGATATGTGGATAATTACCTCCGCACTGCCTGCCGGTTATAAACCGTGTGTTTCTGAGGAAGACGTCTCTTCCGGGACGACACCGCCCCCGTCCACGGGAGGCGGGGGGGTCACCGAATGGTGTGAGGATGATAGCGGTGTGAATCACGTGGCGTCGCAGTTGCCAGATTTCATCCCAGATAAAGACTTCAAGGGGGATTTTGGATGGAAGGGTTTGCCCGCATTCTCCACCACAGTCGAAACACAAACTGCGGGAAGAGAATTCGGAAGAACGATGTTCTGTCCTGTATCATAACATACATACACATATTACACGTATATATAAGAAGATATAATATATATAGTACTTACATATAAGTATTAAATAAATATATACATACAGTAATTATTAGTACACACATACGCATATAGTACATGTCCCATATATATATATATATATGCATGTATGTATATATGTATGTATATAATTTTTAAATTTTTTTTATCAATAATATATATTTTTCCTTGATTAAACTGCCCTCATTGTAAGTTATATTTCTCTATCATCTCATATTTTACTGAGAGATTCAGCTTATAAACCACAGTGGGTTTGATTAAACTTCCTGCATTCTTGTAGAGCTGTTTTTGGGCGTATCTATATGCCTGTAGATCTGTTTTCTGGCCGGTATGTCTGTCTGAACATTTCACAATTTTAATGATAAAGATGTGGATGAAATGAGTGAAAAATGTGATACGGTTTCTCAGAATGAGAGTTGCTCTCTTTAATCACAGTGCCTGGACCAGGTTTGCCCTTTTCTGTCCCTTCTCTGTTTCCCTGCAGGCTTAAATATTCCAGGAATCAGTCTGATGTTAGAGATTGTCTGGACGTTCCTTGTAAAAAGGACGACGTGATTGAATTAAGAATGATCCAATAACTCTTCCCATCTCTCACAGCCCAAATGCCCACTTACTTAAACCTATCCTCTTCACTTTTATCCAGCCAAGATCTGGAACTGTAAAATATCTCGCTAAAATGTCCTTTGATTAAATTGAGCCATCACGACTTGGCAGTGGAATGGCTGGCTGCGTGGGCGCAGGGGGATCTGCCGTGTTCCTGGGGTCGCTGCGGGCTAGGGGAGCACAGCGGGGGGTCTCTAAGAACTCTCTCAGAGATTAAACAGTAGATGAAAGGGGGGATATGCCTCGCCGGCCAAGAGCAACATGTGTCGCGGACAAAAGCAATCAATCGTGTTTTCCCCTCACCTCACATCCCAATAAGATTAGCTCAATCAATAGGCTCTCTTATGAGTGATTGGATTCTGTCTGGGAGTGGAGAGGGGAAGGAGAAAAAGAAGCAGCTCAATTTTCCCAATGATTAAAACAGGCCAAAATTGCTTTGATAGCATCAAGGACCATGTCGTGGCTGGGTCTTTAAGGGCAGTCTTCGGAACCGATAGAGGCTGGCGTCTGCGTATGATAGATACTATGGAGGGATTAGACTGACACATTGGCCCTCCAGAAGGAGAATCCGTCCGCATGGTTCATGCAGTGGCCCAGCGGCCGGACAGGCCTCAAGGTTAATACACTTTACCTGAGTCCATTCTAGGTCACCTATCGCCTTATAGCTCGACTGTGGTGTTTAGTAAGATATTGCTAAGCTTGCTTAGTTAGTTCCAGTAAATGTTATAATGCAAGTCTTTGGTGGCTTTGGTGAAAAGAATAGTTATTTGAAAAGTCTCAGTTGTCCATTCAGTCGGCCAAGATCATGTTTGGTGTATAAATTTTTGTTCCCTAGATTAGAACAGTAGCTGCAAGGCTAGTCATTTCTGCGGGGGAAGTCAATAGTCTTCCAAAACTACTGCCAACAAGCTCAAAACACATTTTAGAATGCAATATAACTTTCTGCAAACCATAAAAATGATGATAAACTCTGCAGTCAGCCTTTTTAGACAACAGAGTCTGTTTTCTGACAAGCACAGGTTTCTTGACAATGGCCATCATAAAGATGGAAGGCTCTCGCATCAAATCAGTTCTGTCCAGCCCAGGCGTGGTCTGAAAAGCTGTCTATAGCAGTGAAGCTTCGTTCATTCTTATAGCTCACTGTAATTCATACTCCTAAACTACACTAACAAGTCTGTGCCACTATAATGAAGAGCTGGTGGCAGATTGAGTGGATTGTGAGAAGGTTTATGGATATGTTTTTGAAAAAGTTCTTGGAGACTGTTGACTTCTGGTGTTGAAGTCAACAGTCTCATAGCTCTTATGCTAGACTGACGGAGCAAGATTCGGAAATGGTGACAGTTTTATTTGTGCTTTGCTATTCCTTTAACACCTGTTCTTTTGAGGGTGTTTGTTGTTTTAATTGGCTGCAGAAGTTATCTCTGGGGCTAGAAATTGTTGTGCTATATTATTTATAATTATTAAAACAAACTTTCGTGATACGCACTTGAAACTGAAGAAGCGGGCGGTTGGGGGGGATCGAACGGAAAGGTTAAGCCATTTCAGCGCTCAGGTCTTGTCATTTTGAATTCCAATTAAGCATAATCATCTGTCCTCCGCCTGCTTGGGACTGCATCACTGAGCAGTGTTTTAATTCAAAGATGTTAAACCATGATACACAACAAACATTACAAAAGGTTCATTAAGGCAAAGTAATTAAAGAAGTAAAACGGCGAATCATTGCGCAGTGCACTAATAAAACGGAAGCCTCCTGTGGCTGGCGCTGGGCTTAAACTTTCTCCAGTGGGCTGCGAAGGAGTCTCTAGCTCTTCTTTTATTTGCTAGAGAAGATGATTCATATGAAATCAATCGGCGGCTGTGTGCAACAATAGCCATGTGCTCATTAGCACAGCACACACACACACACTCCTAGCCATTTGTCTTCTTTTCACAGGGAAGCCTGGAGGGTGATTTAAATTCTCCTTTCCTGGGCAGATATGCCTGCTCAGCCCCCCATGTGAGGGCAGATGTGCTTGTAAGTTTGGACCCATGCATTAGCTTGCCCACAGAATTAGTTTTAATTTCAGTTATGTTTGAATTAAAGTAATATTTCTCTCTCATTTCCTACACTGATATCACTGCAATACGGATTATAATTCATCAGACGTCAGTTACAGCTCTTACTCTGGCAGTTGTGTAGTTATAAAAATGTGTCATTGAAAATTCCAGTGTGGTGTTGATGGTAATTATATTATTTTTCCAATTATATCACTGTATTAGAGGATGTTTGAGGCATTTTTAAAGCGAACCTGTGCGTCCATAGTACTAGGTAGGGGGAGTATGTCATGATGAATTACTTGAATAGTTATTGTATTATGGAATAATTTATGCACAACAAATATATTAATCAGCAAGTGAACTTGATTATTTCCGAAGTGGCAGGTCTTGTGGGCTGTTTCCAGTGTGCAGTGGTTAGTATTTAACAAAAGTGGTTCAACAAGGCAAACCTTATTTGACGTTTTCTTTCTCTGATGTCATCAACAGTGGAAATTAAAAATGACTGTTGAATTCATGAAAAGATCTTTAAGGCAAAAAATCTAAAAAAAATAATAATAATTGCACAAGTATGCAAAGCGAAACCTCCACACCACTGCCAGGGACGTCAGTAAGATTTGGCTACATGGAAGGGTCATCAGTTGGAAATATAACTGTAATCGTACTTTGGTCTACTGAAAAGAAAAGTTAACCATTTGGCTACTCTCAACAAAGGGTATGTTTGTAGAAAAAGGAGAAGCATTTCAATAAAAGAAGGCCTTGTCATCTGCTAAGCATTCGGTGGGTCTGTTATGCTTAGGAGTTGCATGGCCACAAGTAGGTACAGTGAATGTTGTGGAAGGAAGGATTCTAGTAAATGGTGTAACAAGAAGACAATGATTGAGAACACATGTCAAAATCACCCTTGAACTCTTTCATTAAATGAAAGGATTTTGAAATGGCCTTTATCATTCCCAGACAGTATTTAATTATTTTCAATACATTGTTGTGGTTAGATCTTAAAAGTATGCAAGTCATACTATGAATGCATCTGAAGAAGCGACATCCAAGGAAAATTGAAGGAAAAATACAAGAAGAGTTTCAAGGCTTTGATTTTAGACAAAGGGGCTCTTGCCAAGTTCTAGCTGCAGTGGAGCACAAATTTCTGTACACACCACAGCTTTATTTAAAAACAGTGCATTAAGCTTCATATTAACTTCTTTTCATCGAAACACCAACAAAATCTTGTATGGTAATAAAACCTGTTATACCCTGCAGGTACACACATCATAGGTGTACCCAATTACTCTACAGCAACCTCATGACTTGTAGTCACAATGTACTTAGCAGATTAGTTTACTTAGTTACAGTCATTTTTACAGAAAATAATCATATAAAGGACATTAGCACTCATTAAATCTTCCTCGTACGAGTGGCAGGCGGCATTTATCGCCCATAGCAGTAAGATAAGACGTGAGGAAAGTGCGGGTTCTCTCGCTTTCCTCCCCCCACCCCTCCGTTCCCCCTCTTCAGAGGGAGATCATGTAATGGAGGCAGCTTCGAGTTGACAGTCTGTCGCTGAGGGCAACCCATTTCCTCATTGCTCTGTCACAATAAATATGTGGATTAGATAGTGAGAGAAGCTCCGAGTACTAGGACATGAGCCGTATACACCATTAAAGCGAGCTTGCGAAATGAGATGAGGTATTTTATGGTGAAGGGGATTCAAATTCTTAAAATTTTACGTATGTGGAGCTTCAGTGGGACATGTTACATCAGCTTTGTTAACCATGAATGAAACTGAATGTAGTGTTTGTCCTTGCATCTGCATGTCAGTCATCATAGAGAATGTGACATTTTGTGGATAGATCTGTCTGGGCTAGTAAATGGCTGGTCTTATTGTAAATCTATGGTGCGGAATTTTTCATGAACATATTTTCGTGTTTGTCACAAAGCAAGACTTCTGTTGGGCAGGTAAACATTAACATTTCATGTTCATGCAGTATCTAGTGGGATGACATGATGTGCAATGAAATGTCTGATCACCCATGGGTTCTATTACGGTCTCCTTTTTGGAAAATGTTGTTTTTGAAGATACCTGTGGAACATCCGACCTGGCAGTAGATATTGGAAAGCCTTTTGCTATCACCTACACCACTTTGATCAGCAAGCTTACCCCAAGAAATAGTTGGTTGGCATGGTGACCACAGGTGAAAGTTGCCTTTTTCCATCTCTGAAGGGCAACCTCATTTGCTCCCTAAGGTATTGAGCAGCTGATTTGGCTGTTTGGTTGAAACTCCATGACCTGATTATTGGTTTTCAGAGGCTGAAACATGCTGAGTATGAGCAACCTGCAGCAAAAGTCCACTCTGTATTATGCTTGAAAATCTGTCATAAGAATTTGTGTGGATTTGTGTGTGATTACTGTGTCTGGGTGTGCATATCCTCGCTCCGTTTATGAGGCTGTGAGACTCGCATTGTCCAACTGTCTAATGCAGCAATGCGCTCTGATTACTGTTTGAGTTGTGCCATCACCAGCTTGGGTCTTGTCATCACCAGCTTGTGTGTTTTGTGATGCTGGCTTTTCCTCTAATGTAGTTTCGATCCCAGCCATCATGATTTTGCAGTGTGGAATTGATAGAAAAGGGATCTCCTTCCAAGGTGCATTCACAGTTGGAAAGGTCCTGACTGACAGCATCACTCCTCAGTGTCTGTTTGCCACATTTTGCCCCATTCTTGCTAAACTTCTGGTTGAAACGCTACCTTGAAGGGGACAGTAAGATCGTTTGGATGGAATATATCTCCCACTGCTGATATAAATTGTTTCTATAGGTAGGAATAGCTCATAATTTTTAGCTCTGTATGCCATATCTGGAGCATATAGTCAGTTTAACATAAACAGTAATTTCCCTTAGCATAAACCGTATAGATCAAAATTTAAAATGGGTTTGATAGGAGCCAGTGTGCAAGTTCTGAAGCAGCTGCCTACTGTCTTCTCTTATAAATGTGGTTTTATTTCTGAAATGTCCAGCATCCATATGTGGGAAATATTGTTCCTTTTGTTTCCTAAAGTCTATTATGTTAATAAGCCATTATCAACAGATAAGGATTAGGTTGGAATATATCTTTAAATCATCTTGCTCTGGATTGGCAGCCCTGGGCTTGCTTTGCATTAAGTATTCCGCTGTTTCCTAATTAATTCTGTGTTGTATCCATCACTGTCTTTTAATTAGCCTTTTGGAGTCTTAGGTGTAAAAAAGGGCTTTGCATCATATAGCCCTGCTTTCCCACCCTCCAAGCTTGATCCCACCTCTGGAAACATTCTAACTGACATGTTTTCTCCTTTAACTGCCAGCAAAAGATGGAGTCCTTTCCTCTCTCTTCTTCCCTCTCTTCCGTGCTCTAGCATGTTCTGTGATAAGAGCCCAGTGCACGGAGACAAATGGGGTGGGGGACCCATTGACCTCCTCAGGTCTTATCTGCTTTATCTGATTAACATTGCCACATCTGAATCTTCACTATTGATTACAGCATAATTAGTTAATTATGGACAGGAAAGAGATGGGAGAACTGGCCTGAAGGGCATCAAGGTCTTCACCAATAAAAGCTTGGGAATGGCAAAAGGGAGATTTCACTCCGTTCAGGTTTCACTTTTCAATGGGCAGTTCTGCTTGCAATATAATGCCATGGTTTTATGTTTTGCAATCTAATTTAAGCCAGATTGAATCATGACTTCTACTGAACCCCAATTTTTGATTGTGCCATTGTCCAGTTCAAGGATGTTTTGAGGAAAAACTTGTTTTTGCTTTTTGCTTTGCTTTTGGTGGTCGAAAACTGGGCTGGATTAAACTGGCTGTGTAAAATTTGAAGCCCCCTTAGATGAAGATTTCATTCAACCACAACATTAAAACTTCTGAGTGATGAAGTGAATAGCATTGATTTGTCTCATTACAGTCTCCTTACACCTGCATGATATTAGGCAGGTGTTTTTAGACAACTGGTGTATATACTGTGTACAACAGGGTCCTCTCCAGTGTTGAATTAAGCAATTTCCTCCGGGATCAATAGAGTTTAATGATTTTGATTCTGAATTGAAGAAGGCAGCACAGCAGCTAAAACAGACAATGGTAAAACCCAAACAGATGCTATTGTGTAAAACTGCATCAAGTAGTAATATGTCTGTTTGCATTGGTTGGCCATTTACTGCTTGAAATTTCTTTACACACCACAAGAAAAGACCTTAAAGCACGAGTGTTCCCTGACCTACATAAATAAATAAAATACAGTCTAATACACACTTTACCCCTGCCTGTCCATCGCACAGAATGATGTAAATACAGGAGACATAATTAACCAAAAGCTGGGAATGGTAAAAAAATTTTAATTTCCTTTTTTTTTGTCCCACACACAGTGGGGTCTTGATGCACGGCCCCCTGTGCCTGGCCTGTACTGACTAAACCTGGCACGTCTGGTACCTACAAGTGGGGACTATTCTTCCTTTTTGACTTAGAAATAAAAAATCTATAAAGATTTATTGGCAAGAAGCACCAAAACCCATTTCAGCAGGGCCAATCAAGCCAGCATGTTTTATGATGGCTGTGCAAGGCCATGTGAGAGGTGGTGTGCCAATGTGTTTTGAATCTATTAAGCATCTGTTACCTGACAGGAAACGGCTCTGTCACCATCTATCAAATCTGCCTGATGAGGGCCAGGCCAGTTTCTTGGCAGCATGCATGTAGTGTGTGTGCGTGCGTGCGAGTGTGCAGGTGTTTGTGTGAGTGTGAGTGTGTGTTGATGCTACTCCCTACATTGAGCTGTATTCCCTCTGGTAATATCCCTCTTGCTCTTCTCAAAGGTGTGATGAGTGTCGACTGTGTTACCACTTCGGCTGCTTGGACCCTCCCCTGAAGAAGTCTCCGAAGCAGACAGGCTACGGCTGGATCTGTCAGGAGTGTGACACCTCCTCGTCAAAGGTGAGCGCCGCTTAGGGAGGCCTTTAAGGTTCTCCTGCTTCAGCTGTGATCACATGCCGTTACACCACAAGCCGCATATCAGCGCTGTCATATCAGAACCTCTTTGTTCTCATTTTTTTTTACTTCACATCATTTGAAAAAGTGCACCTACTTTTCAATTTAATGAAGGAATGATTAATTAAATTAGGAACTAAATGTTTAAAATCCTGTTCTTTCCATGATTCCTTCTTAAGATAATTAGGATTTGGGCTGAAAACCTTATGATTTCTTCTACTTTTTGTTACAAATGTAGCTCTGTTCAACACCGTAACTGTTCTAAAAGCTCAAGCACATTACGTGACGTTAGTGGTGAACTTGAGAAATTGCTCTTAACTGCTGAAAGCCTCAGTCATCAGTTGGTGCCAGAGAGAACGACCGTCTAGTTTCTTATACTTTCACCTAATAATTTTAATAATTTTAAGTTTTTTTCAAATAAATTTCGGGTCTGTGTCGGAGCAATTTAGTGTAGTTAAAAGACTCTTGTGGTTGAAATAGCAAAAAGCTTCTTCAGTTAATACATAATACATTTCAATTTGGGGGAAACTAGGAGAAAATCTGACCTTAAAAGAATAGTTGTAATTTACTAAATGTTGAGTATGTATAAACCTTCAGGAAAATAAACTGCAACAGCAGTCAGTTTTATTTTAAGATCTTAATTTATCATAAACTGTTATTAATCAAAGTACAACACAAATGAAACTGAAATCACTATTAATTTGTCATAATTATCCCACTATATTTTAATAAACTGACACATAGAATGATGAAATGGAAAACAATTTGTAATCTCAACACTGTTTTTTAATTAAGTAGTATTTGCTATTTATTGTTTGAATTGTAATAACATTAACTGCGTAATTGCATATTATGTAGTATTAATTTAAAATTAGCATTGTAATTATCATATTGTAGGTGTAGTGGGGGGTGGTGGTGGCCTAGTGGTAGGGTACCTGCCTCTGGACCAAGAGGTCATGGGCTCGAATCCTACCTCCAGCACACATTGTATCCACTGGGTTCCTGAGCAAGACCCTTAACCCCAAGCTGCTCCAGGGAGACTGCCCCCTGTAGCTAGGGAATGGAAGTCGCTTTGGATAAAAGCGTCTGCTAAATTCCGTAAATGTAAATGAGTAGTTAGGCAGAAATTATAGCAAGACAGTGTTAAAGGAAGTGAAGACTTTTTCTGGACTAAAGTAGTATTTTTGGACCAACACTGTAAAGGGATGCTGAGGTTATGTTGCCCCAAAGAAAGAATAAATGTTTTTTTGTTTTTTTTTCTCTCAAAACGAACCAACCTACAACTACAACTACAACTGCCCCACACCCCACCAAATGTAAAGGCCTATACCATTATTTTTCAAATACAACTAAAATACATGAAGCAATCATACGAACTATACTGAGGAATTAATCCAAGGAATAGTGTTATCCATATAAAATTTCAAAATTATGACTAAATTGTAGACTCCAGCCATACAGTAAAGGTGTTGAGATTAGATTTGGATTAATTATATGAGAAAATAAGATAAGGATAAAGACAGTTTTACCCTGGGGAGCATCTTCCCCCAACTTACCTTATTTCTTGAACTTAGATTTAGCTGATTTTAAACCCCTGTCTATTATTCTCCTCCTAAAAAGAATAAAACGGCATACCAAAAAAGCCACCTAATCAGATCATCGCTGCTGCCAAGTTTTAATGAGCAAGCTGCAAAATCAGCAGAGCGTGGAAGTTTTTCAATTACGGTAATCAATACAGTATCCTGTCATGGAAATGTTTGCGTAAAGGGATAAACTCACATAATATCCAGTTACTTGCAGTTTTAAACTGGTGTATAGCATAAATGGAGAGATTGTAAGGTAACTTTAGTTTGTTGCAGAATCAGAATCAGAAAACTATCGATTCTGGAGGAAATTGCTTAATTGCTTAGAGCTTTTACAGCATTTACAGCTGTTTGTATACTGTTTTCGCATTAATAAGGAAAGCCTCTGTTGCTCTAGGAGCACGCAGCGTCCTATATGGCAGCAATAAACTCCCGCACATCATCAAGAAGCAGCCTTGCTCGCTCTGAACGTTGCGCCTCCTTGGCGCTCTTAATTACAGATCAAAGCAAAGTGTCTAGTGTTTGAAGTTTTAAGACCGTTCAGATGGCGGTGTGGACGGGGGAAATCAGCTGCTGCTTTTAATTCCCCATATCTACTTTAGCACGCCGCGGCCACTTGGAGCCTGACTTGGAACAGCTGGCTGAGGGATGCCAATCTGGAACTGAAGCACTCTGTTCATTCAGACCTTTCCTTGCCTAATCATTTTAATGTCTCCCTTGTATGTCCAACCACCGATGCTTTGCCCTGTACATTTGAATAATGTTTTTTTTTCCCCCCATTCTTATTGAATTGCAGTGTAATCAAAGGCGGTGTGCTCCTGCTTCCAAACCTAATTAAGTTAATAAATGTATCCGCTTTTCAATTTTTCTTTAAAAGGGCAACCCAGCCTGCCAGACTCTATCTGCGTGGAAAATGGGGGTTAATTGATGTTGCCAAAGAGAAAGTGGAACGTAAAAAGCATGGTGGGTTGTCTGCATGGTGGAAACGGTAATACAGAATTGCTGCTCAGCATCAAAATGAAAAGGTTAATGCCAAGCTACGATACAGACATTTGTAGAAAAAGACATTTCAGCATGTGAAGATGTCAGCTGGCCGGGACAGACCCACATCGGTCTGCTTCCAAACATCCTTGCTGCTCTTCGCCATCTTCCGTTAAATCTCGTTCGCATCTACCGTTTTACTGATGGCCAGACATTTGAGAAAGGAGTGACATTAAAGCGAGTGGTTTATTTATAGAAAATATCTTTTATTGTCAAATGTTTCTTTTTATTACAGAGTCCCACTTCCTCAGTCCTAAATTCATATGATAAAGAATTATGAGTCGGCAGTCAGCGCCTTTAATGTGTGGCTTGTAAATAGGGCTGTTGTAAGTCAAAGTTGGAGAAGAATGCCTCCGATTGGTGGCCTGCTGCTACAGTATAAGGGCTAAGCAGCTCTGAACAAAAGCGGTAGGTGGAAGCAGAGAAAAGAACTTTAGACAGTGGGAGGCATACAGGGCCACAGGGATTAAACAAGCCTTTGCTTTTTAAACGTGCTGCCCTGGCAGCCTGCAGAGGGACCAGACACTCCCCAGAGACCTTGAAACACCTGGCACAATCCTGTTAATCACACACTCACAAGCAGCCTCACACACACACCTCTCTCTCTCTCTCTCTCTCTCTCTCTCTCGCTCTCTCTCTCTCTCTCTCTCTCTC
>JBBJLS010000140.1:20380752-20393134 GCA_037577275.1 Bryconaethiops microstoma | reverse complement strand
CACAATGAAGCGGTCATCAGTGTGGGATGTGGCCAAAGGACGTCCACTTCTATGCCTTTCTGTGACTCTTCCAGTCTTCTCTTTATCTTTGTTGCAACCTGCTGATGACACTCTGTGACACTCTAAGCTCAGTGGCCACTTCCATCTGAAAACGTCCTGTTTGAAGCCTCGTGAAGGCGAGTTACTGCTGATCAATTGTTAAGTGTCGTCTTGGTCTCATGATGTTAAAATGTGAACAGCATGATGAGGAGGAGTTTAAATACTAATTCTGATTGAATCAGGAAATGTATTGGTCAATTCATGGCTCAAACATGGATTAAGCTCCTTGTCAGAGAAAAGTTGTGTAAAAAGTACTGAAACATTGAACAGTCGGACATGTGCATTCAAACGTGTAGGGAAGGTCACATTAAGTTCACCTGTAAAGGTTATAGTGCATTTTAGGTTCATCCTGACATTTCACCCGAAAGTTGAATATCCCTAACTTTTTGTGAGTAGTATATGTATGTGTGTGTAGTGTAGTTTTGTTCATTTACTGCATTAAGGTTGGTGATCTAAATGTTTTGTTTTATTTGTTGGTTTTTTTTTCTCCTCAGGCTTACTTTGTAAGTCATTGTGAATCATTTAAGAGGGAGTCTGAATCAAGTCACAGGTCAGGCAGCATGCAACTCAAGTGCAACTCTTATAGAGAACCCGAACTGGCAATTCTGTTGCATCAGCTATAACAGGAGCCTGCTATGGCTAGTGTCGCACAAGTGATGGGGGAGAGGGAGGGCCAGTCTACTCACCCACTCTCTCTCTCTCTCTGTCTCTCTCTCGGCCTCTCCTTGTGCAGCAGTCCCTTTCGGAAAGCGTCCGTTGCCTTGCGTCACTCTGCTTCATTTCACTGGATGTTATTCCTGCTCCCTTACATGCTGTGTGTTTTCATCATCGTTGTGGGACATCAATCTGTCTTGTGCAGCGCAGCCAGGCTTAGACACACAGCAGCACCTATCAAACCGGAGGAGGCAATAAAGCAGCTTTTCCCCCCGCACTACATAAAAGCCACTTTCTGTGCACTATACACACACACAAGTAAATACAATGAAAGCAGAAAACACGATAAGGAAATAAGTCATACTAATTAGCCTGTTAATTCTTTGAGGACTGCGCCAGCTTGATAAAGAATGCTAAAGCTTATTAAAGCAAAAGCAGCATTGTAAATTTTAATTCTTTTTACCCAGCTTTATTTTAATCCCACTTTATGAAGTTGACTGTGTGCATGTGTGTGCGCGCGTGTGCCTGTGTGCGTGGGAGGGTTGGTGGAAGGCGAGCAAAGGAAAAAGGAGGGGTTGCAGCTCCATGAGGCTGCAGGAGTCTCTGCCTTCAACACATTAACACTGCACAAGACTCTGTTGCCACCTAGGGTTCGGTCTACACTCTTTACTCTCACTCTTTCTACAACAACTCTACACTCCCTGTTTCTCTCTCTCTCTCTCTCTCTCTCTCTCTCTCTCTCTCTCTCACACACACACCTTTTATTCTTTCTCACTCGTTCTCTTTCTTCTTATTCCTTTCTATTGTCTTTCTTTCTCTTCCTTCCCCATTTTTTCTCTCATCTACCCTGTTCTCTCTTTTTCTTTTTCCTTATGCTATTTTCCTCCTCCTCTTTTCCCCGCATTTCCTATTCTCTATTTGTCTCACTCATTCTCTCTTTCATCATTTCTCTTTTTCTTCCTTTGTCTCATTCTTACTGTTTTTCTTTGCTGCTTTTTTTCTCTCCTCAGTTTCCCATTATACTGTCTTTTTTCTTACAATCTTTTTATGCTTATTTTTCTTCCACTTTTTCACTCTCTGTCTCCCTTCTCTTTTTTCCTTTTTTTCATTTACACTCAGACTTTCTCTACAACCCCCCATTTAAAATCTAAGATGCCATTAGAATAAAGAACGTGGCATTTCATTATCATACATGTGTAAGCAGTTGCCACGGGGCTGGCTGCTGTGTGGGGTGTGTGTCGGGGCTGAGTGGCAGGATGCAGTCCCCCACTCTTCCCCAGAGGAGAGGGATGGAGATATCCCACAAAGCTGCTGCCTGTCAGTTGGATGGGGCCTGCAGAGGGCCACTGTCCTCACGCTGGCTCTGCACAGCGAAGAAAATGTCACCCTGTCAGCAAGAAAAGAGACATGCTCAAATGTTCAACATCTCAAGTGCAATCCAAAGTCTGATCAAGTCTGCAGCACTACTTTACTGGTAACATTTTTAGAATTAGTTTATAATTTATTGACTGTACTATATTGATTTTTTTTAGTTTTTTTAAGAGGACAATTTTACTATGTTTTACTATATTTTATGGAAGTGGAAGTTTCATGTTTAAAACATGTTGGTGGGAGCATTTTAACAAAATATTAAAATGCCACTAGTAAAGACATGAGGCCCAGAGAGAAAAATATCAGTGTTTTTATGTGTTTTTTTTCATGCTTTTTCCTTTTGGCAGGTTTATCACACTCCGCAAAATCACACTCCATTATATTGTGAAAATGTTTTAAGACCTGATATAGATATTATGGTAAGACTTTAACCTTGTTCTGGCCTGGTATCGTTTCTTATAGCAGACTGATATGCAAAAAACATAACTAATCTAAACATTATTATAAAATGTATGATTGCTATTAACTCATATTGCAGAGTTTCATTGTGATGTTATTGTTATCGGGATAAATTACGTCATGAGTAAATCATGAGTATCGCCTCTCCGTACAACTGCATGTTTCATTCAGAACAACTTTAGACAGGTCTCCAAATGATCAACGAAATATGATAATGACAAATATTTTGATAAATATTTTGATAGTTCTTCATGCAAACTAACTAGAGGCAAATTAAGAGAAACATTTTTTATTGTTGACATTATCATGATGCATATCAAAAATATGTTGTATGTAAAGTAGCTGATATTTTTTTGCTATATCGCCTACTCCTGCATCTGGTCCTGATTTATTATATAATCAGACTGAATCAGTATCAACTGAATTCGCATGCTTGACACACAAAATTGAGTACACTGCCCTTTACTGGAGCCTGTGTATTATACTGGGATGAATACTGTGTGGATTATAATGCTCTCATGTTCTGTGCTCCCTCACGCCTCGTGTCCGTTAGCTAAAACAGGCAGAACTGAGAAGCATATGAAGCTTAAACATTGTTTTCTCTCTCCTTCTCCACTGCTTTCGTACTCATCTCTACTGTTGGGCACTTCTGAGCTGCTTCGCTACATTGGATGAGGTTCTGGCTGGTGCGTAAACGCTGCCAACAGCGACCAAGTCTCAGCTGTAACTCATGAGCCGAAACGAGTCCTCTGCTGTCCCCTGGAGGTAAAGGGGGGCGGAGGAGGGGGCGCACAGTAGGACCCACAAATCAGTCCCCAAGTGTCCAGGAGCACTGGTGTCATCCCTTCCCCAGGGACATGCTATAAATCACAGCCGAAAAAAGTGTCAAACTGGGAAAAGTGGGGCAGTTAGCCTAACTAAGGCACTTAGCATGCGGCGGCCCCACCCTACCATCTTGTTTCTCATTTAAGCACTGACTGGCCTGGCGATAACGTATGGCGCCACAGGTAATTGGAAAATTGGCAGGCTTGTCAGAGAGATTTGGTGGATGGCACCGGCAGATCCAGCGCCAGGGTTCATGAGGTGTCGCCCCTCTTTGAGATTTATATCCCCCCAAGGGCCAGCAGCAACAAAGAATCCAGAGTTCAGGAAAAAGTAGCACATTTTTCATAAGGACTAGACTGTATATCAAAAGTTCCCTCCAGACACGACAATTCCGGACTGAGACGCTGCTGGATGAAGCAAAAGCTGCCTGTGCAGATTAAATGGACTGAGCTACTGCAGTCCACATTTACCAGCCTGAGAGACTGCAGTTCTTAAAGGTTAGAAAAAGAATTCTGTTAAATGGCTCTCATGTCAGGACCTCACAGCATGAACACACCACCCAGCTTCTTCCAGCAGACAAACCCAGACGCTGGCCTGGTCTGTCCTACCTGTGTGTCCCACCTGATTGTTGGGTCTCTGCATTGCTTTCTCCCATTTTCTCAGTTCCAAAATGCTCTCCCCAGTTCTAGAACTTCATGCCACCTTCACGCCCTTCTATAATCATCTCTCCTTCACACTATTGAACATCCCCAATCACACTGTTCCAGAACATTCTTCCCAAATCTCACTCATTCTAAGATTTTTATGGAGTATTTCAATATGATGTTATTGTTATTGGGATAAGTAACAACTGCATGTTTCATTAAGAACCACTTTAGACTGGGCTGAGACTGCTGGGACTGTTAGTCTCTACAGTGTTCTAGAACTTTGTGCCACCTTCACACACTCGTACAATCTTCTTACAATGTCGACACTGTCCTGCTGCCATTCACAATGTTCTTAAATGCTCTTGCCTCACCACAGTGTTCTAGAAGTTCTCGCTGTTCAGTCTGTTGTAAAATGTTCTCTCACATTTACCCTGTTCTAGAAAGTTCGCCTTCCATTCATATATTAGGCTCCTGTTAATTTGGTTCTTTGATATCCTCATTCTAGAATTTTCTGTCATTCACATGATTCTACAATATTTATGAAGTGTATTTATTAAGGTAGTCCTCATTTTTCAAACTGATTGTGTGATAAAATGTCTGTGACAGCGAGCAGTATGGACTGTGGTGCAGAGAATTATGAGAGACTGGTGTTTCCTAAAGGCTGAGGTGTCATCTGAGGTGTGTGTAAATACAGCTGTAGTCCTGGGGTTTGGTGAGGGCAATGTGTGGTTAGGAATAGGTAATCACACATGGCTGAGTGTAGATGTGTGTGTTAACCTCAGGAAAGGGGGATAATTGCATCTGTCAGACTCATTTAACTGCTGAAATGGCCGTCACTTTCCATTTGTGTCCTTCTCTAAATCTGCGGGTGCTTTAAGTGACTCCGGCATGATGCTAGCGCTTTGTTGTTCTTCATTAGCATTTTGTAGATGGCTACGGCTTAACTCCTTAGAGAGCAGATTTTGGAAAAATGCCATTTGCAGTATGGCTGGACAATATATCGACTGTTAATTGGTATTGCAATATTGGTTTTGCAATACTAATATTACAGAAGACTGCAATATGCAAATGCGCCTCTAATTAATCACAGCATGACTAATCCAAGTGTTACTAAAAATGTTTTGATAAAATGAAGTATTCATGTGATCCAACAAAGTATAATTATTTAGGCTTTGCTTTAACCATTAAAGACTAATTTACCAAGGTGTTTCAAAAAGGTCCATGTTCTACATTTTCCTTCTGTTTAACTTTTACATTTCTGTGGGTTTGTGTACCAAATATATAATTTATAAATCATAATTTGTCCTTACATGATCATTTCTCTGTTTATCCCCTAGAATTAAACATGCTATTTTGTTATTGTGCTTTCAAGACTGATATATGTAAATGATCTCTTTCCTGATGGGCTGCCCTGTATTTCGTTCATTCAGAAGGAAGCATGTGTCTGAAGCAAACCTTATAACTTCAGTATGAAGTATGTATACGTGTTGGTTTTGTGACATCGTAAAAACGGTGATTTGAAAATGGTTTGTTTTTGTAGCTTAGTTTCCATATATGGACTGTACATATGGGGAACACACATTTCAAGCCTTTATAAATCCAGAAAAGCGATAATATGGGCTCTTTACAAATCATTTACAGATATCAGTCTTGAATTCAGTAACAAAAACAGCCTGTGATTCTAAAAGATGTAGAGAAGTTTTTGCTTTTGGTACATAAAACAACAGTTATATGTGGACTAAAACAAGATAGAAGACAAATGTAGGATGTGGGCCAATTAATCAAATTATTGATTTAGGCAAACATTGCGATAGGGATCTTGCTCAGGGACTCTTATAGTTCCTTGTCTGGGTGGGGAATCGAACCCTGGTGTCCAGGATACATAGCAGTGCTATTCTTTATGCTCTACCAACCTGAAGCAGCTTCCCAGCAACATCTATTATTACTGTGTTCTGCATTAACATGTTTGCCATTCTTTTACTAAGAATAGGGACCTTTGTTGAAATTCTTGTTTGCAGTATTGAACTGCATGCCACAATTGCGACTAATTACTTTAAGTAGACCTCTTATAATATGAATATTTTGGGGATTACAGGTTGATTTATTCTAAATGACACTCTGTCTCCACTTCAGGAAGAAGAAGAGGCACGAGAGCCAGAAGAGGATTCTGTGAAAGAAGAAACAGAGGAGCAGGAGTTACTAAACTGAATTACCTCACTTTCAGCATTAGTGTTTAGTCCACACACTCAGTGCTGTTACCTCCAATTCCTTTCCCAGACTACCCAGTATTACGTATTCAACCAGCAGTTCCACTCCTTGTTGGTTTATTGCAGAGTCATTTAATTACTTTGTCAGAGAAATTTAATTGTTCAGCCAAAGTTGCGCGCAGTATTTTTTTAGTCAGGTTTGACACATTTCTCATAGCAAAGACAGTGCTGGCTTTCATCTGGAAGCGGTTCTGTTGATGTATTCACAAGGTAATGTAGGCTCATTTACCTGAAATATACTTCACATGTTACACCTCAAGATAAGGCTGAGGAATTGGGGGTGATTGCACTGGCATCTTTTTGTCAGTACCATTTATTACAGTTCCCATCTGTGAATTTATGTGAGATGAGCCATGAATTTTAAGAATCAATCTAAGGAAACTGGCTTCGGACTGATGTCGGTCAGTGACGGTCGGAAACCGAGCTCTAATGCAGGAACCACATTCTCTTCCTTGATATCTTGGAATATTGTTGGATCAAATGACCTGGCTGATCCTGGATCTGCGTCTGGAGGCGACGTCTACCTTGTGCTGTGCTGTGACGTGAGTCGAGTCCAGTTGAGCCCTTTTCTTCAGGTTATTTTCATACACTCAACGCCCCGTATCCTTACCAACCTGAATGTGAAGATCCTGTGTGATATATTATCATACTTAATTTGTGTTGCCAATATTTCTAGAACAATATCTTTCAGATGTTTCTTTCTGTACAGAGAGAGATTTACTATTGTTATATATTGATTACTCTCCAGTAAACAGGTATTTGCAGTTTTTTTTTTTTTTTTGAATTTTGAATTCTTCTTTTTTGCCCTTTGCCTATCTGCATGTCTGCACCATACAGAGTGAGGCTACGATCGTTTCAGTGTATTACAGTAACACTGTATTTACGGTAGCACCTACTGAGAGTAATTGATGATTAATAACACTCAGATATCAGAGAAAACACTATTTTTGCATTTCCTACAGTACTCTGTATACTGAGCTATAAGTGTATACAGATGCGCTCCCACATGGCCTCACATTTTCTGGGTGGTAAATGGTAGTCATGGAAGTAAATTCTGCCTTCATCTCACTGTGTTGCAGAATTTTGGAACACTTTGCCTGCCACACAAGTTTACACAAGAGTCTGTATTTAGGTACTTTGTAAACGTGCAATTCTTAATAAACCTCACTTATGAAATGTCCTTGTCCGGTAAAATATAATTAACCGCACTACACTATCTGAATTTCAACAGTTTTGCACACTTATTTAACCATTATACTAGAAGTCCTTGGTACTTTCCATGTGAATTTAGTTCCCTAAGGGGGGGACTACACTTACCTGGGCAGTAATAATTGTATTATAATTATTGTATCACAAAATAATAATGGAATATATATACTTGTACTATGAAATAATAATAATAATATAATAACATGATTCCTAAGATTGAGTTGTGTACTATCAATGAGATTTAATGGTACACTACATTTACTCTTTCCCAAAAAGTGAAAGGGCCCTATATGTGCCTTTTTTGGCATATTTTAGCTTTTCAAAACATCATTAAATAAAAAGCCTTACGTCAAGGCACACACAAGAATAGCAAGTTGATACAATTATGTTTTATTATAAAAGGAACTGAAAATGTCCCCTTGAAAGTACCACCACAGTGACAGTATTTGTACACAAAGGTTACATCACAAGGAATATGTAATATCAGCCAACTCTACCTCCATCTGAAGCAGTTAGACTCAGTGTATTGGTATTTGTTTGTCTGTTACCGTTATTTGGAAAACTTGTCTTTTTTCCAATAATACATTTAATTAGCAAATGTCTTTAGGCATCCGTGTCACCTCACCTCACCTCACCTCAGAGCCGAAAAGCTTAGTCGCTTTCCCTGTGGTAATTGAAGCTAAAAGAGCAAAGATGCCTAAGAAGTCACAAAATCTGTGATAAAAGGTTGGCGCACCATGGAGGAAAAGTAAGTTTGAGACAAAATGTTTGCAATCCTTATTTGGCAGTGTACACCCTGAATTCTCATTATAACTGTGAACATGCGTCCAACTTGTAACGTCCCCAACTGTTCCATCACGAAGCCGCTTCAAGCTACAAATCTGTATGTTGCATGGAAATCAAAGATACAGTTTTACTGCTGTTTGAGTAGCCATCACAAACCACAGCTAAGAGACAACTAAGCCACATAATCACACGTGGGTGAATTACTATTTGGAATATAGTTTAGAAAACTATAGAACATGGGTGTGTGTCATTTGACGACTATAATACGCTTCAAATGTTATTCTTAAGGCCGGTTTAGAGGATGAGTGTTTGGGTTCTTGTTTGGCAAAATCAGTGAGTATTTGAAGCCCGTAAAGTGCTGTTCGGGCCAAGTATAGAACCAGTGGCTACAAGTAAGTTGAATGTGATGTTCATTTAATGTTATCTGCATTTGGTTCTGCTGATTTATGCTGAGAAACAGTCGAGTGTGCACTTGAAATAGGTGAAGCCTTGAATTTATTTCCTTTAAAATTGCACATGAATAAAATACATCAACAGGATCGATGTCTTTTGGTTCACTTCCTTCATCAGTAGTGTTGATGTAATATTCATGTGCAACCAATGTACACAATTGAATCAAGGAAATCCAAAACACTATTTTTTCCCCACTGTGTGGTGTTTGGTGTGTACCATTCCAGGAATTAAAAAAACAATGCTGTTGGATCTTTATCTTGGTGCTGTTAGGCCTCCCCCTCCCTTTGCCTCTACTTCTGCCTCTTCCTCTGTCAGGGAGGTGGCTGTGCTTCTGACATTAATGCATTGAGGGGTGTAATTCCAATTTGTTTCAAAGCAACTATTAATTTGCCCATTTCAAGGCCATGCAGGAGGGAACCCCTGTAAGGCCACTGAACCATGAAAGACATTATCTGGAGGGCTCTGTCTCTTTTTTTTTTCCAGAGTGAGAAGGATGCGGCAGTGGCGATTGATGCGCTTTGATGAGGCATCGTCGGCTCCTGCAGCCGTTGGAGACGGGCCCCCTGCAGCCCGGTTCCCAGCATGCCATGTGAGGAGGATGTCATTAGGGCTGTAATAACAGCGACAGGCACGCTAATGTTAGAGTGGCCCGCTCGGTCAGATGCACCAAGCCCCCTCCACCCTCTATCACACACCCTCTGCATACCAAACAGGCCCTTAATGATAGCCACACACTCCGAGAGCAGAGCTGTGCTCAACAACCAGCTGTCTAAGGAACACACACGCACATTAAAAGTCTTTAAAAGACTCCGGACAACAAAGTGAAAAGAAAATGACTAATGCTGATGACATTCCCTGTAATTGCCTAGATTCTTAACTCTAAGCTGAGCCATAAAGGTAGAGCTTTTTGATTAGTTTTTTCTCAAGAAGTGTTGAACGCTGTGAAGTATAGACATTTTTGCTTATTATCCAGAATTTAGTATCAAGCAAGAATGTTTACCGCTTCAAAATGACATGCTCTAGGTTAAAAACACATCTAGAACATCTTATCACATTTGTTGGTAGATTCTCTATGTTCAATCTTCAACGACTTCTTACACCTAAAGAAATTAAATGAACAAAAAGAAAGGGACAGAAGGACTAGGTAGATGAGTGCTGTCAATTTGAAGCTGCACTTATGTGCTTTGATAACCCATAAAGGTTTTGATTTAATATTGGTTAGACTGTCTTGAAGAACACCACCTACAGGAACAAGGAGACATTAACACTCCTATTGTGTCCTGGTCAAATCTGACCGATTTTCACATTTTCTCTCTAGAAAATACCGTTAATTTCATCGGTTTGTTGTAAGGTTCCATTACTTTGTTTACACAAGGCACTGGAATGCATATAAAAATATTTGAGAATTTTCAATAAATTTTGAGTGTTTCATTGAACATTCCCACACCCCACCATGCTGGTGCCTTTGAGCGCGCACACACACCCATTTTCCCCTACAGTCTCCAATTCAGTCTTTACTCCATGGGAACCATACATGTTGACAATTCAATCAAATAAAAATTTCTGAAGAAATTTTTAAATTGGCCTGCCACTCAAAATCTCCATGGCAACTGCTTCCTTCACCTGAGCAACCATCTTATATACCTTTGCAACCACATAGAAACTCCCCAGCCAACAAGTCCTACACCCTAGCAATTACCTGGAAACTACATAGTAACAACATCCTACACCATAGCAACTACTTTTTATATTATAGCAACCATCTAGAAACTCTCTAGCAACCACCTCCTACACCACATCAAGCACCTAGCAACGCTCTAGCAACAATTTTGTATACCATAGCAAAAATCCAGAAACTCTTTAGCAACCACCTCCTACAAATAGAAGCTGCCTAGAAACTCCTTAGCAACCAAATCATACACCACAGCAAGCACCTAACAACATCCTAGCAACCAATTTGTATATCAGAATCAGAAAACTTAATTGATCCTGGAGGAAATTGCTTTGACCCAGATACCATAGCAACCACCTCATCCACCATAGCAACTGACTAGAAACTACTTAGCAACCACATTGTATCTGACAGCAACCATCTAGAAACTCCATAGCTACAATCTCCTACTCACAGCAACTGTCTAAATACGACTTAGCAACCTACTCTGACATCATAGCAACCACCTAAAAACTACTTAGCAACCCACTCCGACACCATAGCAACCACCTTTTATACCTTAGCAACCTCATACCGGTCACTTTTGACCGGGAACACGACAAATGTGATTTTGTGCTACTTTTAAAGAAAATTTTAATGCTTTAAAAACATTTTCCTTGGTAAACATTGAAATTAGGTTCTCTGTGATTAACAGTACAAAAAGTTTCATCTTAGTATGTGTTACAGTCAAAATAATCTCTCTATAATATATATATATATTTTTTTTTTTTTAAACGAGTTGTATGACCTTATGTGAATGAGGCCTACAAGCCATAAATAGCAAATGGAAGTTCAAAACTTGTAGGGTTGGTTTCCCCGACAGGGCTAAGACTAAGAGTAAGCCTAGTCTTGGACTACCCTTTCTTTTTCAATGGAAAATCTTGATTCATAGCACCACATAATCCAGGACTAGGCCTAATCCCTGTCCTGGAAACCAACCCGTAATGTTCACATAAATTTAAGTTAGTAGAAAGTTCCAACATAACATTATGTAGTAATATGTATGTATTATCATGGATTTATAATCAACTAACATGTTCTTGGTCAAAAGTGACTGAGAACACAGAGTGTTAAGCCTAAATGAACACAATAGAAGGGTTAAAATATAAAATTAAGTGAAAAGTGAGGAGTGAAAAAGGAGGTCTAAAGGGGAAACAAGTCTGTTAAAGTAGAAAAAACAACTTGCTCCTCTACAGCGAGTTAGATACGTTTAGATCTAAAAAATGTCTCATGCATGTCTGAGGAAAAGTAAGTGGATGGAGGTATGAAATAGAGGACTGAGAGTGAGTTTTTGGGTCGGTTTCCCGGACAGGGATTAAGCCTAGTCCTGGATTATGTAGTGCTGTGAATAGAGATTTTCCACTGAAAAGGAAAGGGTAGTCCTTGTGAACCTTCATCTGCAATCAGGAGAAGCACAGTCGGACAATGCTCATGTGACATATGTTACAGACAACGTCCCTGGAGGGGCCCTTAAAGCAGGTGCTAGCAAGCTGGCTGATGTTCTCACGTCCATCTTCAACCTTTCCCTCAGCCAGAGCACCGATCCCACATGCTTCAAGACCACAACCATTGTCCCCCTCCCCAAGAAAAGCCCAGCCACCTACAGACCAGTTACTACAGACCAGTTGCACTCACTCCTATCATTGCAAAGTGTTTCGAGAGAGTGGTGCTGGCCTACATCCAGAGCAACATCCCAGTCACTCTGGACCCCCTGCAGTATGCCTACCGGGCCAACAGGTCTACATCAGACGCCATCGCTGCTGCCCTTCACTATTCCCTCTCCCACCTGGAAAAGACCCCTACATCAGTGTACTCTTTGTTGATTACAGCTCTGCCTTCAACACGGTCATCCCCCACAAACTCACCCACAAACTGACCACACTCGGCCTGCACCCCACCCT
>JBBJLS010000140.1:20351735-20380652 GCA_037577275.1 Bryconaethiops microstoma | reverse complement strand
CATACAATCATTACTTTAGCTGAATTATTATTATTGACACTACTGACACTTTACTGCATACTTCTATTTCCTACCCCTCTCTTTAAGTCTGCTGCTATGTTATGGTTAGTAGTAACAGTAGTGTTAATATCATAATAACTTCTGTATCTGTTTTGGAATTAATCTATTTTATCTTATTTCAATGTTAACTCTTTTATTGTTTCAGTTCAACGTTGTGGCAGCACTCTACATGCACACAGTCTTGCCAGGAGAGCTGAATTGAGTTAAAATTGAATTGAGATGGGAGCCGTTTCTAAACAACACAATGATAAAGTCTTAAATATTTCTTTTTGGACACGTTTTCGTCATTTTTTTCGTGGCAGAGTAAAGCCTAAGTTCGAAGTTTAACCCAAGTAGCCAAACACATGACGTCAAGTGGGGGTTCTTGGTATTTTTATGAGTGTCTGTGGCAGGGCTAGCAGTTTAGCTGTGCTGTAAACTAACTAAAGGCTCGCTCGGGTTTATTTAATCCTGTGCAAGGATTGAAGTTTACAAAGGAAAAAATAAATAAGTAGAAGATGTGTGCCAGTGTATGAGGAGGGTCGGGGACTGCTGGGTTTAAAAGAAGCGAGAGGAGAGCAGAGAGAGCCCCTGTTAGCTGAGTATTTTTGATCAGGTCTGTTTTCGTTTCAGAGAGGCGGGGAGTCCAAAGCCAGGCTGTTTGGATGCATTCCCTTTACACCAACAATTCATTTGACAACCTGCTTCGTCCGGGATTTCGCTTTTTTTACCAAGACGACAACAAATTACCGAGGCAGTACATGGATTATCTGGTAAAGTGGCTCTTATTTACTTCTGTTTCTCAGTCGAGGCTGAAGTTGTCTTCATATTCGCCTTTTTCATTCTAACTCGGCCATTCCTCCTTAAGTTTGGCTTTTAAAAACTCCCAACAGCTAGTATTTTGTTCAACAGAAAATGTGAACAATAAGCTTCAGCTTCTTGCTTTTCAGGTTAAGGTGGCTAGCTCCATAGCAAGCTTAGCCCAAATTGGTCAAAACTCCCTGTTTACAATGTCATTAAGCAGAACTCTTCGTTTTGAGGTGAAGTTTACAGGTCCTTGTTGCTACTGGCTGGATAAATTAAGTGTTTTTATGATCTATCTATCTATCTATCTATTTTTCTATCTATATGTCTGTCTGTCTATCTTTTAGTGTGATGAACAAAACAGAGGCAAGGACGTACACTGTATGGACAAAAGTATTGGGACACACCTATTTTCCAGGGTGTGGGCTAGGCCCCTTAGTTCCAGTGATGGACAGTCTTAATGCTCCAGCATACCAAGACATACTCCAGCATACCAAGTGCCATGCTTCCAACTTTGTGGACACAGTGATCGGAAAAGGCCCAAGTCTATTCCATCATGACTGTGCCCCAATGCACAAAACAAGGTCCATAAAGATGTGGTCGGATGAGTTCCGTGTGGAAGAACTTGACTGGCCCACACAGAGCCCTGACCTCAACCCCATCCAACACCTTTGGGATGAACTGGAACCGAGGCCTTCTCGTCCAACATCAGTGCCTGAATTCATAAATGCTTTACAAAATGAATGGGCACAAATTCCCACAGTAACACTCCAAAATCTTGTGGAAAGCCTTCCAAGAAGAGTGTAAGCTGTTATACTCCATATTAAAGTCTATGTATTGAAATGCAATATCATTAAAGTCCCTGTTGGTGTAATGGTCGGGTGTCCCAATATTTATGTCCACATAGTTTATCTATCCTGTTATCTTTTTGTGGGATGCACAAAACAAACAGAGTCAAGGACATAACTCTTGTTTTGCCTGCAAACGAACGCTGGGCAGTGGTTTAATGTTGGCTGATTAAATATTGTGTAGCTTAAAAGTAGGTCTCAAGAACAGTTTAGGAGCTAAAATAATTTTTTTATTAAGCAGCCAAGCTCCTAATGAGCCACGTGTGTGGTTTTGGTCTTGGGTTTTATAGCCCTCCAGGTTTTTCTTCGCTGACCAGACTATTAGACAAGCCAGATAAGTTCTTTTATGCCAGATTGCTTGTTCAAATAAGCACTTTTACATAACCGCTCTCTTTGCACATTAATGTGAGTTATGTCACTTGTCTCTTGGAGCTGTTTAAATATAGACTGAGCCCTTAACCTTGTCCCTCCTGGGTATTAAAGATTCATAGGTTTGGTCATTTTAGGCCAAAATTTTTTTTCCCCCATTTCTCCCCGCCCCCAATTTCCCCACATTTCATTAGTTGGATCTGAACAGACCTGATATTCTCAGTCTCCTTTAATGCATTTGTAGACTTCACACTGAACAAAATTTGCTCACACGGCACCTAATCTGAGTCAGAGATATGGGGTAAGTTGTGCGTAAATGTGACGGTCAGAGATCACCGCAAGATGACGGAGCAGCTGTCGCCTTCAGCACTTTGTCTAATGATAAAGATGGGTTTAGCACACTGAAGCTTTCGAGAACCTTGGGCTCAAGGTGTTTATGAGGAAGCCCATAAGTGACTTTTGCATTTAGTAGGAATGTCTTCCTTCAGTGGTGGATCATGTTGCTCCAAAGCTTTACAGTGTGAGATCGTTTATGAAAGTCATACTTGTTGTTCCCACTTAGGAATGTTTTCTGTGCTGTGGTGCTTTTGGAAGACTAGTCTGCCTCAAACAGGTTTGCACAGCGAGAGCTTGTTGCTCTTCTTTCTTCAACCCTTGTTAAAGAATGGGGCAAAAGACCAGAATGGTTATTACGAGTTATATGACGATTCAGAGGTCTTAAAATGATCGTTTTATGATGTGAAATGGAATGTAGGCCAGACATATAAAGAAATATAAATGCAGCCTCTGCAATTTAATTGAGTCTAACATCACTGAACACACACACACAAACTGTTGCCAGTACTTGGGGTCCAGCTCCAGGTCTCTATGGCCAGTTGTTTGGTCAAGGTCACTGACAGGAGTATTAATCCCTATGGTGGGGAGAAACCGGAGCACCGGGATGAAACCCACCTTTCTTACTCCACACAGAAAGAACCCCGGCCTCTGAGAATCAGATTCTTCTTGCTGTGAGGCGACGGCGCTCACCACTGTGCCCCCCTACAGTCTAAAATGTTTATAGTGTGATACATGCCACACATATTCAGTCTGGCATTTAAAGTATAACTTTTATATATAATTTTATATATAAAACATAGGTATATGCCTTATGCGATCTAATAACTTTATATAGCCAATTGGGCGGGTGGTGAAAAACCATCCTTATAGTGTGATTGTATGCCAAACATATTCAGTCTAAAGGTTTAAATATAGTTTTTATATATCATTTGATAGATGAAATGTAGGTGTGTGCCCTATGTGCTCTTAATGAGTGGTTAAAACCACCTTTATAATATATACACTACACATATTCAGTCTAAAGCACAAAGTATAGCTTCTATATATAATTTAATATACAAAATATAGGTAGGTGCCTTATATGTAATCTAACAATCTTATGTAGCCAGTTAGGTGGGTGCTTAAAACCCCCTTACAGTGTGTGATATGTATCACTTAATATATCAAACATAGGTATGTGCCTTATCTAATAACCATATGCACCCAGTTGGGTGGGTGGTTAAAAACATAACACCTTGAATCCATAAAGGGCTGTTTTCTTTGGAACATAGAGGTCAGTAGGCTGTTCTCCAAATAGATCCATTTCCTCAAGAAACACAGCTGGAAGAAGACCTTGACATGCTGATAGCTGTGGGCAAATGAGGACAAGTGCCTGTTACACTTCCCTCATTGGTTGCTTGGAATTTTATGATTATTGGACCTTATCAATGCCACCTACATCTACGTTATATGGACAAAAGTATTGGGACGCCTGGCAGTTACACAAACGGGGACTTTAATGACATTGCATTCTAATACATGGACTTTAATATGGAACTTGTTGCCCCTTTTGCAGCTATAACAGCTTCCACTCTTTTTGGAAGGCTCTCCACAAGGTTTTAGAGCGTTTCTTTGGGAATTTGTGCCAATTAATTCTGTAGAGCGTTTACGAGGTCAGGCACTGATGTTGGACAAGAAGGCCTGGCTCACATTCTCCGTTCCAGTTCATCCCAAAGGTGTTAGATGGGGTTGAGGTCAGGGCTCTGTGCGGGCCAGTCAAGTTCTTCCACACTGATCTCAACCAGCCACGTCTTTATGGACCTTGCTTTGTGCACTGGGACACAGTCATGCTGGAACAGAAAAGGTTCTTCCTCAAACTATGTCCACAAAGTTGGAAGCATGGCATTGTCCAAAATGTCTTGGTATAACGAAGCATTAAGTTTATTCATCACTGGAAGTAAGGAGCCACATTAATTCAATAATAAAAAAAAATGTCCCAATACTTTTGTCCATATAGTGTATTTGGTAGCAGTTAACCAAAGAGTGTTCCCTTGTCCATCTGCGTTTTAATATGGTAAATAAGGGGAGTCCGAAATTGTTTATTTCTGTTTGCTTTCTTAGATCAACATTTAGAAGATTAGGGATGAAAGAACAGTTGCTTCTATTTTAAAATTAAAGTATGAGTGAGTGCTATTTTTAAAATAGCAAGAAATGCCATTTTTATTATAGCATTTATTATAAGCAATATTGTCAATGTTTACCTTTTCCAGTGGGAAAATTTAGTGTAAAACCACTAAGCTTGTGAACCACCTGCAGATGAGTTTGAACAGTCAGAAATGACCGAACATCCACACTGTTTACATGAAAACACGATAACCATTAACTTGCTCTCTGACACAGTTTCGGCCTCACAGCAGCAAGCTAGATTAGGTGGATAGATTGGTGTTCGTGGATTTTAAAATCAGTCCTGGACCTCAAATTATGGAAGATTAATTGCACTTTAAACCACAATACTGTTCTGAAAAATTGCAGCTTGAAAATTTGTCCCAGTTGTTTTGTCCCTATCTAATTTACCAGCCATTTGCTGCACAACACTGCACCATATAATACACTGCAATATGTGGAACGTGGGGGGATATTTACTTTTGCCTAAATAACTCAAGCAATATGACTGTGTTGATTCACTTAAGTGTCAGACCTCAACCTCAAGTTCAGCTAGCGATATAAGAGTTTGTACTCGATTTTGTAGATGCATTTACATTGTGCGACAGCTGAAATGCACAGATATTTTCTTAATATGTGACAATTTATTCTTCTAGACATCTTAGGTTTAAACAGACCTCAAAGAACCGTAATCTATATTTGTTATGAGTGTGACTGCAGAAACAATCGCACTATTGTTGTTCTTAAAATTTATTGTCATTTTTCTTATTGTGAATTTGGGGATGTTTCTCCTCCAAGGCTGTTTCTTTTGGCCATAAAACACACCACTTGGACAGAGTTTGTAGGTTCAAACCTGGCTAAAGCGCAAAGGTTTGGGTACTCTGCTTTGTGGTCGAAAGTATTGGCACCCCTCTTGTTTTGAAGAAGTGTTGGTCCCCCTGTTCTTTTGACCAATGTTTTTACATTATCCCTAACCTGTGAAACCGTAGTAACCATCTAGCAACACATTAGCAACCGTACCTTTCTAAATGGTGTGCTTTAGTTCTGGATCCCTCCTGAACACATCCGATCCAACAAATCAGCTCATTAGCTCTTCCCAAGTTGAACGGGTGAGTTAAAGTAGAGAAAGCTGTAGAATGTGCAGGGCATTGGGGCCTCCAAGACCAAGGTAGGGACGTTCTGCTGCAAGGTAATGTAAGTTTGTAGGGGAATGTGATCCAGCTGGCTTTTATCAATGTTAAATGAATTTATCAGTAAACATCTCTGGTCTTCTTTCAGTAAATGAAAGCGGTTCAGCCTGATCCAGTTATGCAGAGGAAAGCACAGATGCTTTAGGATAGATAACTTTTAGTTCAGTTGGTTTTAACCATGGCTCAGCTGAGTTTCTGCCATTTTTGAAGACAAGATGAAGGTTTTTTTTTTTGGTTTGTGTTTTCTCTGCTCACCCACTGGGGGATTAATGGATATATGGAATTTTCCATGTAATTTCACCACTAACCATGTAGGCCTCATGTTTGTGTGCACCACAGGTGAATGGGGGAAAAAAAAGAGGGCACATGGCCCCCTGTGTGAATTTCCTTCCCAATCAAACAGGTGGAGCCTGCCCTATGTGACTGGCACAGAGGCCACATCTTTGTGTTCGTTTTTCTTCATGCTCAGTCTGTGTTGAATGTCCAGGGCATTTGTTATTGTGCTTTTGTTCTGTATTCATACTGGTCATTGCCCTCTGTGGCGCACATTATTATTAAAGCCTCAGCCAGCAATCTCTGCAGCTGGCAGGGCAGTGTTTAGCGCTACAAAAACAGAGGCTTTCAAACAATAGCAGCACCCCCCACCAAAACGGTCAATATGTCTGTTTACCAAACTCTCTGTTAGTAAACAAAGAGTGTGTCCGAGAGTGACACTGGTGCTGTTTCAGCAGAAACAGGAAAGAAGGCCCATATTTTTGGGCAACAACATCTTTTAGTCTGTTTAGTCGTTGACCAAAGGGTCAAATAGAATATGGCTGAAACAAGTATTGCATATGTTGGTTAATTTAAAATATTGTGAATATTTCCTTTTTTTTTTTTTTTTTATTGTTACATTTTCACAGCAGCTAGACTTCACCTAAGGAAAGCAGCAGTGTACCTATAGTGGCGTTCCTACTGTACTGTGCAAAAGTTTTGGGCGGCTATGCAAATTGTTTGAAGCCATTTATATCAGCAGTGCCAGCAAAAACATAAGTGAACAATAGAATAAATGCACACAAACAAGAAAGCAGCAAAAAGTATCAAGATTTATTTCTGAAAAGTAGTTGATATTTTGTCAGGTGATTAGAAGAACACAGGTTTGGTTCCAGGTTTCTGCTCAGTGCTTCCAGTCATTGGGTGAATTAATACAATACCATAAGCAACACACCTAATTTAATATCTAATGAAGTAAAAAGAGCCAAACCAGGTACTAGATGGAGCTGCAAGTAATACTGGGCTTCTATGAGAAAAGAGGTCTGAAATGGTTAAGTGAACACTTTGCTGCACATAACACCACTTTTTACTGTATTAATTTTATTTGTTTTTATTGTAATATTAGTTCCATAACACTGACTTAACACTGCTACCCTGTAGTAAATAGATTTTTAAGTATAATTTTCACAGGTGTCCTAGACTTTTGCAAAGAACTGTATATGAATAGATTTTAAGCTGAAAAATTAGGAAGTTTGTAGTTTGTGAATTGAAGTGGACCATTACAACATCTGCAAGTCAGACTTGGCCCTCCACAGAAGTTCAACGTTACATTTGACCATCTGAAAAGAAAACATCCCTGTGTAGATTCTGAAGCAGCCGAATGATCAGTAAATGGCAGCTTTCTCTTCATGCTGTACTGACAGACTGATTTACAGCAACTCCCTGATGGCACACAGTTCACACTATAAGTAATTGAGCATTACACTCACAAACAGCACTAAAGCTCACACTGTTACATTACAGATGTTAGTCACTGGAATATTCTAAGATATGTCGGTTCTGTTCTGCTTATATTGAACACTGTGACAGGACACCTACTGAATGTTCAGTGGTTTTTCTATCATGTAGTTACATAAAACTGATTAAAAACTTAAAAGTACAGCTAATTTTTAAACAGTTAAGTACCATCACTTTAAAGCGTAAATCAGATGAATGCATAAACCTTAATGCATAAATCAGAGCAGTACATTACAAGATGTTAATAAAGTCTACATTCTGGGTTTTTATCATTTATTGAAGAAATAAAACCAAAAATGGTTCAAAACAGGTCCAGCTCTGCAGAGATCATGTCCCTCTTCTAAAACCAACAATATACTAAAAAAAAACAAAAAAAAAAACAAAACCCTACATGTAACGTGTAAAAGCATGATGTAATTGTGAAATGCATGTAAGGTATTATAGTGAGAGAAAATCAATAAAATATAAACTATACAAAATTATGAATTTCTCACCATCAAGTCTGAGGAATATATATATATATATATAAACTTCTTTTATCCTGAGGGAAATTCTTTTGTCATGAGCATGCTCAGTGTAACAAGAAGAATAAAGACAACAGATAATAAAAAAAGACAGTAACAATAGTGCAACAGAATAACTTATATAATAACAGATCAGTATTATAAATAGTTTATGAAAAGTGACTTGGTGTTTGTGCCATAAAAATATAATGAATGCATTAAAATGAATTAGCAGCAGGTGATGAGGGGATGAGACTAACATTCAATGACATTCAGACAATACAGATTACAGAGTCTTTTGCTGCGTGTGCTCCAATGTACCATCATGGGGGCATTCATGGGGTGAGAGGGGTTGTCCATGATACTGAAGCTTTTTCAGCATTCTCTCCATTTTGACACCCAGGAGTGGCCCCGTCTTTTTCATCAGCTTCTTCAGAATGTTGGCATCGGCTGCCTTCACCCCATTGCACAAGCACAGAGCTGCAAAAAACAATAATAAAAAAATATAGAATACTGCAATACAGCAGACATGTTATCTATACAGTGTGTGTCGGGTGTGTTATCCACAGCGCTACTAAACCACACCTATAGCTTGACTGACAGGGTGGTCTGTTTTACACTCAGGACTGTACAAACTCTGCGATGTCCACTGAGTCGTTTTGGCTGAAGAGATGTTATTTTGCTTCAAAATGTCTTTGCGTTTAGTATGTTCAGCTAGCTTAACATTACAAGGTCTTCTTACTTCAGCCTTTTTGATTAGATTTACATTTACAATATTTAGCAGATGCATTCATCCAAAGCGCATTCCATTCCCTAACTACAGGGGACCATCTCTCTGGAGCAACTTGAGCATGAGGGTTTTGCTCAGGAACCCAGTGGTAGGATGCTGAAGGTAGGATTCAAACCCATGAACTCTTGGTCCAGAGGCAAGTAGCCTACGCACTAGGCCACCAACACCAGGTGAATCAGGTGTGTCTTCAGTGGCAGAACCTTAAACTACAGCGCTGTGACCTGGAGGGAACTCAGTTTGACATCCTTGCCTTAAATCGAAGAAATATTTCATGCAGACATGTTCTTGGTTTGGTGTACGTAGCTCTGTGAGGTACTGAGGTTTAGCTGTCTGTCGTCTTCTGATGTCCAGAGGATTTCAACACGCTAGCAGTGTTCTTTCACAGTTTGGCTTATTTGTTCCCTTATTTATTTTTTGTATGAAATAGTAAAATAGGCTTCAGAGACTTGGTGTACTGTTATTATGTCAGCGGTCAGATGTCAGCAGGCCAACCAGCAGATTCCTAGTGATGGGCTGCCAAAATCCACTGCATACCCTGTCCTCAGTTAACAGGGAACAAAAATATTATGTAATACATGATTACGTGGAAATCGTGGGGTAGGAAGGATGAGGTTGAATCTTTAATAGTTTGTATTGATTTTTCTGTTTTTGTTTCATGTTGAGCTTCATCTTTGCCAGTTTTCTAACTTTTGGCATGTAATCACTTTATCGAGATGACACAAACACTTTATTGAGATGAGCTTAGGGACACATTTCAAAATGTGATTTGCTTTGATGGAAGTGGTTGAACAAATCTGCTGGTGTGTGTTTGATCTAGTAAAGTGTGCCAGGCTGAGTCATACACAAACAAGGAAATTCATACTGTAAGCGAAAGGCTGGCCAGGATGATGATGATAATTGGTTCCCAGCCCTGTCCCAATGGTTCCCAGCCCCGTCCTACATAATTTTTGGTGTTCTTGAGAATGACATTCTTTTTCTTTAATCAAAGTAATGTTTTGTCAGGATGTTTCCTGCAATGAAGCAGTCTCTCTGATTGCAGATGCACTGGTGGTCAGTGCGCTCTCAGAAATCAAAGATGCCAAAAAGGGTTCTTTGGATCCATTCCGTGCACTTTTAGCAAAAATAGTCCAATCTAGTTCCACAAAAAAAAGGTTATTTGACTCACAAAAATATAATATCACAATGCAATTTACAACAACATAAAACACAATTACAATTTACACAATATGTCACAGCATTAAAATGGAATGGATAAAAACCAGTGGTCCCAAAAATTAATCGAGAATAAATCATTTTTATTCAAGATTTCACATACATTTTTGTGATAAACCAATTAGGCCTCATTGTATTCTCTTGGTAATGAAATATGCAGTTGTCAGTGGTCTTTAAGTAACAAGATTATCCACAGCATGCTCAGGAGAGTGTATTTAGAGTCCTGTCAGAGTGTTGAAGGCTCATAGGTTCTGCATGAGTGGTCAGTAGTGGCGGGTCAGAGTCCTGTGTAATGTGGGCCATTAGTGCCCTGTGTGATCTGCTCTCAGTGCTAATGGCGTGTTAAAAGTCACGTTATCGGCCTGATCTCCTAAAGCATGAGTGTCAGACTCCAGTTCTGCAGCAGGACCACATGGGACTGTAGAGTTTGCTGTTTTTTGCTAGTTTAGCACACCTATTGTACAGAAGTCTTGAGTCACCCCTCATTTCTTTACATTATACTTTGAATCACCTTGTTGGTGCAAAAATAGCTACTATTTATGTCTGTCAAACTATCTTATCTTTGGCATATTGAGTAGATTTAATTAAAGAAATTGGAACAAATGTTTAACTGCAACAGGCAGTTTTACTGGCTTAAGATACAAGGAGCCTAGATAAAGGTGTTTCAACCACTCAGCATTCAGCACCACCAGTATGCTGATCACCGCCTGATCATCTGGAATCATCTGCACCTGTTTCTTCACTGGTTCAGGGATTCAGTTAGATGTTCTTTGTTCTGTTTAAATGATTCATACATGGATCACACTATGATCTGAAACTGGTCAGGTTCAGGGACTGGACTGAAAATATGAAACTTCAGAAGTCCTTCAGGAAGTCTGGAGAACCGTTCCTCAAGACTACATTAACAATGCAAGAAATTCTGGGTCTCTAAAAAAAAAAAAAGTAAAGAAATTAGGGGTTGCTCATGACTTTTGAACAGTACAGTCGAACATGACAAATGTCTGTTGTCTGCTCTGTTCTGGCTGAAGTTTATGCAAATGAGCTGAGCACCAACCTGTCAGATTACTGATGTCATGCCCACAGCACCACACTGAGATTCAACTAACATGCAATGGGGGAAGATAGAAAGACTGAAAAATGAAGTATATGTATCCATAAAATATATTCAATACAGGGGGTCCTCAGGTTACGACAGCCTCGACATGGCAGAAGATGCGGCAGAAGAATACGCAGTATATGCAGTAACGCGATGTATGAGTGAGTAAGTTGGTGTTCCTATGCATACCTACGCCATTTTTTGGTCATTTTTTCTGTTACTACAGTACAGTGTACAAGTACAGTATTTCTATGTCCTTTTCCTTTTTTTGTGGCTTAGTTGTGCTTTTATGATCTAGGTTATGATTTTACGACTGTGTTACGATAGGTAAGTGACTCAGGCTAGGGTGCGTTGTAAATGTAGGAATATTTCTCCTGGGGGGGGGGGGGGGGGGGGGGGATAATAATTATGAACTTAACTGGATGTCCAGAGGCTAACAGGCCATATATTCTTTTGAATTGTGCAAAGAATATTTCAAATCGTTTATACAGTTTTGACTAAGAAGTGGTGAAATGTGGATCAGTACTGTGTGATCAATCTGATCCATTTAGTAAGGTTAGGATTAGTATATTAAGAGGGTGCATATTTGTTGTCAAGCCTGAAATGAGTTTATTGGGTGTATTACAGCAGTACAGACACTTAACACTACTGTTTGTGGGCCTCCAGGATTAGATTGCGACGCCCATGTTGCATTGAGGCTTCTCTTCATGGTGGCTTCACTTTTTATCCAGCAGACTCAAGTTCCCCCAGCTCAAGAGTCAGAAGCAGCCTAACTCTTAACTTCCTTTAAAAAAAAAAAAAAAGAGGAGAAGAATTTATAACTCAGTTTAGTGGAATCCAGGCCTGCAGGGCACTGCACCCACTTCTTCTAATCTCTATTGAGTCTCCATTTTTTCTGTAAGAGGTCTCCGTGAGTTTGTTCGCTAATGACACAACAGCAAGGCTGTAAATCTGTGATCTTTGATTTGTTTTGATTTACTACAGTTCTTGAGGATTCAGTGTGTCATGAAACAGTTTGGTTTATATTTATTGTGATACTAATCAGGATTATTTTCAGAAATACACTCAAAACCCTTCCCAGTGTTTTCTTGTCTCGACAGGGTTTGGGTTCATTGTGTTGAGCTGTATTTTTCTCAGTGTGTGGAGGTATGAGGGGCAAAGCCACAGAGAAACCTCACCTGCAGTGGTAGGGATGGTTATGGTTAGGATTTAAATGATACCAATTTCGATCCTGATACTGCTTATTGTTACTGATGCTTATTGATATTCTTATTGATCCAACTCTCCATAATTTGGTGCGGAAAGGATTTGAAAAAAATCAGCAATTATTTTATTATGCGTTTTTTTGAGAAATAAGGAGCTAAACCGCGTCCTACATTTCCTGTATATATAATGAGGAACGAGCGATTGCTACAAATGTGTGTTGATGACCAGAGTGCCGCTCTGGTCCCCTCACTGATTCAGTCCACCACCAACTATTTGAAAGTGCAGCTGTGTTAGAATTAGTGCTGCATAAACACTGAAAGCAACACTGTCAATCCAAGAGCTTCTCCAGATTTCAGTACTGACCAGTCAGGAACCAGTACCAGTTTAGTACTGGTTCTCGATACCCTTCTCTACACTGGGGTAAATTTGGGGATAATCCAAAAATACAAAATAATATCACAAAATAAAACCAGAATAACACAAATGTGCACTTAATCAATACTGTTTTGCCTTAGAATCTGACAGTTCTGACATTCCCCAGTTGAATTTGCATCACCTCTTACCCCCCCCCACACCTACATTAGAGACCTTTGAGACGGTGTTCAGTCCGTGAGGCGTTTGTTGGGTTAGGAAAAGCCTGGGCGACGGCGGCCTGAGGCTACGTTTATCCGCCTCATTGTTTGTGTTGGTTTACATTGTGAAACCTGTTGAGCAGTGTGTTCAGTTTCATTTTGTGTATGTCACTTAGCCTGATTCAACACTGTCATGTTCTATCCAGCTTTCCAGTCCGAGGAACAGGGTTTTTCTTTTTCTTTTTCTTTTTTTTTTCCTGCTAACTTCAGTGCGGTTAAGGTAGACAGTGAGATTAGTGTATTAGTGGATCACAGTTCACAGGGTCTGGCTGCTTGATAGTGTGCAAAATCTGGTGCCTTTCTTTCCTTTAAATGATTCTTGGCATGGATCATTTTGGGACACTATTTCAGGATTAAAGCAGCTTTATTTAGTTGCCTGTTTGACTAAATGTGGGTCTAAAAACACTGTTAGAAGTCTTTTTGTCAGAAAAGGAGCGGTTAATCAAAGTGTTAAATGAAAGTGCTTCATTTTTTGTAATTCCAGCCTGCCTTTTTAACCATACAGTAATAACTTGATGCCAGTTTTGTAGCTCTTTAGGGCTTGTTAAGGTCTTCTTCAAACAGAGGCTTGTACTGATTCTCCTTCAGGCAACTTTTACCTGCTGTGATACTCAACTTGGTATCTAAACGATTAAACCTTTTGATGAGATAGATCAGGTGTATGTGAACTCGCGGGTCCCAAGAATATAGTAGCTTTCATTTTATATTTAGGTGCATGACATCAAAAAGAGGATTTCAGGCGAATACCCTTCCAGAAGTGAGTCTGTGTAATATCTACCAGAGCCTGTCACAAATATTACATCATCACTTGATTGCAGTTGTTTAACCTGGCTGCAGTTTTTCCCCATGCCTTGTATTTTTTGTTGGATCAATTAAAATGAATGCAAATAAATAAAAGAGACATTACAACTGAGACACATAATGCTGGAATACCTGTATAGGGCAGCAGTAAGAACTGTTTGTTTATTGTATTCTTGTTAATAGCACCTTTTAGGTAGTTTTGTGTATCGTCAGCTTTAAAACCAGCTAATTTGTCTTATTAAAATTGTTATTCACAGTTATTTATGTAGCAATCAATCGTCAGGTATGCCTTCATGGCCATGACAGGCCTATAATCAGGGAATAGTACATTTTTTCAGTAATATCCCATGTGTTATGGGCATAGTAGTTGCTACTGGCAAACAGATGATGTTCTGTGATGTAGCATAATGCTTGCCAGCCACAGAGGAGACTGGCTCTTGTCTGAATAGTGACTCAAAGCCATGTATTGCACATGCTCTCCTTCCGTGCTTTGATAAGGCAGGATATAGCAGGCAGGACTTTTGCTTTGGGGGGTGGGATGTCTCATAAGTCAGTTTGGGACGGCCAGTGCTGGCTAACGGCTCCGGGGCATGCTGGGAATCTGGGATCCTCTGTGAGACCAAACAGGATGCCATTCAAAAATACGTCCCCCCACCTCTCCAGTGAAAGGTGGGAACAGGGTGGGAATAGCCTACCGATTGGGAAAACAAAGGCACACTTCCTCTATGAGATCCCAGTGCACTGGGTTTATTAGGTCTCCAAGGCTGCAACTCAACCGTTCGCTTGAGTTCTGGGAAAGCACAATAAAATCCCGATGCCTGTAATTGTTTATAAAAAGGCACGGCAACATCCGCCATATTGTTCAGGAGTTATTAGGATGGAAAATGGGTCTTATTCGTTATCTGGAGTGCTCTGTCAGGGCTGAGAGGATTAGAGGTGGTTAGCCTGTGTGTCTGAAGTCTGAGTGGGCAGTGGAGAAAAGCAAGAGTTTTCCAGCTCAGTACCATCAGTGCCAGAGCTGGGGGTGAGCGGTGCAGCTTAGCAGGGCTTTGCTGAGCCCCATGCTCTTATCCTGCTGCAATTTTAATGCTGTGCAAATCCCCCCTGGCGATTCGCTGCCCCAGCAATCTGCCAGAGAGCAGCCATTCAAGAGATACATTCACTGTCTTTCCCTTCACTCTGGGAGGAAAATCTTGGGACTGAAAGGTTTTGTCACCGCATCAAATCTTTTGTCTCGTGCCTCCTGGCGGTTTTGTATGTGACGTGTGAGACAATTATTTCAGAAGGCTTGTAGTTTGCAAACACCTTTTTGCCATAACCATTTCCATTTATTTTCCAGATTATTTCAGCTGTAGATCTATATCCTTTCTGTTTTTACTCATTCGTTGTTTCTTTGTTGAATGTTGTAATGATGTTTCTGTAATTATTGTAATGACTGAGAAAAAAGTTCCCTAGAATTACAGCAGTTTCCTTTAGTAACTTTATCATGGCATTCCTAACTCTATAACGCCTCCCCCTCTCACACACCCACACAACAATCTGTGCAATAACCTGCTGCTACTCAAATGTGCAATTTATTTTCGTGTGCTAAATCATTATCATTATTATGTGCGATATCATGTTATTATGTGCAGTAGTCTTACCATGTGAAATATTACTACTATGTCAATGTTACTGGTCTACTACTGATCTTCTTCTGGGCTGGTGGTGGCCTAGTGGGTAGTGATACTTGCCTCTGGACCTAGAGGTCGTCATGGGTTCAAATCCTACCTTCAGCAGACCACCAATGGTGGACCTGAGCAAGACCCTTAACCTCAAGTTGCTGCAGGGAGAATGTCCGCTGTAGTTAGGGAATGGAAGTCGTTTTGGATAAAAGTGTCTGCTAAATGCCGTAAATGTAAATGCACTACTGATCTCTATTACATACAATAACGGACTCAGTGTGGAGAACAACTCCACACCACTATTTGTTTTACTAGTAAATTACTTGGCAGTAAGTTATGTATCTATAGTGTTGATACCCAAGCATTTTGTGTATATCATATAGTGTATTTCTGCAGAGTTTTTATTTGACTTTATATTGTTCTTGTCTCTGTGTGACTGTGAAGTTGAAACATAACCAATTTCCTCCAGGACCAATAAAGTTTTCTTATTGTGATTTTCTGTGTTCTGATTCTGATCTGTGTGTCGTTGATGTGATGCCAGTTTTGGTTTGTGAGGCTGCCAGACAGAGTCAGTAAAGCATTCGGCAGTGTTGCCTTTGGCCCGTGGGACAGTTTGCAGTGTCGGTGCTTGCCTGTGAGGGAGTGTTAGAGTGGCAGTGTTACAGTCTAACTGACAGAGAGAGATAGCATCTTGGATTGCAAAGCAGTCGGACAATTTTAACCTTGACTTATGTGGCAGATAGACCGTGCTGTTTTTGGCTCCTGAGGCAGTCAAGCAGTTTTAGTTCATATTTGCCTGTGGAACAGTCTGCAAGACTTCCTCTGATGTAAAACATGTGCCAGTGTCAGTTCTGCCCTGTGAGGCAGTTTGGCAGTGTCAAGTCAAGTAGTAAAGGTCTGTTGTCATATCAGCCATATACACGTTTACATTTACGTTTACGGCATTTAGCTGACGCTCTTATCCAGAGCGACGTACAACAGTGAAAACAAAACAAAACGAGAGCAAAAACAAACAATACAAGGCTGCACAAGTGCAGACAGAACAAAATGCTCAGTGAAAAGAGAGCAGGAGTGAGAGTGCAAGAAAAACACAAGGGCAACAAAACAGGACAAGGCACCATTTAGTGCATTCAGCAGCCACAATACCATTTTGAATGAATACACTATTAGATACTCCAGATACTGTATTCTAGTAGCAGTCATTAATATGTTAAAAAATGCAGAATTACAAAACGTTACTGATCCCGGAGGAAATTACTTATGCTACGACTGCACAGAGACACAAAGATGAGCAATATAAAAGTAAGTAAAAGTCAAAATACACAGAAAATACTTAGTATTAAGTATTAAATACTTAGTATCAAATACACTATGCTTTGTACACAAAATGCACAGTGGTTATAAATATTATAGATGAATAAAATTACTGCTGAAGTAGTTTACTGGTAAAACTAATAACTAGTAATAGTGGAGTTACACTGTGCGTGTCCTAGATAGTGATGTTGCACATGAAAAGACTTGCAAATAAACTATTACACATACGTGACTTAGATACTGATCTAGATAGTGTACAGGATTAGACTCTTATAGATAATAAATAATTGCACACACTAATAACGATATGGCACGTAATGATGAATTAGCACACAATAAGAAGTTGCTCATTCGGGTAGCAGCAGGATGTGAGCAGAATAGAGGTAGACAGCAATAAATAATGCTGCAGACATAGCAGTAAGAGGGCAGAGAATGTGCTTTAGATTATAAATAAAGGTGTATATATATATAGTGGTAGGGCTGTACGTTGTTTCAATGTTACTTTCTTGTGTTCGTCTGTAAGGCAGTAAAGCTAACACAGCCTATGAGGTGGTTAAGAAACGTCCACTTTGACCTGGGTTGCAGTTTTCAGTAATGTTTCCTTGAGGCAGCCTGGCATGGTCAGTTTTCGCCTGTGTGGTGGCTGATTATCTTCGCCGTTTTCCGTCCTTGCTGTACTAAAGCAGCGAATTAGTGGAATCTGTTCGATTTTGGTGTAGCTGTGTCGCTTGACTATAAAGAGGTGGGACCTCCCCCAGATCCCCTTTTGGGCCGTCAGTCACGGTTTCGGGCCCTGTTGTTTCCCTGGACCCAGCTGGCCAAATGCCCAGTCTGCACCTAACGGTTCCATGGCAACGGTGGGATAGAGCAGGGGTCCCTGTATTGACAGGCATTTCCACCGGCAGGACTGCGCCTGTGCGGCTGTTTGTGTAACAAGCGCAGCTTCATTGTGAGGTGGCCCGGCAATTGCACAGCGTGTCCTGAGGATTTAGTTTAGCACATATGCTCTTTGTACCGCTGGAGTCTTGGTGAGGAGGACTTTGCCAGAGACCTATCAGCACGACCATCTGCAGCACCTGAGTAAAGCTCAGGCCTGGCCGGGTGATATTCACTAATGGCGACCCTGCTGTCTCTGAAGGCAGCGGGGGTGAGGTTTAAAACACTGCCCATTAAGCAAATGAGGCTTTTCTGTGCTTTCATGTAACTGAATGTCAATTTTGGACCACAGTCGGCCTGTTAAGCATTTGTTCTGCATTCTTCAGACGGCTCAGATCAAACATCTGCACGTGGCGTGCTGGAATGGATGTGGGTTAAGTGTGTGTTTTGAAATCGTGTTTTTGTGAGTCATTTGCCGTAGGCTTTAATGGGTCGTTTTATATTTATATTTAGCATGCATCTTGCACTTCAGGTTTGCATTTGTTACAGATGTGCTCTGTATTATAAATGATATCTTTTGACAAAGTTTTGGCACCCCCGCTCAAATGACCTTGAGTGCAAAGGAATAAATCATCTAGGGAATACACATCTGCAGATTTTAATGCTTCATTACTATTTGTTTGCATGAAAATGAAATAAATAAGACATCAAATAACGCTTGTGTTAGTCATGTCACTAGTCTGTTAAACTCATCAAATGTATAGAAATTGTACACCAAATTGTGCATGAAAATGCCATTACTAAGCATGTTCATTGTGGAGGATGTGTACTTATTTTACTTATAGAAAATCAATATAACATGAAATTTGTTAATTGTTTTTGTATGATAGTATAGCTATGGTTTTGTTATACCGTTTTTTTTTCTGTCGTAATGATATTCTAAATGGAGGTGAAGGTGCCGTTTTCACATTAGATAGGAATATAAAGTTCAGTGATGTAGTCTAACGGCAGAACACCTTTAAATCTGTCACTAGAAACATGTTTTCCTTTGGTAGAAAAACTCTTTCTGATATAACAACAGTGCATTTCCTTTTTTATTTTTAGGAAAGGATATTTTCCTTGCCAAGAATAGTCCATTCTCGCACCCTCCTAGCAAATTCCTTCCTTTCACATTGATTTTTTGCCTTTGCACTTTGTTTAAGGCTGGGGATGCAGGAAAAAAAGTTGATAGTAGATTATAGGAATCATATCTTTAAGATTTATTTCTGTTTGTAGTGTTTTTTCAAAGGGACGAGATGTGTTTCAGGGCCACTGTTCGTTCCCATGTGTTTTTGTGCCTCTGAGATGCTTTGCATGTTATGTCTGTGGTATTGGGTAGAGAAAGACCACCCAGAAATGCCCATGGATGTTGAGAGAATCAAGTTTACAAACTGTAGCTCGGCTCTTTCAGTCTGTTTTATGGTTGTTTACAACCTCCCTTGCTGAACAATAACTTGTTTACATATTTTATTCCCAGAAGCATTTTTCCTGAAAGACTTTTTTTTCCCCCTTTCTTCCTTTGGAAGTCACTGTACTGGGATGAAATATGAAACGCGTGTTTCTGGCGCCACCTTGTGGTCACCCATGAAATAATGCTGAATCAGCGGGCCCACAGTAAACTATGGGCCAGTTTCCCAGATGTGGACTAAGCCTAGTCTGACTGCAGTGCTGCCGTCTGTAAATAGCACTGGATTAATCTGGGCCTGCAGAGTATACGAAAGTACACAAAAGTATGAAGCAAATTCATCTACTTCAGTGGCGTGGTTTGTCTAAAAATCCAGTTTTTACCCATTGTTCACCCTTACGATACATTTAGGGTCGATTACCCAGACAGGGATTAAGCCTAGTCCTGGATTATGTAGTGCTGTGAATAGAGATTTTCCACTGAAAAGGAAAGGGTAGTCCAAAACTAGGTTTAATCCCTGTCGGGGAAACCGACCCATAATGTTATTATTCCTCAAGCTTAAAGCATGCTGTTTAAGGACCTAATAATGGAAGTAAATACTAACAGTTAGGACTACATGATTTAAAAAGGGGCAAATATAACTTCTAGCTTTTGGTCAACTGGATTTATTTATAATGGTACACCTACTCAATGCTTCTGGGATGTGTAGTAAAATAGCAGTAAAGCCATGCCTGTTCTCATCTCAGTTTGTCTGTATCAGTGGACTCTTCATTTATTCACTTAGTGATTATACCCAGTTCTGTTTCTCCAGTTATTAGCATGGGTCACCATTAGGGTTGCAAAGGGGTAGAACATTCCTGGTAAATTTCCAGAAACTTTCCATGGGAACTTTAGTTCAGGAATTTTAGAAATGTCTACATTAGCTGGTGTGAAATGCCTCCACACACTGGATGGTATACATGACATTTTTCTCTTGAATAAGATGACAAAAAATGTGTAAAAAAAAAAAACCCACTAATGCAATGGAATGCAGATATGTAGAAAGTTAGCTGAACAAATGGAATGGTCTTCAAAATAATTTACAATTGGTTACATAAAATCATCTAGCAGGAGGCAGAAGAAACAGCATCACATTTAAAGTAGCTAGCATCATGATAAGCTAGCCTCTTTAATGAAATTGTGCTAGCTAGCTTAAAGTTTAGCATTTAGTATATCTGGGTTACCAGTTACCAGTTAACTACTGCATGAATACATTTTGATTTAATAGTTCCTAGCTAAACTTTAACACCATAGACCTATCTCATAATATCATCAAAACCTACTTGACTTTATGTAGTCCTTGTGCTCAAATGTGTGGCTTTAATTGTCTGTATCTGTTCTGTGGCCTCGAAAAAGTAGCTTTAGTAGAATTCTAGAAATCATTGTGCATGTGGTGGAGCAATGCCCAATGCATGGAGGTGGGTATAGCACACTACAGCCCAGCCTAAGCAGTGTGCTATATGCCTGTGATTAAGGAATTATATTTGCATTGGCTTTGATTATGTTACAACTATGTTTTATGTTCCCAAGCTTCCGGTCTATTCCTGATAATTCCCATTAATTCCCATAAATTCCCGTGGAAAGTTTCCCACTTTGAAAATTCCTGGAATTTCGCAACCCTAGTCACCATTAACAGCACCCCTCATTTCAGGACTGATTATCTGAAACTGCAGAAACACATTTAAAAGTATAAAAAATTAAATAAGAAAAATCGAATAAACAAAAACCTGTAATCTGGTTCCCACTCAGTTCAGAGAGGGGTGTGCATCAGTGGTCTGATGTGTCAGTTAAATGTCTATATTCCTGTTCTCTTTGTTCGAAATGCTCCAACATTTTCAAATGAAAACAAAACTTGTTTTACATAACATCGTGTATCTCCTGTATTACATTTCATCACCTCCAATTTAAAACACCTTCCCTTGATCACCAGTCCCTGTGAAGGTAAAAAAAAAAATTAGATTATAAAGTTCAGAGATGTTCTGGTTTCAGAGCCAGTGCAAAAGATTGCACCATAGCTGTTACTTGAGGGAATTAAAGATGAAGCTTGGAGGAAGAAGTAAAAGAGACATTCCCAGAGAAGCCTGCTGTGTTTGTAGGTCTTGTGATGATGAATTATCACCTGCACTATAGTGCATTACATGATTAACAACATTATCAAAAAACTGTTAACTCATCTGTTTGCTCATCCTGTTACTAATGTTCAATAATGGAAGGTTAATGGAAAGTTCTTAATGATTGAGGTCAGCAGAAAGAGGGAAATCGAACAAATAATATTTCTTGAACTATTTTCATCTATGAAAACCTTTTCTAGATTAACTTCGATTTATCTTTCCATGCTTAAAACACTTGAGTGATATTTTGATTAGAGCTTTGAATTCTCTCTCTCCCTCTTTGTCTCTCTCTCCCCCTCTCTCTGTCTGTCTGTGTGTTTTAATTGAATGCTTAAAATACTGTGAATATCTCTCTCTAGTACCTGAAAGCTGCTTGGATGACCTTTTCCTGGCTCCACTGTGTTGTGACAGAGTCATTTTCCAGTCCTTAATGCATTCAGAGTGTACTCTGTTCAGAGGCAGTGTTCACAGGGTGCTAATCTCTGCCTCTCTTCACCACACCACACACACTCATCAAGGGGTCCTAAAAGGGTCCCTGACACTTTGGAGTTGGACATGCTAATGAGTTCCTGAATATAAAAGATGAGGACGTTTTATGGTGTTTGTGCTTAAGACAGCGATGTAAGATTTAATGTGAATCTCTCTTTGTAGGAGTAAAGAATCTTCAACAAAAAGTTATGCTGAAGATGATAATACTACTACTACTAATAATAATACAAAAGGTAAAATATTAGTCATTTGCATTATTAATAATGATAAAACTGTTAGTCTCTTACTCTGGTCACTCACTCTCTTCTCTGTTTCTCTTTTTTTCTGCCCAATCTCTCCCATCTGCTAATCTCTCATTCCATCTCTTTTCTTTCCCATCTTTCACTCTATCTTTCTGTCTTTCATTCTTTCACTCTTTCTAACGGTCTCTGTTTTACTCCACTCTCCTCTCCTGCACTTTCTCTCTCCTTCAATCTGTTTGTCTCTCCTTCACTCTCTCTGAATTCTGGGGCTCAGTCATGTGTGTAAGACCCTGCAGCACTTTCTTTCCTCCACAGGCTTTACCATAAAGTAGGTTGGTTTTCACTGTCTTTGGTACCTGTAAAATTTACACCCACATAAAAAGGTAAATAGCCTACAAGGCCTTACTGATATAAGCTACTGATTGTCTTCCTATTACAATTTTATGGACGGTGTAATTCAGACGGACACAACATAGCCTCCTAGAACTCGTCGTGTCTCTGGAGATCGCTCAGCAGCCCCCGGAGACTTCCAACTCCAAACGCATTACTTTCTAAGTCACGTTAAGGAATTTATGGGCAAAGATAATGTCGATGACGAATTATTATTTTCTTAAAAAAAAGAATCTACAGTATAATCCTAAATTACAGCATGAAACCTCCTAAGGCTTCAGTTGAAGAGATATCCTGTTCTAGCAGTCTGAATATAGTGTATAGATATATACAGCTCTGTTAAATAATTAGAGATCACTGCAAAAATGTTCCGTTTCTCAGGCTTATGTTTTATAGGTGCAAGTATTGAACTCAACAGCTTTGCCTTAGTTTTCAAGAACTGTTGACAATATTTATCCTCATTTTCAAATATTGTTCTTTAAAGCATAATTTTAAAGGAAATGACAAAACATCAAAATAAAAGAAATGATGCAGTGTTTACAGAATAATTCAAAGAAAACAAATCTCCTGTTCACTCTTAAACAAAATGGCAATAATTACCTTTGATAATCTAGTAGTGTTATACCATCCAACTGGTCACCTTGCAAGAGGAGAATGTTGATTACAGCAGTGTTTGGTTTTTTTTCACACACACACGTGTATGTATATAAAACAACAATGTCTATATGTATGTGTATATATATAATATATATATACAGTTGTCAAAACAATTTGAGTAAAAATGTCCTATTTTCACTTATATTTATATACATTATATCTTCTGTATAATCTTGCAGAATCCTTTCAAATGTATTTTTTCAAGTGTTTGAACTGCCAACACTAACATTTGAGACAGAGTGACACAAATATAGCTGGGGTTCATTTAGTCACCCTTTGCCGACGTGTAAGTTTAAGCAAAGAGGCACTTAGTTCATGCAGAGATGCCATCATGCTGCGCTCACAATGAGCTGCATATGCCAGAGTTTAATGTATTCTGCAACTTTATGACATACCACTGCCAGTTAATTCTTACTCATTCCTCCATCCTTCCATCCTATTCATAACTACTTTTTCTTCTGTAAAACTTATATGCAATAATCTTTGCTGCAGATATTGCAAGGACATGATGATAACCTTTATGAAAATGTCATTTTTTTTTTTTACCATCATTGGTTAGATTGTTCATATAACATCACTGACATATCACTCATAAACAATAACTTTATAGGAGAAAGAAACCCATTTTATTTACTTAAGTTCCCTTCAGCAGTAATTGTGTATGATATCGACATTTGTATCAAGCAATATCAGCACATTTCATCTTCTGCTAAGTGTTAATATGTACAACATCAGCCAAGACTTTGAGTGTACTCGCTTTCAAGTTCTAGCAAAATGGCTTATTAGACAGTTATAATCATTAAAGTGCCTATATCATACATTTGTGACGTTTATTGGTAATTATGTACCAAAAATGTGTCATATTCATATTCATTTTTACAAGACTATACAACCTCTTAATATTTTTTAGAACTGATCAGGCTGTTTTTGTTACTGTGCCTTTAGGTTTGATATATGAAAATGACATCTCTTCTAATTGTCTGACCAATACAATGCTGTGTTCAAAAAACTGTCCAGGCTGAAATACTCTCTCTATGATTGGAAAGTTCTAAAATGCTGTATAGGTGAATATACATGTGTATGTATAAGTAAATGGATTGATTTGCAAAAAATGCAAACAGGCTCATTTCAATATGTGGATCACATGGACTTGGAGTGAATGGCATGTTTTGACATTTTTACATGTATATGTAATACATTTAGCTCCTTGAAAACCATGATAAAGGCCCTTTAAAATGATGGTCGGCTGCATAGTTGTTTATTTAGAGATCTGCTTCAGGAAAATTATTGTATTTCCCAAGCATCTTCGAACTAACATTTTCTGGGGTTCCATTATTAAACGGCCACTATGCTCTAGTGCTCCCCATGACCTGCCAAGGATAAAGAATCTGTTTACTGTAAATTGCACCACACTCCCTTCCAACTACCATCTGCCGCTTAGTATGCTGCTGTGTAGATCCCACTAAAAATAGAGCTTCTGATTGACTCCTGAGGAGAAGGGGTCCCATCTTGCCCAAAGCCTCTAAAATGGCCTCTTCGGAGGTTGTAAATGTCTACACAAACAAAAAAATACAAATCTGTTCACTGCCAGTTTGAATATCTGACTACCAGAGACGTCACTGGCTGCTCGTGCCTTGCTTGATGGATTTTCTAGAGAATCCAAAAGCAGGTTGTTTGACCCAAACCACGCTCGTGTTACACGTCATTAAAGTCGTGTTCCTGCTCACTGTACATTCTGCACCGCATTATAACAGAAAAGCATCTGGTTCCTCATTAAAATTCTACTAAGTACAGCAGCCCTGCCAAAACCATAAAGGCAACCAATGATCTCTGGCTGGAGGTCTGTAGACTTTTTGACATGCTTGTATCTCCAGTTTCTGGAGTCCTGGAGACACATGTGAGAGAAGCATAAAACATATTCTTGTTATAAATTAAATTGGAAATGATTTTTTGTTTGCCCTTCACATATCCCCATTCTCTAACATGCGTAGTGTATAGAAATGAAGGTACCACTTTACAATAAGACTACCTTGATAAAGGTTTTATTCATTATTTATAATCAGGTTGTTGATTAGGTTGTGCCGTTTATACATCATTAATCAGCAGTTATAAACAAATCACACATTGATGCAGGCTCACTATTTAGCAAGATCTGGTGTTTTAATGGTAGTCACATGTTAACAAATAAATACCTGATGAGGTCGACAGTTTAACATTCTGCCTGAGAAAGGCACAAGAAAAGCGCAGCAACAAAAAAAGAGTTGAGAGCTTGCCAAACAAGTTATAACTTGTTTATAACTGCCTATTAATGATTTATAAACTGTTTAACAACCTGACTATAAATTAGTCTTATTATAAAGTGTTAGTCTTACTATAAAGTGTTAGTGAAATTAATAATGTGGACTCAGTTGCATTTATTTAAGCATATGAATTATATTCTCAGCCAATTTCTCTAACATCTGTGATGCTGTATTTGGAAGCACTCTGTCTGAGAGAAGAGGCCAGCTGCTTGGTCACTGAATTCAAATGTACTGATCCAAGTCAGTTGGGGGTTTGTATGCAGTAAGATAACCAAATCTGCTTGATAAAACTAAGCTACTCTGAATGATTTGTGGCAAATACATCGCTCAGTCTACCTCAATCAGATACGTTTTTTAGCAGACAGCACAGACGTCGAATGTAAAGTTGGGCTGTCCTGAAATGTTGAATTAATTAAAGAAATCACAGTGATTAAGACACCATTATTTGTCATGTAATAGAATTTGAATGAACTCAACATTTTAGGACAGTCTGCCTAATTACTTACATGAAAACATCTTTTTAGTGAAAGCAATCATTTAGTCATACTTGAACACACCACAGCACACTGTGAACAGCATGAAATTCTTCCTCTGTATTTAACTCAGAAGTGCTTAGCAGTCTTGGGAATCGAACCCACGACTTCATGATCGCGGGGCGATCTACCATCTGCCCCTAACTGTGTTAGTTGCTGGTTACCAATTCTACTTGGCATTAGCATTTAAAGTTGTACCTCTGAAACCCAAACCTTTATGTCAGCATTTAAATGCCCTGTTTCTCGTTTAATAGAGTTTTTGGTTTAAATCGTGTCAGGTCCACATCCTGGCCATGGTACAGTCACACTGCAACTGCTACAACTGTGTATAAACCCTGCTTTTATGACTACCACAACAGTGTTTGGATTTCAAAAAGATTCACTGTATGTTCTACCAGGGAAAAAGGCAAGAAATCCAACCTCTGTAAAGATAAAAAGGATGACAAAGGAGTTATACATAATCTGTGCTTTTTGGTTACATTGGCTTAAACTGCAAATTACACTTTTGCCAGTCCTGTTGCCAAAAGATTCCTACAGAGCCTTGAATTCACCCTACAGTTCTGTAAGTTCATCCACCGTGACTCTGTATTGGTTTATTCAAACCAACAGCTTTTCACTTGCAGTTGTTTTTCCGAGACTTGTTTTTTTCTTCTGTTTGAGTCATTGTTAAAGCGGTAGCCATTGCATCACAACTTCATTCAATCAGTCTTATATGATTTTGTGCTGACTTTTTCGTATACCATTCGCCTTCACATTATATTACATTTTTCACATAACTGAAATGGCATCTGTTAAACACAGGCTTCCTGACATAAAAGTCCAGAATTCAGCTGCCCATCTCCTCACCCGATCACAGATTATGGACCACATCACCTCTGTTCTCAAAGAGCTCCACTAGCTTCCTGTCCAGCAGCGTATTCAGTTTAAACATCTACTCTTCGCTTAGAAATCTCACCACAATTTGGTGCCATCATATCTAGCTTGACCTTGTTCATAGTCACTCCTCCACACACTGCCTTCACTCTGTTGAGTCCAATCTCCTGTCCCTTCCTAAAAGAACCAGATACCGCTCCCGGAGTGAACAGGGGCTCTGCTGTTGTTTCCCCCTCCCTCTGGACATTAGAAACTCCTCATCTTTCTAGTGACATTAGAAACTCTTCATCTCTCATCTCATTTAAATGCTCTCTTAAGACCTACCCTTTCAAATTAGCTTTCCACTGTTGACATTGTTCTGTTGTGTTGTTCTTTTTGGTGTCATTGTGGTGTTTTGTTATCATCCTGTTTGTATCTTGTTTGTTTGAATCTCTCCTTTATACATTTGTCTTTTGCAAAATAACTTTGGGTATTATGAAATGCACTATATAAAATGAATGTGTTATTGTTATTATTATTATCAAAATGTCCAAAAGTAATGCTCGACTAGTCATTCAGCATACAAGAGCCTGATACCACTGAAATTCTGCTTAATGCCACTACAGTCTTCCCTCTAAACAAGTGCAGCCATTAACAAGAATGTTAAACAGTTGGATTGGCATAACTGATCATTTCTAGCAATGTCATTTTCACTCAGTCTTCCTGTGAAAGCAATGGTGTCAACCTGCATTAGGACACATTCAGTCTGGGAGAGGTGGCCACATGCTAGGTCACTAATGCGGTGAATTCAGATGGCCTGATCAAAATCTGCTCAGCATTTGCAGGCATTAAGAGAACCTGCTATATTCAATGAAGCTAACCTGAATGATTCATAGCAAATGCACTACACAGCGTACCACCGACTTTTACTTTAGGGACTTACTTTAGGGATATTAGTAGTAACCTGATTGCACTGAACTTCAAATAATAGGTTAACATTCTTTAAGACACCATCTTTTGTGGTCACTATTACACAGAGGCAGCTGGGTTACTTATTTCTTTATGTGAAATGAACAGATTTTTTACAGTGTACTTTTAGTGGTGACTGAGTTTATTTTTAAGCTTTTTTTTTTTTTAAGTTGTGCATCTGAAAAGCTCTGAGACCAATATGTCAGTGTAAACATGCCCTGATGCTTTTTTTAATAGAGTTGTTGGTTTAAATCACACTACAATTGTGCCTTCCACAAATCCCATTACCATGAATTTCCATAAAATTTCACTTTGGAATGGAATTTGAGTCTAGTTCAGCAAATCACACCAGGAAAGAAGAAAAGCAGGAAATCCCACTTCTATCACCAGTTTCCCACTTAAGTGTCACTATTTGTCCAGGTGATACAGTCGTTGGGAAATTGAGGCGGCTCTAACTGCAGCCTCCCCACATACACACTTCACACAGCCCACAGGGCTAATATTGTTATCCTAAACGAAGCGGCTGTGTGCATGCGCCTGGAAGAGGGGAAAAAAAATAGAAAGTGAGAGAACTCCGAAGGAAGCTGCCATAAGTTTTTTCGCCCGTTTCACCTGTCTCGGGTGGCTGTGCAGCCTAGCCGGCTGTAATTGGCTCACCGTGCTCATTCACGCCTCTGTCAGTGTGATTTGCCAGTTTGTTGATGTGGGGAGACAGAGGTGCTGCTTCTGTGTCTCTTTGTGTTTGACTTTATGGGATCGGCTAAAGCGTTATCAGAGGATAAGGCCGCTGGTGGGGGGATTCTACAGCTGAGTCTCATTTCACTGTTCACACTCATACTGGAATGACTGTGGCGAGTGTGAGTGTTTACCAAGCATGTGAATAATTCAGTATTGAAATACTGGATGTACATTTGAAACAATGTATAGATACCAACAGAACGATAAAAACTAGGCATCTCTGTGCAGCCAATCAGAGTAAGGTAAGTGGATAGGGGTGGGGCTTAGGCTATATTTTTACATGTATGGCATTTAGCAGACACCTTTATCCAAAGCGACTTCCATTCCCTAACTTCAGGGGGCAGTCTCCCTGGAGCAGTTTGGGGTTAAGGGTATGCTGAAAGTAGTACTTGAAGAGGCAAGTATCCTACTCACTAGGCCACTGTTTCTGTTCAATCACTTGTGCTATCTGGCAGTTGTTTCAATATTGTGATGAGCCGGCATGGCAGGACTGGCTCCCATGAGCCTTTGCGGTATGAGTGAGTGGCCAGTTGGTCAGTTTATGTGTTTTGGGGAACATTA
>JBBJLS010000140.1:20333348-20343986 GCA_037577275.1 Bryconaethiops microstoma | reverse complement strand
TTGTATGGGAAATATAAACTATGTATTTGTTTTTGGCTGAATGTGTTATTTGTTAGTAGGCCAAAAAGTGAAACATGGAAATTTTGAAGTTTTCCACCCACAATTTTTTGTGTTAATGCAAGAAACTAAACTAATATACTGTAGATTTCATATTCATATTGAATAATATATTGTCATTTAACCAATACCAAGTGGATTAAGTAGCATGTTGTATTTCATGATCACTTCTTGAGTTACTGTAACGTTTCAGTAATGAGAGGCCCGTTACACAAATTACAATACTACAATATCCACAATGCATTGCTCCCAAAGCTCTCTGTAGGCGTTTTGATCTTAATAATAATGATTAAAAAGTACAAATTATTCACTATTATGTTGTAAAATAATACTGATTAAAACACCACCAGAACTTTAATAATGGCTGTGGCCATTATTAAATTATTTCATGTTGTTAAAAAAAGAAGCAAACAACCAGAACACACATCTTTCACGTATTTGTGAACATTTTTTTGAATGGTAATACAGTAGTGACAGCTCTGTCCAATTATCTTCCAAGTGCTCTGGTATTTGTTTAATATTCATGAGAATGATAATGAAGCCCCGCCCCTCTAAGGGGTCCTCAGGTCTGTCTGGTTCTCACAAGTGCTGGGCTCTGAGCTCCCTGAGTTCTCAGGGGCTGGCTGTACATTTGGGTTACACCTCTCATCCCCCCACTCTGGTCCCTGCTGCTGTGTTTTTTCTCTTCCGTTCAGGGCACCAAATACTCACACACATACATACACACCTTTCTCTTGGCCGGAACCCCTCTGCCCTGGGCTCAGAGGCCAGGAGAGAAGAGGAAAGGCGAGGAGCAGTCCCTGGGAGTGGTGTGTCGGAAGGGAAGAGGAGCCAGAAGCAAGCCCTTCACCATGGCTGGGCATTTGACCATCCTGGTCCTGCTGCAGACACTGTGCCTGGCTCTGGCTCAAGTGGTGAGTGAGGCTGGAGGTATCTGTGCTTTACTACTGCTCTTGGTTGGTTCAGGTGTTTCTGAGGCTGGAAAAGAAATACACAGAGGACAGGGAAGAGGGTTCAATAGTTTTTCTCAATTTGATTGAATATAAAAGCCTCACATTATCATTGGAAGCTGATGTGTTCAGAGGATGCCATGCAAGGTAGCAGATGCTCGACTGATGTTGCTGGTGCATTATTTGTTTTTGCATTCATTATAGATCACAGTGTCAGTTTCAACAGTATGTTTTCTTTGGGCTTCAATTCCACTGATGTATTTTTGGTGCTGCTGTTGAATAGAAAAATTGGGGCAAGTTAATATAGCTACAGTCTAATATAGGAATTGTAGTACTGATTGAAATTAACTGGACCATTAGAGTGTGGCCTAGATACAGGAATGTGGTGGCTGAGCGAGGGATACACACACACACACACACACACACACACACACACACACACACACACTTACACAAACTCACTCTACAAGGGCCCCTTTCAAGCTTTCTGTTAGTGGTTACTAAGTGAAAGGTGCTCTCAGCAGAGTCACACCTACCCATGAAATGTTTGCAAAACCTGCAACGTCCAGATTTGTCACATTAAAGAACTTGTTTAGTGAGAGACATTGCATGGCAGATTTTTTAGGAAATTTGTTTTCTGTTGCCATACTATCATTACACATGACTTTCTGTTGCTAAACTCAATCTAACTGACAGCTATGAAGGGGGGGTTGGTGGAGCAAGGCCTTAGTAAACATCGCCCTCCCCCCACATCTCACTCTCCAACAAAAACTTTCACTAGTTTTAGTCTATACTGATTCACCAAGATCTGTTTTCATCAATTAAAACAAGTGTTCCTTTTTGAATGAATGTTTATCTCTTAATAATTGACATTGGGTGTATATGAATGATGTATTTTGAAGCACGCACTTTTATTGATCAAATTCTTGGCCCTGATTGCGCTTTACTTATAAGACATTGTGATTTATTTATGATTATTAATCAGAAGAATGAGTAGATATGCTGAGACTAGTGGCAGCATTAAGTTCATGTTGACAGTTTTTATCTATCATTGTTGGTGATCGTTGCACAGTACTGAATTATAATATACAAATTTCTTTTCAAAACTTTTTAGAACTTTATACTTTCTTTAATTTGAAGATTTGTTGTCGCGAAATATTACAAATGTGTATCATTTTAGAATTCTTTACCTCTAAGCCTAAATTCTAGGACTGCTCTGCTTTATTAGGTTTTAAAAGGGGGAAGCTGAGGGTTTCTGTTTTGCTGTGTTTATTGTCAGAGTGGCCCTCCAGGAGCGCAGGGCCCGGCCGGTCCGCCCGGCCCTTCAGGAACCCCTGGAGCCGACGGCATTGATGTGAGTATTGGAGCCACTCTGTAGTGGCACAAGTTGGAGCCGTACAAAGAGCGTCATTGTGTGATCAGTTACATGAGGAGTGCATCTACCTGCCGTGGCACAGTTTTCTCAACAGAGGGCGCCAGAAATGAAAACAAGTGTACAATAGAGTCCTGTTAGTGCAGGGGACGATCTTCACAAGGTGAAGCTGTGAGGAGGCCCCTAGGTACGAATCTGGCCATTTGATACTCTCTGAGCTAGAGCGGGTAATAGACTTGCAAAGGACTCCAGTTTATTTTCCAGACTGCCTTTAAAAACCAAATACGAAATTAAAGTGATCCCCTGATTAGGATTGACCTTCGTACAGTGAGTATCGTTGACCTCTGCACAGTGTAATTATCATACGTCTCTAGATGATGATGTCTAATGAGGAGAAATGATCATTATTATGCTGCACAACTGTGCTTGAATGAATCAAATGTGAGAGAGAATCACCTGATCAACTGATGTTCATTTTCCGAGTGACACCTAGAATATAAGGCCAGACATATGCAGGGAGGCGTCTGTCTGAGGGCGGCGCATGCTTATGGGTGGAGCCACTCAACACTTAAAATGGTTATATGGAGATGCATGAACACACACACATTTGCTTTGATGTAAAATTGACTTGAATCCAGCCTAGAAAAATGTGATACTGCTCAAAGGTGCAAGATACTGACCTTACTAGATTCTACTGTACTAATAAACTGGACCTCAGTTTTATACTACAAAACTCCTGTTTTTTCAGCTTTCTCAGTTTATCAGTAATTTAGCAGTAATCCCCTGCTTTTCGTGTTACGTTCCAAGAGCACCCGCGTATAGGGAAAATATAGTGTTGTTGTGCTTTGGTAAAAAAAATGCCTAAAAATGCCTATTTTTATAGTGCAAACCCTAAATATGCCCCAAATATTCTCCCCAAACACTTTAATTTTATTGTATACTCAGTTTAATATATTACCCTTAAAATTATCCTGAAAATATAAAGGTAAGCCCATACAGACTGTACTGTAATTCATATACGGGCATTTTCTTTGGTATGCGCTGTCATTTTCTTTGGTATAAACAGGTAAATACAGTAATAAATTAGTGTAATTTTTAACAATAAAAATACAGTAAAATGTAGGGGTAATCACCAATAATTTTTACATCAATAATTTACTATTCATCAGTGGTGCGTCCTATTCAGGGTTCTTCAGGAGGAGTACTCTATTGTGGAGACCTGCTGGTTAAAGCAGACATTGGACGGCAACTGAGCTCAACAGCCTCTTTTAATTTAATTTACAGTAATAAAAATACTGGGCTTTAAGAAGAACAAAATGAAAAACAAGAGAAACACTCAAGATGAGTCAGGGGCAGACTGGAAATCTGTACATTCTGGAAAAGAACATCAGTCCGATGCACGGCGGCCGTCACTGGTGAAAGGAGTCCAGGCTGTTTTTAGTCCCAATCCGCCCCTGCTCTGAGTGCAGCATATTTAACCATCCCAAACCACGCTTTCCTTGTGTTCTCACGACAATACAAAAACATTTATACAGTTATATTTAATATGGAAATGTAGCTGAATTTACAAACATATTTATGTTACAAAATTAGTAAATTTTTCTTAATAATTTAGAAGTAAAATGGGTAAAAAAACATATTGCCACAAAAAAAGCAAAAAAAATAATTAAAAAATACGGAGAATATTTGCAGGTTCTGCATTATTGTGGAGATTTCCACATAAAACTGTCACTTAGGTTCTCAGAAAAAATCTGTGTGTGACTCAGTCCGCGACTCCTGATCCGTGTAAAACCGGGGGGTTACGGTACTAGATATATCCACTATCTACATATATACACTGTATGGACAAAAGCATTGGGACGTAATTTTTTTAATGCTCTAGCAGACCAAGACATTTTGGCCAATGCCATGCTTCCAATTTTGTGGACACAGTTCGGAGAAGAACCTTGTCTGTTCCAGCATCACTGTGCTCCAGTGCACAAAGCCAAATCCATAAAGACATGGCTGAGTTCAGTGTGGAAGAACTTGACTGGCCCGCACAGAGCCCTGACCTCAACCCCTTCCAACACCTTATATATTATATATAGTATTATAAGGTATATCTACATCCTGAATTGTCCTTACTCTGGAACCCACAGTAGCCTCCAGCCACCCTACAATTCAATGGAACAATCACTGACAATTAGTTGAATTAGGATGTAGACAGTATAACTACAGTGGCCTTTAACCTGAATTATAATGTACTATATAAATGTTTAGTTTTATAAACAAAATATTCCGTTTTATTTTCCGTTTTAATTGCTATGACTTTTTATAGGCAGTCCCTATTGCTACTAACATCCATCATTATGTAATGATCCTGAACATCGCTGCTGTAATCAGTTCATTCCATTTGCGTATATTTCTTTTAGGAATGCTTATTTTTGTAGATGTACTATAGGTTTTCAACACTATCTTTATATTATCCATCAGACCCACATGCAGAACTCCGGTACTTTAATAACAGCTCAACAAATTCAGATCATCCGCAGGAATAGTCACAAGAAGCAAGAGAAGTTAGGGTCAGAAATCAAATAGAGAGCAAATAGGGAATCTCTACAAATAATCAAAAGAGTCAAAAGATTAAGAGCAGGGTCGAAAAGAAAGAAAAAAACTAAAACTAGTAGAAAACACTAAACATTCAGTAGAGCAAACTTTATATCTCACAAAGGGGTGCCTTTATCTACAGTCCTTAGATCCCCTGGCGTTGATTAAATAGGTTAACTTGCTGCAGCTGTGATTAAAACTCAGGCAATTCAGAACGTGGGCGTGACTGAAGGCTGGAGGCAGGTCTGACACCCAAAGTGATTTTAGTTTTCACTCCCTCAGCCCTGGCCTGTTTCGATCTCTAGGTTTTGTGTTCATGTTAAAGAAGCCACTAGCTCCGGAAATTGTCAGGATGAGTGATGTGCAATTCTCTTGGGTTCTAAAAGGTTTCACTGAATTTTTATTTTTCATAAGGTGTCATTTTAAGATCCTTGCACTGCCTGTAATCTGACAGAACGTAACTTTTTCACTTACCTGGCAGCAGGTGTGAAGTCGAATTTGAGACCTTCTCTAGGCTGCTAACCACTTTAAACATGCTAGCTATTTGCTTTTCAAAGTGCCACTACACTATATGCACAAAGGTATTGGGACTCCTGATAGTGACTTTAATGACATTGCATTCAAATACATAATATGGAGTCGGTCCCCCTTTGCAGCTATAACAAATTCCACTCTTCCTGAAAGACTTTCCACAAGATTTTGGAGTGTCTGTGGGAATTTGTGCCCATTCATTCTATAGAGCATTTATGAGGTCAGGCACTGATGTTGGACGAGAAGGTCTGGCTCGCAATCTCTGTTCCAGTTTATCCCAAAGGTGTTGGATGGGGTTGAGGTCAGGGGTCTGTGAGCCCCAGTCAAGTTCTTCCACACCGAACTCATCCAACCATGTCTTTATGGAGCTGCTTTGTGCACTGGAACACAGTCATGCTGGAATAGAAAAGGTTCTCCGAACTGTGTCCACAAAGTTGGAAGCATGGCGTTGTCCAAAATGACACAGGTGTGTCCCAATACTTTTGTCCATACAGTGTATGTGTATCAACAGTACTACAAAGTCTGCAAAAAGCTCACATATTGCTTTGCTCAGAAAGACCAAGTTAAGAAACAGCACAAAATTGGTAAAACAAACTTTTGCACAGGCTGTTGAAATGGACACCAGAGATTCCTGATTAGCTCCATGCAGGGAAATCAAACTGCCGCTGTCCATCAGCCTGGCTCCCAGTACAGCTCATGTATTGTTCATGTTCACTCTGGCCTGAGCTGCAAAAAGTGGGAAGAATTCAGAACCTGTTTAAGTAAATGAAAATCTATTCATGCTGCACCGCAATTTGACGTGTTGCAGTCTGTTTCATGCTTAGGGATTTTGAAACCTTAATGGCAATCGTGTTAGAGTCAGATCAGTGGAGCACTAACGTAATACTCTGTTTACCTATTCCTCTATTCACTCTGCTCTCTCCTTAATCCCCCATTTTGTGTTTCTGATTAAAAAAAGCATTTAAGCTATATCAGGGGATGCAGCTACAGTTCTAAACAGCCTTGAATACGTAACGGTGTAGGAGAACTGAGAGGAAAACATTTATGCCCAGTTAATTTCTGTAAACCATCCAGTGTGATGAAACAGCTGGTGTTCCATCATAAAACTGAATAAATCGTTCTACATGAAAGAGCATCGATCAGCACTCGAATGTGTAATTTAAGTCACACTTAGCACCGGCCATGACGAACGCATGCTGCAATTTGTTAGGCAGAATACTTTGAAACAGTATTGACAGATGAATAATGAAAACACTGTCCCTAATGTATTTAGTAATATTTAATAGTACAATGCCTACAAAGTAATATATTCAGTTTACATTTATAATACATCTAGGCACATAAAAAAGTTGTTTTTTACTTATATGTTTTACAAGTTTGTTGCTGTTACTGTTTGGCAATTTTTTATTCTGTATTCAGTAGAAGTAGACGTCTAAGAGTTAATAGTGTTGGTGCATTTATGAATGAATCAGCACTTGTGTAGTAATTACCCGGAGCTGGTGTGAATGTTCGGCCTCTTGCTTTGTCTTGAAACAGTAATGCATTGGCCGGTCATTGTCAGGCCTGTTTGTTTGGAGGAAAGGCAGTGTTATTATATAGGACCTGACACTACACGGTCAACAGCTCCAGGCGCTTTGAAACAGTTCTCAAGTGGCTGTCAGACTCATTTGTCTCCCACCGTTCTTCTCCTTTTCTTTTTCCTCTCTCCTCCTTTCATCCAACTCTCCTCACACCACTCCATCACCGCCTGTAGGCTGTAACACGTCAGAAAGTGACCGCCTCAGTCGCAGCCACACAAACACACACACACACACACACACACACACACACACACACACACACGCACGCACACTCACACACACACTTAACAAAGGACTAAGACCATAGTGCAGTCTCAGAATTTCTTTCAAAAATAAAAATGTAACGATATTTTATTCCTATTTATTATTTAATTATTTGCTATTCATTGAGTTTACATGTATTATTTAAAAATAAATGGATAATAAACTGCATTTAAATCATAATAGTTTCATTTATTTTCAGTCACATATTACAATTAAGATACTCGTTAGACAGGTTTGAGTCTGTACTACATCTTCTGTTTGTTTTAATCTTGAAAAATGTCATATATGTTTATATTTATTTAAGAATGTTATAAAATGAGATTATACATGTGAGAAAAACTTCCAATTAAAACCAACTAAAACTATTTTCTGCTTATAAACATTATTGTAGATTGAACGTTTACATTACAGTACATTTCAATCATTTGGCAGATGCTTCTCCCCAAAGCAACTAACAATAAAACTAACAAAAGGTAAAGTGGCCCCTTATAGTCACACGTGAACACACCACAGCATGTGAACAGTGTGAAATTCTTTCTTTGCATTTTGACCTGTTCACCAATTGAAGCAGGAGGCTGCCATCAATGAGGGGCGCCCAGAGAGCAATGTGTGGGGACGGTACCTTACTCAAGGGTACCTCAGTGGTGTTACTAACAGTCCTAGGATTCAAACCCATGACCTTCTGATCACAGGGCCAACTCCCTAACCGCCAGGCCAATGGCTGCATATTTAAGTGAGAAATATGAGGACACATTCAAGTTTCAGGACAGAGCAGAGTATTAACTGATAAATCTTTGTGTAAGATTAGTGCAAGAAGGAAGTGTATTAGGAGAGGAGACACTCTCTGAACAGATGAGTCTTCAGGAGGTTTTTGAAGATGGAAAGGGATTCTGCTGTTTAGAAAAGTAAAATTTCTCCAAATGTTTTAAAGGAGTTACAAATGAAGAATAATTATTAAATGATATCATACTTCTGTTAATGCTGGTGATGAGTTGTATGAGCTGTAATATGAAATGTTTCACTGTCAGGAGAAGAGAAGGCTTAAGACTCTAAAAATTTTTTTTCTAACTTTTGGCTCTTGTGTCAGCCATTTGAAAAGCATACAAAAGGCAATTAACATACAGCACGAAAAGGAACGACACCAAAAATAAGGTTCATCCACTGCTGGGACTTCTCTTTTTTATCAGTGCTGGGTAGGAAGCTGGTGTTCTCAAGGCAGGTATTAAGGCTAGTTAATTAGCTGTTGGATGAATAGAGAGTATATTAATTATTAACATTTGCCAAGTCCATGTCTTTCTGGTGAACTGGAAACATGCATGGAAGCAAAACTGTAATATAAAGGACTATTTTGTTAGTAGGCTTCACACTGCAAAACTGATATACTGACAACTGAATGAAATCATTTTGCATAATATATCTCAATAAGAATATTATAATATTATTTGCATTTTGCTGAGATATTTATTTGTCTTAAACCAAACCAACTTTATTAGATTAGATTACATAAAGGAAACATGTGCTGGATTTTTATTGTACTTTCTATTTATTCATTAATTAATTCATTTTCTGTAACCCCTTAATCCTCACTAAGGTCACAGGTGACCGGAGCCTATCCTGGGGTCTATGCCTGTTCATGGCGGCAGCCCACCCCAGGGCATACTTTCTATTTATTTTTCCAAATATAAAGTACAATAAAAATATTTTCTTGCAAATAATGACATTTTTATTTTTTCCATTTTATTTTTTATTTTTTTGCAGATAATGATTTAATTCAGTTGCCAATACATCATGTATGCAGTGTGAACCAAACTAATATGATATTTTGTATGCTTTATGCACCAAAAAACACATTTGTTTATGAACAGGCTGTACCTTTAAGATCAAAATATTCAGATAAACCTCATTCTGATTGGCTGTCATGTATTGTTGCTCATTCAACTCTCAGAACTGAAACACTCCTTATAACTTCAATGTGAGTAAGAAGGGCTAACCTGGCAGAGAAGGTATATATAGGTAAATGCATTGAATCATAAAAAGAACAAATTCAATAAGGGATATTTTTGCAGATGCTTTCATTGAAAAAAATCCCTGGTTTAATAAGATACGGGCCTGTCTATGTGAAAGGAGAAAGAAAAGATTATGAAAAACATCACGAATGCAATCACCAGGCCACTCTTTTTGAATGAGATGTGGCACGCTTCTTTTAAGACCATCTGAGATGGCCATCAGTCCCTCGTCAGTAGTTTCCCCGCTGTGGGTGACGTGGTGGGCTCAACCCTGTTTGACTCATGCTAGGCAGGTCAACAACAAGGATGCTGCAATACATTGTGAAATTTGCTAGCAATTTGTCACTTTGCTTACTTTCTGAAGAATTTGAGTTTTTGAGCAATATATCAGTTTATTTAAAATATGTATACTTATAGTAAACTTTGCAAAAATTGTATACTCTAATTATATGCAATGTTATATGCATTCAAATTTACCAGTCTACTCATGCTTTAGTAGGAACATCACTGTAAAGAAGCCACTGTTGAGTTTCTCTTTGAAGTCTGAACATAATTACTGCTTGTGCTCTGATTTTAAATACTAAATGAGCTATTTTAGGGTATATCTTTTAAAAGACTTCCAAAAAAAATGTGAAAGTAATTGTATTTAATGTTGTCTTTTCTAAAAGTAATGTGGACTGAACATAGACATTTCTGTATCATAGATATGTATTCTGAAAGGTTGTCTTACATTTCAACAGAATTGGGTCCCTGAAATAAGCAGAGAGGGTTCAGCACCATGGACAGCGTATGAGTGGTCAGGGGTGACTCATACTGATATTTATGATAGAGGCATGGAAACCCATCACTTTTATACCAGAATAGGGAAAACGTCCATAAAGAACTTCAATACTCTGACAACATTCTGACAATATTCTTATAATAAGAAGTCTGAATTTCTAGATTTTAATTACAAATATACATTTTGTCCTGATGGAACGTAACTATAATATAATTCCACCTCTGTTGTAGGGTGCTATATCTTACTTTTATAAATTTGGAGTTGGGTGATGGAAGCTGTATATTTTTGTGTATATTTAGCCATCCTGCTGAGGCCACCATCCAACAATGAGCTCTGCACACAGAGCAGCACTTCCAGCCTGAAATGAGTGGAACAGGCTGACTGATTGGCTGCCAGAGTGAATCGTGATGCTTTTGTTTCTTTCTGCGTCACATACACACACACACACACACACACACACACACACACACACACACACACACACACACACACACACACAAATACACACACA
>JBBJLS010000140.1:20314528-20333248 GCA_037577275.1 Bryconaethiops microstoma | reverse complement strand
TACCTTGCTCAGGGTACCTCAGAGGTGCCACTAGCAGTCTTGGGAATCGAACCCACGACTTCTTGATCACAGGGCGATATATATATATATATATATGTGTACATTTGTGCGAAATATACGTTCTTCATTCTTTCTGATCTCAGACGTGTAAGAATTCAGATTCTAAAAGCAGTTAGGTTCATTTTCTATTTTTCTTTCTCAATGCTTTTTTTCAGGGAGATAAAGGACCTCCTGGCCCTCTTGGCCCACTGGTAAGTAACTATCAAAAAGAAATGTTCATGTAATTCCTGTAGATGCTCCATTTGAAACTTTACTTTCCCAGCCACCAGTCTGCTTAAAAGATCTTTTTATGGCTGCAGGTCTACACATGTCACATGTTTTTTCCCCCAAATATATTTCTGCAATTCACTTTTCAGGGTCAGAAGGGGGAGCCAGGCGAGCCGGGCCTAGACGGGCCTCCTGGGGAGGATGGGATTGATGTGAGTGTGTCTCTAGTTGATCAGAATGTAGTCTTCTTTAGCAAAATGAAGGAATGCTGGCTCATGTGGCTCCCATAGTGGTCTATTTATGGGTATGATGTAGTTTCAGAATCAAAATTCAGAGCCAGGAAATGTTATTGATCGCCTAGGAAATTGGTTATGTGATGCCTGCACAGACACATAGAGACACAGAGACAAGTACAAAATAAAATATAAAGTCTAAATAAATAAAAATAGAGTAGATCTAGTTCATGAATGGTAAGACATATGGTTCAAGGCATATTATTCTTCCTTCATGTATAAACTATTGAATTGTTTACATCAGTTTTATGATGCCTTTGCTAGTGCACCATAGAGGTTTTTTTGTATATCTGTCCAACACTGTGAGTCTTGCAGGCCTGGCCTTTTCTGGTCACATGCTAATAATCACGGCAATACCGCAGGGATTTTGTTGGATAATCTGCTTTGGAATGTCAGTCCCAATGTTGTCTTCCTTATAACTGCCAAAATGTGTTGCATGTGAATTTAGAGTCTTGTTATGGTGTTAATCAAAAGAAAGGAAGAAAAAAATGAGAAAGTGTTGAGGATTTTTCTTAAAGCCTTAAATGGGTTCTGAAAAGTTTTTCAAAAGTATGACGGTTTTAACGCTCTTCTCTCGTTTAAGGGTTTGATTGGAGGAAAAGGTGAAAGGGGTCCTGTCGGAAGTCCTGGACCAAAAGTGAGTAGTGAGTATTGGATTGGTCTCAAAAGTGAGACCAATCCAATAATACATGCAATGTTAGAATGAATATGTTGTTGTTTTCCATCTCTCTGACTCTGAAGAACATTAACCCTTAAAGGTATGGGGCTACTGTTGATGATTTGCTTTGCATTTGATTTCATACTTACATAGGAGTACATACATAGGAAATGCATAAGTAGTACATAACTACATAATCTTATAGTTAATTACATCAGTACATCATTCCATTACAATCACGTTTGAATGTACCTTTACATTCTGTATCAACATGATGAAACCTGTGTTCACTTTTTACTTTTAATTGTCAGCGGGGATTTAAAAATAAGTAAAATTGAACTGTACACACAATATCATCTCATCAGATGCAAACCACAATGCAATGTCTTGTTTTCTGTTTACAGCCAAAATGTGATGTTTACTGAATAACAACAATCCACACTTTTTTCTGGGATGAGAGTGTCTTAGGAGGGGGATGTCAAACATATTACTATTTTTTTTAAATCAGTTTTCTCCTTTTCTTGGTTTCAATCTGAAGATGAAAAGATGAATTTTGATTTCTCGTTGTCTTATAGTACAGTACACTTGACTTAAGTATAGTTTGTCCACCCCTGCTTCTTATTCGATCATCCTTTTAACTCCTACCCACAGCACACAAACAGTCATGGATATGCATTGAAGTATGAAACTACTCTTACAATTCACTCTTTCGTTCTTGATTTTTACAGGGTCAACCAGGGCCGACTGGTCTGGTAGGACAATCTGTAAGTAAAGTATTTATATAGTATTTGAATTAGGGTATGCACCAATTGTGAATTTTTATGCCTGATTCTGATTTATTTCCAGCTAATGACCATTTTTTAAGCTTTTTTAACCCAAAGCTCAGACTGTGTGGACTAAATGAGCATGTAAAAAACATTTAACACATTTCCAGTACTAGCCTGCATCGCAACCTGAATGACATTATTTGTTCTTTAACAATTTTTAAGCACCACATAAATACGCTCCTGGCGATATATCACTGGGCTACAGAGATTTCTACTATGTTGTCTGTTGATACACAGGTCATTTTCTTGCTTTTGAGACATACTATTTTACTATTACGTACACTGTAATGTACTTTTAAAATGTATATACTTTTCAGAAATTCTGAGAAAAGAAATTGTTTCATTTCTATCTTTCTCCTTTCCTCCTCCAGGGACCTGGGCTTCCTGGACTACCTGTAAGTACAAACCACATCAGAATATACTTCAGCAGACTAATGCTGACCCGGGGCTAATCATAGAAGAGCACACAAAGCGTTGTTAAGAACTTAATCTTACTGTAGATTTTGAATTGTAAAGCAAAATGACTTTTTCTTTGCAGTTTTGTTGACATCTAGTTGGTTTCTGTCTGCAGGGGTCACCTGGTGCAATCGGGCTTCCGGGGCAAATTGGACCGACTGGCCCAAAGGTTGGTTCTACCACGAGGAATTAGCATAAGAATTGAATGTGATGTGACAGCATTACATGTACTCCCTTGTTTTCACTAATAGGCTATAAATGGTGCCATGTACCTTGGCATGACGAGTAACTTAGCCTTGATTAGCTTCACACGACAGAAGTTAATGAAGAACCACAGGCACGGCTATGGGATCAGCTATAATAGAGCGTGTTTCAAATACGAGCCTATCATTTTGTCCTTTAATATCAGTTAAAGAGGTGTGGCAAGACACCATTTATTGCCGTTTTCCCGTTTTCCCCACTTATTATCCAATCAGCATTAGGTTCTCCTCAATTCCGCAGTGAAACTGAACCTAATGCAGGTGCCACCGAAGTCAGATAGCTAAAGTCAGTTTGAGCTACACTATGTGTTCAAATGTAATCAGGCAGCTGTCTTAATTGCATCCAGCTACATTAAGGTGCACAGATTGCTGACACAGGTATTCAATGATGCCGACACAGCCTCTATCTCCATAGAAAGCATTTCCAATAGAATGTGGGGGGTTCTGAAGCAGTTACACGTGAGCCTAAGGTCAATTATAGGGAGTGTAAAGCCCACCAGCATGGGGCTGTTGACCAGGGAGACTGTTTTCTCTGATTAATTTTCAACATCAGTGCCTTTTCACAGCAATGTTCCAATATCTAGTGTAAATCCATAAAGGTAGAGACTGTAGTAAAGCGAAGGATTCTATTAACATCCTTGGCTTCAGAAGATAAAGGTAGGATAAACAGGTGTCTACAAACATTTGAACACACAGTGTATGATAACCCAAAAGCAAAGAATCTTGCTGTTCCGCTCACATCACTGTATGGTAATGAGAAGGAAACTGGTGCACAGGCATGCTAACATTGCTAAAATTAACTGGAAGCTATGGGTATGTCACTGGTATAATTGGTGGCTTTTCACTGATTGATAGCAACATTAGCTGTTTTGACGAGTGCAGATGCATTTCATGAAAGCTATTTTTTTGTCATTTCTGTATTCATTTCTATTCTTAGGGAGTGTTGGGACATCCAGGACCTCCAGGATTCCCTGGACCTCCGGGGAAACCTGTAAGTCATGACAGAAGGATGTCTCTATTGTATTGGCATATTAAAGAGACTGAAGTATTGGAGAGACTGGCTAATCAAAGTTGTTACAGATTATTTTGCAACATGAACTCATGTGACACCATGTAGGGGAGAGCCACAGGACCACAGCCTATTACAGGGTAAAACGGGACGTGAACTTTTTATGAAGTTGAACATTTTCAAGTAAAGTGTGCTTTTAGAGATCTTCTCCTATTCTCAAGGAAATGTCCTCTGCGTCTTTAGATGGCAATCAGAGAGATTTTTCTCAAGATTCTCTTTTTTAAAATATTTTTTTATCATGTGTTTTATGTGTATATATGTCATAAAATGTACAGCTATGGTATTTTCAATCACTGTCTTGCTGCCTGCAATACTGCATCATTTTCAAATAGAATTGCTTAGTAAGAGCCAGCCAGGCTGAATAACGGCCTCCAAAACTCAGGTCTAGTTTTAACAGTCTTATAGCTAAGCCCCCCGAAGAAAACAGTGGGAATTCTAAAATTCATTCATTCATTTATTATCTGAGCCGCTTATCCTTAACCAGGGTTGCAGTGGTGCTGTTGTCTGTCTCAGTGGTCACAGGGTGAAATACAGAGAATGACCTGGACAGGTCACTAGTCCATCACAGGGCAGGAATATGAAATGAAAGATTTTTGGACATTTCTTATACACACATTCAAAAGCTTACATTTTAATTTGTAGTGGGTACATTTAAGTTGCTTGTACAAAAATGATCCAATTTTTTATTATTTTTTATTTGTTTTACATCACTCTCCCCTATACTAAAAGACCCTATGTTCAAAGACAGTCATTTGAGTAGTTATTAAGTACCTGTGTTGCTATTGTTGAAACAAGACATCTTAGCTATTTTTCATATCTCCTTATTTAATATTTTCTTTTCATTTGAAAATGGCAACTACCTTGTACATTGAGATACAATGTAAAACAAAAGAAAATGACTAAAAATAAAATCTCTTTACTTTGATATAGCTTAAAGAACAAGATTTGTTCCCCTCTCTTGCAAAGTTACCATTTTAAAGACGTGAGATTTTGTTCTGACATTAATGATATAGTGTTGAATGAGCATTTCCATTCCTGCTGATTTCTCTTGAAGTGTAAAAGCAGAAAACCTGGCTTACCATCATTACTTCAAAGGACTTTCTTTGATCTACAATAAGCTAACTGTTATTATTCCATCCTCATGCATCTTCTTTTCACTGTCATTATCTGTGTGTCACATTCAGGGGTCCCCTGGAAAATTCTTAGGTGGAGAAGAAGGCAGTGCTGATTTGCAGGTGAGATGATTACCTCAGATAAGGCTGCCTCAATTTCAGCACTATATCTACACCATGGCAGTCTGTCAGTGGTGTATAAATAACACCGAATTCACTCAGTTTTTAGCATATTGTAGATTAGACCACATTCCTGGTTAGGCAGTTCACAGGACACTTTAACGCACCACATCCACTGAACCTCTCTGTACTCAAACCTTTACAACTTTATATGGAGCTCAACAATTTTTGCTCTACCCTGTTACCCTCCATGGATCCTGCTGGACTTCCTTCCTCTTATCGATCTCAGAGTTCATGGATTTCCTTAACAAGCTCCATTACATCAAGTCCCCATTAGCACCCTCTCAGACCCATCTCTGGGTTTCTGGATTTAACTTGCCACGAGTTTATTCTGTGTGTGTGAAGAACCGTTTCTGAAAGTGGCCCAGAAGTTCACCTTCACTGCTGCTCCTACATCCAGTAATATATTGCTTTTTCAGTTAGAACAGGTACTTTGATATGGATAGTGGGAATAACTATATTCCCTCTGTATTCAAATATGATGGAAAGTGCTTACTGGCAAAGAGACAGAGCTTTAATCTTTAACTGCATGTATTTTTTTCCAGCCAATCATATGTTTGTGTCATTAGCAACCCACCACTCACGTCTAATATGAACTGTTCTACAAAACTGTTATCCCAGTGTAAAACTGTCCAAATGTTGTACTAGGCATAACAAATGGGATACACTTCACTATATTTTTATATTTTTTGTCACAATTTTTTTGTCACTAAGGCGAGGGATGAGGTAAATTAATACAACTGATATGCAAAAGTATTAAATGGCATAGTACACACCCTTTATAAAGAACAAACTTCAAAATGACATTTCTCTGTACATTTTACTGTGACAATTCTATTTTACATTGAAAAATATAAAATATAAAATAACTTCTGCACAGCCCCCTGATATGTTAAATTCACCAAATAAACAGGACATGTGCATTAAATATGCAGATATATATTTACATAACAGTATATTTACAGTGCAGGTAGGCATTTTAAGAGTAAAGAACATATTTGGAGTTTTGCATACTGATGCAAATGTTTTCTTTTGCAGTGTCCAACCAACTGCCCACCTGGGCCTAAGGGCCCCCAGGGACTGATGGGGATCAAGGTAAGTTCATCTATATAAACAGAAAACCCAGTGTTTGCTATTTTTTTTCACCTTTTCATCACTTTCTCCAATTCATAATAACCCAGAGACATGATTTAATCTGGACATAAGCTTACTGTAGGGTTGATTTTTGCCCTCACAGGGACACAAAGGTCGTGCTGGAATACTGGGAGATTCTGGAAGCATTGGAAAACTGGTACTGTTATTTTTTTCTCTGTGTTTTTTCTAAATGATCAACCCTTTGCATGCAGTAGTCCACTTTGATTAGTGTATTAAATTCCACACAGAACCAGACAAAATCGTGAAAACATAGAACTCCTTCCTTCATGTCAGTCTGTGTACTCTACAGTTCATGCATTTGGAGTCATTGTTCAAAAGTTGGAACCAAATTCCTCAGTAATATAAAACCCATAGACGTAGGAAAAGGTGAATTGTCTATAATGATGAACAGAGCCAGAGATGATTCGAGGGTTGCCTTGCTTTTAACTACATGTGTGCAAGCTGGCTGCCCTGCATATTCTGCAGCACAGATATATTTGAAGCACAGATTGTGTATGTTTGCCATTTTCTCACCATAAACAATAGCATTAACAGTAATATCCTACACTTTTGATCTTGTAGCATCAAATCAGAATTAATTATCAGTGAAGACATTCTCTTGCTAGCAGCGGGTGTTTTGACACTTACCCAGCCCTAAAATAACAAAGAAAACAATATAACAATGAAGACAATATAACAATGAAGTGCAAGTAATATCCAGTAAGTGGAGCTCAATCTTGAAAAAAATCAAGTACAATGTTAATTACCGTGTACAGTACAGTATATCACTAATGGTTTAATAACTTATAATAAAAATTTAAAAAACCTTTAGAAAATTATTGTGTTTTTATTGTATGTCACTTTGTGTTACTTTGAAACGAACATGGCCAAGGTTGGAAAAAATCCTCCAATTTTGGTGAACGTACTAAATATTTGGGGTGGGCGTCTAAACTATTACGTTTCCTGACTGGTCTTAGTGCATTCCAACAATACTGGCATTTTGAACTGGTTAATGTTGGACTGGGAGGGATGGGAGTGATGATCTGCACACATTTGTTAACCAGACATTTGTAGCGATCCCCCATTATATATGGATGAAACTCAGGAAACACTTGAATCATTTCCATCTTTTCATGTGATGCACCAAATTATGAAAAGTAGTATCAATCAGAATAATACAACAAGAAGTATTTGTATTTATAAGCAGTATCGGTATCAATATCAGTATCAATAAAATCCTAACAATACCCATCCTACTAAACATAGAGAGTAAAATCACCCGAGTAAGCATAATTAAACCAAATAATTATATACCTGTGAGATCACATTGCTGCACACCGTATTTTAGCCAAAATGTGACTGATGTTGCCGGCAGTGTGTTGTGTATTCAGCTGCGATTAGACAAGGAGTTGTTAACAAACTGGCCAGCCCACTGTAAACAGTGACCTACTGTGAACAATAAAATCACAAAAGTAAAAATATCCATTAAAGTTTCTTGACTGACTGGGTACAATTTAAACTCTTAAACATGTGTTTTTCTTTAAAATAAATAATAGGGAACAAATATTAAAATGCTAATGCTTAGACACTGATAAAATCATTAACCTTTGTCTGTGTGTGGCCTTTTTGAAATAGAATTTGAGTAATTTTACCATTTTTAATAATTTTCATTGCTGCTATGCAAAGGGCCGTCCCTTCAGAGGTCAACACAGCCCAAGCGGTAGCCCTGCCGGTCAAGGACATGTAAAAATCCTCTTGAACTTGATGCCAGGTTTCATACTGAAACTTTTTACTGACATAATACAATTAAACTGACATGATGTGTCTGACAAGCACTTGTGAACATGGGCCTGAACTGGCATATTGAAGCTAACACACTGCTGTTTGCTTAGGTAAGCTGCTCCCTGAAGAGCATATGGCAGGATCAAGAATATATTTTGTTATTGTACTGAATATTGGAGAAAAAGAAAAAGACAGAGAGCTTGCCGGTCGCACGCAGGAAAAATTTCAAACGAACAAAGAAGCAGACAAACAGACAAATGAACAAGGAAAAAAAAGCCCATGTATCCACCCACTTGCCCATCCAGAGCAGGATTAGCTCTAATGAAGCCCCCCGGGGTGCATGAGTGGCACTAATCTGTGTGCGATTAGTCAGGACCGGCCCAGCTGAAAAGGCAAGGGAGAGGGTCAGGAGTTGCGGGAGGAGAGGGAGCTGCAAGGTTGGGCTTTAATCAGATTTAACGAGTGCTTCACATTCTGAAAGTTTACCTGTTCTGCACAGCGTGGTGGTATTTGAGAGTTATAAAACATTGACATCCAAATGAGATACAAACTTCCTAGAAATGAAAACATTCTGTTCTAATTAGGAATAAGTGATTAGCAGTTTTAGTGTTTCACTAATAAAGACATTAGTCCAGACTGATAGTCAGTGACAGAACTGTGGTCAAATGTGAAGAACTTAACACCTCCCTTATTCATTAATCATATTTATTCATTAATCCAATTAGTTCACTAACTCAGAGCAGGGAGGATATTAGACTTGTCATGAGAATTTTGATTTGATACCCATACAAGTGTAGCATCACAAGGCTCAAAAGCAAATCAGGACTATGTAAAGTGTTTATACTCGTGTTTTACATGTTTAGGGCCTGGTGTGCTCAGGTTTTTGTAGTTTCAGGCACAAATCAGACACATTCTGCCCTCTTATTATGCATTAAACAGGGGCACCTCCCTAATTGCAGGGTTTATAGTTCATGCGCTTTGTGAAACACAAAATATGCTTCTCATGAATGTTCCTCATGAATAAACATTTCAGGGAGGCCTGCACAAAATATGGGAGATTACATTTTGCATGGACCTCTTTGAAATAATAATAAAATAAAACAATATCAAGTTTTAAGTACAACATGACTGTTAAAAAAAAATGGACAGAGATTTTTTGTATTTTTAAATATTTATTTTAATAATGTAAATCGTTTACATCTAGATGGCTATGAGGGTTCCCCTTGGTATGAAACCTGAGATTTTATTATCAAGGTTTAAATATGAGATATCCTGAATGTTTATCCAATTATGTCATTATTCGCAATGTTACTCAGTAATTACCGAACCATTTATAGCTTATTTCCATTGTAGATACATCTGAGCAAAATAACAAAACATTAAACATCTATTTTTTATGTTTTTATGTCTTTCGCAATACAAGTGGTTCAAAAAGACAAAATTACTTCAAATTAAATCTCATTCTATTAACTAAATCAAGGACAGTTTTTCCCACTTCTATAAAGATTTTGTTTCAGCAGTGACAATATGTACCTTCAACTTGCTTCCATGTGTAAAATGTGCTTTAGAAAAATACTTGCCTTGCCTTGAGATAAGGACATACAATGCTGTCTTGATCAAACTTGATATCAAATGTGTTACTGAATACACTCTTCATCTTTATCTCAGTGGTCTATTTCAATAAAGAACTGAAAAGATTGAATGTATTGAATTGCCTCGAATTGAATGTATTGAATTTTTTTTCCATTGTTCAACACAGGTTGAATATAAATGAAGTGATTCACTTCCTAACTGTGTTTTTAGGGCTTGAAGGGAGATGTTGGAATCTCTGGTGAGCAAGGAATACCCGGCCCTCCAGTAACGTATTCATTTCTGTTTTACTTTAACATTCTGTATGAGTCGAGGCATTCTGAACTGTTATCTTTGACACTGGAAGACTGATCTTCTTCTATGTCTGATCCAGGGTCCACAGGGTCTGAGGGGCTACCCAGGAATGATCGGGCCAAAAGGAGAGACAGTGAGTCATCTAATATCCACAAGCTAGCACAAAGAAATACTGATCTCATAGATAACATTGACACATTTCCTATTCCTGCGAAGTCTTCATCCACAAACATGCTCAGTCACCAGCTTTCTGAAACAGACACAACTGAATCTTCACCACTAACAGGCAAAATTGGCTTCGCTCCATATTGTTCCATCTGTAGTTAATGGTCCCACATAGTCATTTGTCTTGGCATGACCGCCCAAACATTATGCCCGACTATAAGTGTTTATGTGTTATTAGCGAAACAAGACAGCTGGAGTGTCTGCTGCTCTTTATTTGCAAACGGCTTACACATCCACTAAGACTGTGGGGAAAAAAACCTTCTTCTCTCCAGAAATGTCTCGGGCGGCTTCACTATTTGAGTCAGATCTCTTCGCATGTCGTGAATCGCCTTTTTCTATGCTTTTTCATGACGGTTCTTTATCTCCTGTAGGGCCCTCGTGGTTACAAAGGAATTACTGGTCCCATTGGCCTCCCTGGACTCCCTGTAAGTTTGAGAGTTCTTTTATATTCTTATATACTTTTACATCCCAAAAAAATCCCAGAAAACTTCCCTTTATATTCACATTTCTTCCTGTTGCACACAGGGTGAAGAAGGACCTCAAGGACCTCCCGGAGAAGCTGGCGAGAAAGGTGACTTGGTGAGTAGTGCTAATCTGTATTCACCCGTTCTGCCACAGCCTCCTCCTATACGTTTCCTTTTATCTAACTGTGTTTTCCTTGCAGGGTGCACAAGGCATCACAGGGCCTCAGGGAGCGGTGGGGAAGAAAGGCGAGAATGTGAGTAAAATCAGACATTTTTGATGGCAGTCCACTTGAAGGAAAATTTAAATTCACTTTCAAAGCTTACATGTGTGAACATATGCACCATCATACAGAACACATGTCTTTGTTAATAATGACTTTACGAATTTGAATGTTCAGGGTCTTCCAGGGATCGATGGGAAAGATGGTACACCTGGCGTCCCAGGAATAAAGGTAAGGACAGGATTCCAAATATGTTAAGTACTAAGCCGAAAACTTAAAAGACCTTTCTACAAATTGAATACAAGCCAATGTTACTAATAGTAATGGAAGCACTTGTCGAAGCACATTTACTGATAATTATCACTAAGCGGAATTTATTGCTGTTACCGATAATGATCCATTTGTCAATAATTATCAATCACGACCATTGAATTAATAAGTAGAATTATTTTTGTTTTTCCACTTCAAAAGCGCGAGCGTTTAGCACTCTGACACGTGACCTGAAAATCCCCTACTGTTTTTCACACACAGCAATGAGCTGAGCTGTGAGAGACTGTCATGCTGGCACGCAGTCACATGGAGAAAACAGCATCAGAAACAGTGTTTTTCATTCTTAATGTTTAGTTGTTATATAGCCTTTTCTCAGGAGGTGGATGTTAACTGATGAAAAGGCTCGGAAACTTTTGGTCCGATTCAAAACTTTTATTATATATTTATGTAAAGAAGATAAATAGGAAGTAAAATAGATATTTAGCTTTTTCCACTGATGCTCAAACACACAGACAATGAATAACGGCTCATTGTGCTAAAAAAGTGCCCGGACCCATTGCTGAAACTCTACAAAGCAGGCGTGCTTCAGCCCGGAGCTGCAAGCATTAAAAAGAGGGCATCAGTCCTTGGTCAGAATTTGTTGTCCGCCCTCTATTACCTGTGACAGTCATCCTGAATGGCACTAAAGAAAACTCTTCAGCCATTTGTCACGATTTATAGATTTTTCCAAATGCTCATCCTCCTAGCCCTTGATGCTGTAAATGAAAACATGACTGTATTCCTCAATGCTAATCTGTCGTGTCTGTTCACTGTTGTCCATGTTGGTATATGTAGTCACCCTGAAATCTTCATATATGCTGTTGTTTCTTTCTAGGGTGCTCCAGGTATGAGCGGCAGACCCGGTCCACCTGGCCACCAGGGGACAGCGGTAAGCTCCTATTTCAAATCCGTATGACTTCATCTGTATTACTACTTTTCTGCAACGCTGCAGTATTGGTCAGCACATGCCTGAGGACACAAATTCTCATCTTGTTCATGTACAGAGTCACTCTGCATTGCGTTTTGCTCCTCTACTCTCAACAGACTGAAACAGAAACAATAAAACGAAAAGGAAGGCAAAATGTCTGTGTGCTTTCTAGGCACAGGTCCAGACTGACCTCTGGGACCTCACTACTTTAGAATTTATACTACCTTGAAATTGCCCTTTCTCTCGTTCTCCACAAACAATTCATCATCATCAAACATGACTCTCTGTCCCGGTGGCTGTGGGTAATGGAGCATGCTGGGCATGATCCACACCATCACATCAAGGAAGAGCTTTCTTCTGCAGCCCCAGTTATCAGTGCCTCTTTCTCTTGCATAGGGAGTCCTTAGAGGAGGGACACAGGAGTCACCTTTCTGATCATTTCTGTTCTGTTTTTTTTTTTTGTCTCCTAATGCATCCATTTATTCATTTATTCATTCAGGGATTGCCTGGCAGCCCTGGGACCAAAGGGGGTGTGGGAGATAAGGTAAGTCACATAAAGCCATGGTGCCTTTGTGGTTCCTATTAATAATTATTAGTGGACACTTCACTGTCACCAGTTGGTGATATCGTTGAATTCTGTGTTCTACCCTGTATGTTCAAATGCAGAAAATTCAGATCACTTACTATATCAAGTTGATTCAAGCAACAGGAAGGCCGTTCCAAACTGCAGACAAACCGTAGTTCCCTTTTTCTGCAGGGTGAGTCAGGACCCAGAGGTTTGGCTGGAATGTCAGGTGCTCCAGGTCCGCAGGTAGGCCTGCTGTCGTTGAAAATTAAACACAATGTTCTTCAGATGTGCTTTGTTGCAATGTCTGCGAAAATGCACAGAATTAAAAACTATTATTATGGATATAAGGTCTTCAGTGCATTGAATAATAGAATTCAGACTTTCAGAAAAATTCCAAATAAAAATTCCAAATAAAAAAAACCCCATAACATCTTAACTCATCTTATTGTATTTAATGAAATATTTCATTTTACTGACCTGACCCATCTCTCTCTCTCTCTCTCTTAGGGTGAGCCAGGGCCTCCAGGTGAAGCTGGAATGGAAGGAGTTCCAGGGCCAAAGGTAATTACCGTCCCTAACGTTTGGTTTTATTGGCCTTTGCTCAGTTTTCTCCCTCAATAGAGAGTCAACAAATCCCTACCATCTGTTAGAATCTCCCTTATTGTCACATCAGTGACAGTGTTTGTACACTGTGGGGTACTGTTTTATCTGAAAGTGCAAAGAGCATAAAGACAAACACACACTGTCACTCTATCATCTCACACTGTTACTCATGCAGCATTACAGGGCAGCTGAATAGGTTTAAGCATCTGAGACTAGACTGAAACATCTGAAGTGCATGGAAAACCAACCTTCACATGCTTTTATGTCTATTTTCTCCTTTTCCCTCTTTGCCTCTCAAATGCATTTACTCTCTCTGTCATGATCCTTCTCCTACAGGGTGACAGGGGTGAGAGAGGACCCGTTGGGCCTCAGGGAATCATTGGAAAGGCTGTAAGTTGATTACGTTACATATTATTCCAGCCGATCATAGAAAGTCACATTTTCCAGTGTTTCTGAACCAGGTTTGAGTGTACCTCGCAGCTTATCAATACTAAATTCAGCTCTTTCTAATTAATTACTCCTTATCTATTATCTATTTGAAGGGAAGCAAAGGAGAGAGAGGGCCAATTGGTGTACTAGGACCTCAGGGCCTTCCCGGAATCAAGGGTGACAAGGTTTGTTTGTAACCAAGGCATGTTCCTCTGAGCGTATTTCTAAATATGTGTGCTCAGAATGAAAGGATAGCTGAGAAAATATTGCAATGAAATGCTATGGCCATACAGTGGCACTGTTACACTGTGTATCACTAAAGAGGCAGGTACAGTGCTCTTTCTCTGAAAAACATCTAGTTCCTGGGCAATTTATACCCCAGGTTGCCAAATAATTCTCAAAGATAAAATATCTTCATATGGGCACTTTAAGATTTGTTATCCTTTTATCTATAATATCCTTGCCATTTAATGCAAGCTGTCGGGCATTGCCACTAATAATATAGTGCGGTGGTCCACCAGTATCTGGTTAAACAGAGATATAACATATAGTAAATTGTCTCTGCCTGAACCATTAGGGCTCATGATGGATGATGTGTAATCTGCTATTGCTTCTTTCTATAGGGATTCCAAGGAAAAGTGGGGGCAAAGGGAGACTTTGTGAGTATATGCTCAGATAAACAGATGGCTCTGTTTATGCTTTATGTAATGGACAAAATGTATCATAAAAACGGACAACAGCCGAGAGTGACGTCAGAAGACGTTCACCGGTGCCTTACCAATATGTGCTCCCCTACAGGGTGATCCAGGAGTAGAAGGGTTGGCTGGAGAGAAAGGAGAGAAGGTAAAGGTGTTAAAATGACAATAGTGTATCTGTTAGAAAAGAAAAGATATACTTGGTTCTGGACGTTAATAGCCTGGTATCTCTCATCATTCAACAGGGACAGTCTGGTGAACCTGGCCCCAAGGGACAGGTAAGAGGAACAGAAGCATCCTTGAGGATTTTTCTCGTTTCTGAGTGCATTAAAAAAACCAATAATAATAAAAAGAAGAAGAATTTACACAGTCTCAACCATAACCCAAATGTAGTCATTCAGCCAAGCAATGCATGGTACCCAAGGTTTGGTCCTTTAGTTTTGCACTGGATCCACAGGGCTGGCAAAGGAAACTTACAACCAAGTAGCTAACATTGTATCTACCGTGTGCCTTAATCAATTCGCATGTTCCACAAACTGCTCTAGGTTGGTAAGTGCAGTAAAGGTTTACTTTACTGCAATTTATGGACAAATTCAGGTCGCTTCTACTGTTTCTTACTGATGTACTTTTGTCTATTTGTCTGTAGATAACAGTGCCATATAATGATAGAACCCACACAGTAAGCCTTCATTTAAAAACTTAAAAAACTGAAGTTGAAGGCGAAAGTGATTATTTAGACACGCAGCTTACCTGATGATAATTGGTGTTGTGTGAATTTCAATTAAATGCTTGTTACATTAGCTCAAGTGCAACACCAAAGGAACAAACATGTTTTAGCTGATCAGAAATTTAGATTCTTTTTTTTTGCAAAGAACAGCATACAATATAAAAATTATTGGAGATTTTGCCTTAGACTTTCAGCTTATCGTCAGCTCTTTTCTTACCTTTCTCTGACAGCAAGGAGTGAGGGGCGACCAGGGGCATCCTGGTCCTACAGGTGATTCGGGTAAACCCGGAGACAAGGGGCCTCCAGGCCTGCCTGGACCCCGAGGCCTTAATGGAATGAGAGGAGTGCCGGGCATGCCAGGAATACACGGAGCAGCCGTGAGTATTCGGCACATATTACAATGTGTGATTTTACACCACACTGTAAGTTTTCTCGTGCTGTGTAGAGACAGCACCTTAAGACATCTCTTAAATCTCTGTATATTTTTTATGTCTCTGTATATTTTTTATACCTTCCACGGTAGGCCTTTTTATGTTGCTGCTGTGTAAGAAACCGCTAACATTCAGTGTTATTGGGGACAGTAAGTGTCTCTTTATTGGTCCGAGGTAACTGGTTTAGCATAAGCTGTCAGTTCAAACACAATCAGAAAGCACTGGTGTACGGGGGATGCAGGGGCACTGGCCCCATTAAAAATCTCACCCCTTTATATCGTCCTGTCCCATCACTCACCTTCTCTGAGCACATCATTGACTGAAACAGTCAAATTCAAAATTGGTATTTTGCACACTGATTATACAATGTAGATATTTCATTTTAGACTTTTCAATTTATCATACACAAATACAGTTTTTGTGTTATACAATTTGAGACATTGAGAGATTCTGGCAGGACTGCTGATAGGGCAGGATAACGTTAACTATTGTTACTTGAATTCAGAGAGAACTGATAAATGATCAATTTGGAAAGAGAGAGGTGAAGTTTCTTTCATTTTCATGTCATTTCTTTCTTTATCAGCTTTTGAAATGTCTGCAAAAATGATAATACTTATAAACGATCAGTTTGTAGTCAAGACAATTATGCACACTTGTGTAAAATTCATGAAGAATATGCTGATTTCTGTGAACTGTCAAACCACTTTGAGAGCTCAAGCTGTGTTCACTGGTGTCCAAGCAAAACATGCTTGAACACAAAGGATCTCTATCAATGTACAAAATTAAGACAATGTGCTCTACATCTGTGCTACATCACATCTACTTGATTTACATCATCAGATCCCCTTGCAGGGTGTAATATTCTGAACCTGCCACCTTGTTTTACTGCTCATGTTTGAATATGCAAGTTATGTTTTTTTTAGCCTCCTAATGATATATTTACCATTTCTGCATCTGAATGTAAAACATATTGAACTATGTATGAATATATGAAGCGACAGTATATAAGTGGCTCAGACTCAATAAAGTGCCCTCTTTATAACAAACATTTAACAAAATTATTGACATGTTTGGAGATAATTATGGAGCTCTTTGAATTTGAAGGCATTTATTCGGCCCTTGAAAAGGAACTTTGGCCTCAGTAAGAACCCGCTTAAAGAAAAATTCTAAAATTCCTGCTGTGTATGAAGGCTCAAAGAACTGATTATTAAAACAGCAGATTTTCATACATTTTCCTCTGTTCTTAGAATCTGTTTGCCATTTACCCTCTTCTTACACTCCTCTTTCTCTTTCACTCTCCCTCTCCCTCTCCAGGGCCGGGACACCTCAGATCAGCACATCATTGAGGTGGTCTTGAAGATGCTACAAGGTGAGTATGAGGCATTATGTCTGAAAACAAGAAATTGCTCCAGGCTGCACAATAAAGCAGCTGCAGTCACAATGTCAAAAGGAGGGCAGCTGAAATCTATGGAGCTAAACTCCTGATGCACTTTTTATCCATAAAAATGAATTAATGTGAAAGTCATCACTCCGCTGGGAGATCTCGGCTGCCAAACAGTGTAGATAGTGCAGACTGCAGCTATTTCCCCCCTCTTTTCAGATTGACTTTTTCTTCCCTCCCTCTCAGTTTTCTCAGTGTTTGTAAGACTGTGCTATTTTGCTGGAGATGACCAGCGCTGACTCATGATAACCTCTGTTAGGCCTTATCATTTCAGTGTAATCCTTCAGCCTGCCACACACACACACACACACACACACACACACACACACACACACACACACAAACACACACACACACACACAAACACGCTCACTCACAAAGAAAGATTCACAAAGAAAGAACCATTCAAGCTTTGCTTGACAGAACTTACACTGTATACCTCATTTATGTTTATTTTTTCAAGGAGTTCCACATGTAACTTTTGTGTGTTTCTCTTGCTCATACAGTAGCACTTAATCTTACAGCGCCATGTTTTATTGGTGTCTGATATCATTTTATGTTCTCCTTCTTTTCAGGTTTAATGATTTTGTTAGTGATTTTGTTTATTATTTAATGACTAGTTGAATGTTTAAAAAGCATGTTCTCTACACCAGCCTATAGAAAAGCTTTATGGCGTATTTTGAATATGCTCTCCAGTGGCATGTGGGGCATGTTTTTACTTAATGAGCAGGTTGTGTGTGTGTGTGGGAGGGGAGGTATTTTAATGCAGTCCTGTGGTACAGGTCAGCTCTTTGTGTAGAGCAGGGAATCCCAGTGGAGAGAATGCCGTTCAGTATGAGTATGAGTGCCTATGCGTGTACGTTTGCAGTTTATTACGGAATGTGTAGTTGCAAGGTTGTTATTTATAAATTTGCATTTACAGCAGTTTAAAGATTCTGTAAGAAAATACAGGGATTCTGATAGAAAAGAGAGGAAGACAGGTTGTTGGAGGAAGACAAAAAAAAGTGTCAGCTAGAGACCGACCAGGATGACATTTCTGCGAACAAGAACACAGAGAAGGTAAAGGAGTTACAGTGAGAAAAAGATCAACGCAGAGAAGAGATCTACAGTATAAAGACATGGAGGTGCTGATGGGAAGGGGGTAGAAGAAGAAAAGAGGTGGCAGTGAGAATATTAATGTTGCTTCAGAATGTGGAGGGGTCTTTGTAGACCTGCAGCTTTTCTTCCCCAAGACAGTCACCACACACACACACACACACACACACACACACACACACACACACACACACACACACACCCCAACACACACACACACACACACACACACACACACACACACACACACACACACACACAGCAAGATTGAACAATCGGGTTTCTTCCTGCCGTCTCTACTCTTCAATCTTCCTGTGGAGGAACGTCAGACAGAGACGAAGTGTTTGAGCTGGCAATTGTTTAAAAAAAACAGATTTAGAATGTGTGTGTTTACACGTCTGCAACTCACTCACAGGGTTTATTATCAGTGTTTACACATCTGTAACACACTCAGGGTTTATTATCAGTGTTTACACATCTGTAACACACTCAGTGTTTACACATCTGTTATACACTCAGTGTTTATTATCAGTGTTTACACATCTGTAACACACTCAGTGTTTACACATCTGTTACACACTCAGTGTTTATTATCAGTGTTTACACATCTGTAACACACTCAGGGTTTATTATCAGTGTTTACACATCTGTAACACACTCAG
>JBBJLS010000140.1:20294604-20314428 GCA_037577275.1 Bryconaethiops microstoma | reverse complement strand
CCTTCCAGAATGACTAGTATTGCACAGTAATCATACTTATGGTGCAATACTAGCCATTCTGGAAGGTTTACATAGCATGGACACTATACTGTCACAAACATTACCGTCACATTGTTGTGGTGTCTAATTATTGTGTTGTTTGTGTTGTAACTTGCTCTCTGTTGAATGTTGTATGTTGCAATATATTGCACTGTGTTCCATAGAGAAACATCTTATCACTCTATGTGCATGTACACAGCTGCTGATCACAATAAAGTAATCTTGAAACTTGAACCTTGCAAACTGTGTGTATCACGACTGCTGAAGATCTGTCACTCATATCTAACACAAATTGATCTACACACTGACATGGGAGTGTGAAACGGGCCACATTTTATTGAAAATGACAAAATAATGTAGAAAAGGGTAGATAAAAATCTTTATCCTGTTCTTTGTGGTGCTTTACAGGAAAGAGAGGTGCAAAGGGAGAAAGAGGAGAGCCTGGCCGTCCACATTCTGGCCAGCCTGGGCCACCTGGTCTTCCAGGTAAGTCTTAAAGATGACCCTGAGAATTAAAGGTCCTGTACAACTTTCCGGTATAAAGGAACTGATTAAACATTGGTGTTAGTAACGTGTGACAATCTGTTTTCTGTCTGCCCTCAAAACTGGCTTCTGAAGGCACAAAGAGCGCACAATGATTTGGCAAAGCTAGAAACCAAACAGAGTTGCCTACTTCAGCCATACTAAAAGCCAGCAGTATGACAAAAAGCAGTTGTAATTATTTAAAGATAGATCTGAAGCTGTAATTGGTCAGCATTTGACTGGTTGCATTTGTGTCCTGCACATTGCTTATGGGACAACATTTTATTTGAACCCTGTTACATAACATTGACAAACAGGACATGGCAGATGTCATATGTTGCCATGAGTTGTCATGACGGGTTTGGTCCATTCATATAACAGTGTCATGTTACCATGACAGATGCTATCATATTAGAGGTCATGACTTCAAATGAATATATGACAAACTATTAACAAATCAAACACTGTAGTAGCTGTCATTACATGTTATGGTAATTGTAACACTTCACAACCATATTAATGGATCTACTATGGCAGCTCATGACAGCATAGGACATCTGCCTTTCAATGCTGACAGCATGATTTTATCAATGTTATGGAGGAGAGTACAAGTGTCAATACTGTTTGTAATTGGGGGCAGCTGGTGGCCTAGTGGTCAGGGAGTTGCCCCTGCGATCAGAAGCTCATGGGATGCTAGTGGCACCGATGAGGTTCCCTTGAGCAAGGTACAATCCCCAAACACTGCTCCCCAGGCGCCACTCATTGGTGACAGCCAACTGCTTCACTTGGTGAATGGGTAAAATGCACACTGTGGTGTGCCCATGCCTGACCATAAGGGGTCACTTCACTTTAATATCAATACTGCAAAGGCCTGTATTGCAATAGTTAATGTCAGCAACGAACGTGGAACATTTACCGACAGCTAATTTTTTCAAACGGGTTTTCCCAGCCGTTTTCATCAGTTTACAGTGATGTACTCTTACTGTTTCTATAAAAAAATCTTCAAATTCTTTGTAGATAACAGTCCCTTACACTGAGAAGTATTTAATTATTTTCAAACTCCTAATTGAACATGCCTGATTCAGTTCATTACGCCTTCAGAAGCAATTGAATGGGAGGAATTAGGTGGATGTAATTAGAGCTGCAATAAAACTCTGCAGGAGAATCACCAGGAGCTAAACTCATCACCAGTCAGTAAGCTGTAGACTATTTAGTCAAACCCTTTTTTACTGCCCGTTATCTCTTGAGAACGAATATTTTCATGTTAGTCTTTTTACAAACCCATACAAAAGGAGCATATTGAAAATATATTAATATTCTATTGACGTTGATAATGAAACTTCGTGGTCCAAGGATGAACCCTAGTCCTCTATTACATAGCATTTTTAAACGTTTGAATGTTTTTCTATTGAGAAGAAAATACAGTCCATGATGAAACCAGTCAAGGGTGGTCCCATATGTCCAAAATAAACATTTTATAGGAAGAAAAAAACTGTTCTTAACTTTAATGTAAGTTAGTGTAACAGAGTTTTACTCCATGTGAAATGAAGTTAATAAACTCAGTTTTGAATATCTGTTATGAAACACAGCAGTGTGTGGGGGCGGTACCTTGCTCAGGGGTACCTCAGGGGTGACACTGGCGGTCCTGGGATTTGAACCCACATATATATATATATATATATATATATGTATAATATGTATGTATATTACATTGTGTTTATTCATTATATGTGTTTTTTTTACACCTATCCAACAAATAAATCTTTTACAAACAAATAAATCTTTTGGGCTGTAGTGTAATTCAACTACCCGACTCTGTCTCAGGTCCTCCTGGTCTGGACGGCATGGCGCGGGATGGTAAGCCAGGAGAGCGGGGGCCACAGGGCTCTCCAGGCGTGGCGGGTTATCCTGGAAAAGCCGGACCTCATGGCTTTCCTGGCTTCTGTGAAGCAGCAGCATGCCTGGCAGCCTCAGCCTACACCTCCCCCAGACTGCAGGAAGCGGGGAGCGTGAAAGGGCCGTCCACTTAAAACAGGCCAGTCACTGCAGCCCTGAGCACATCTGAGGGTGAGAGACAGAGACAGACACGCAGTCCCATCTTCCACTGGACATCATTGCGGAAGCAGGTGGAACGGTCAAGACTTCAGAGTTTTGTGTGAGCATATTGGGTGCGTTTGTGCATGAGTGTGTGTGTGTGTGTGTGTGTGTGTGAGAGAGAGCTTTTGTTTATGAAGGATGACTTCAGATGATTTGGTTACATCACTAAACATGGCGACCAGTGTTAATCACAATGGTAATGTGAGGGTTGATGGCTTGGTAGTGTTAATTACTTTGGCACCGTCTCACCATGAAGACAGTGAGGTGTAAAAATGATGTCAGTATCTTAGGTGACGTCATCTCTGGACTGGATCATCTGTGTTACGGCCAATCTTTGGTGCTGTTCCTTTTTTCAACCATGGTCACAGCTTATGTTTGTTTGTTAATTATTATCCGGTTCTCCACGGTAAACCTGATTCCATGCAAAAAGAACAAGGTTCACATTCCACCATTAGTAGGCGTTCCCCTAGAACGTGTACAAATTGCACCAATAATAATAATAAATAAATAAAAAAACAGTCTACACCTTTGTAACTTATTGTTAATTACCTCATGGAAGTGCTTGTCTGTTCTTGAGTGTACAGTTTCTGTGTACATTATGCCCCCTTTCTACTTGCCTCGGCTTAGTATTGAATGATCTATTCCTCTATTGTCCCAGGAACTATATATTATACAAAACATTATCACTGATTCAGTGCTGTAAATCTTTGTAAATGTGTATTAATTTTATGTGAAAGGTTGAGTTTACAAACATGAACAGAAACCCAGAGGTTAATGAACATAATCAGCATTCGGAATCCAGCTCCAAACAAACTCCAAGCTTCTACACTTCTACATCATGGGTTTTGAACTTCACCGCAAACTGAAGGAGAACTGATTATCTTCATTAACGCTATTTATTGGTGGTTATTTGGTTCATCTGTAAACGCCCAAGGTTTCTTATTTTCTTTATTTTCGTGGTTGTTCAGGACAATTCAAATCAATAAAGTGGAACGTTTTGTAAGACTGAATGTTCTGCTGCATCTTGTGAAGCAAAAAAAGAGACAAAGCTGACTTAAACTGCATTCATTTTCTTTTTGCTCTTTTCTACATTCCTTACATTTTCTTCCTTTATAAAAATAAAACAAATGCATCCATTTAGATGTACAGCCTTGTTTCATGGTGAAAAATCAAGGCAGGATCTCCCGAGGGTGATGTGGACGAGACGAGTGAAGATATGTAAGTAGACCTACAAATGATTACAGTCCGCAAGAAATGCGCAACGTGTTTCAGTTGGGAAATCTGCTGGAGACGCCAACCAGTGGAGTCGATGAACAAACTACAAATTTTGCTTGCCAACATTGATGTCCTATTGGAATATACGGGACAAACAATATCACGTCAAAATAGATCCAGGCAGCAGATGCCTGAACGGTAATGTTTTCCTTGATTTGACATTCAAATCAGTCATCGGGCCCTTGATACCTTGATACACCGTACAGCTCAGCAGGCCTCCAGGACTAAGCCGTTCCTTCAGTGGTAAAGTAATGAACAGTTATAAATAAATGTGAGTCATGGCAGGATAATACCACAGTGTTCCAACATCTATCAGAAAGGGAAACAACAAAAGAGATCAATAGTCAGGTAATGAAAGATGACACTGCTTTGGGTAACAAAGTGCCGATGAGTGCCAGGTTCCACTGAATTAATCAATACCACTCTGCTTTAAAAACTTTATTGCTTTCCTTTTTTTTTCTTTACAAAAATATTTGCACACAAATGGCTACGACACAAACACAAATGGATCTATGAGTAATGATGGCATTTTTTTTCCTTTTGTTGTTTTTTTAAGCTTGAGGTTTGTTAAAACATTGTGAAATGAAGTGAAACAGCGAGTCGCTGGAGACCATTTAGAGCCTCTGAGTGACTTTCATGTACATTTGGCTCGAGTGTTTAACTGAATTTTGCCTTACAACTGAGAGAAGTGCAGAGATCATAGTTATATTTGTATGCAGGGTTCGCTTAATAGGTGCATTATGTAGGATTTCGAGCCTAAATATCATCGAAACAGATCCTTTACTGCCAGCAAAATTGCAATCTGCCACAGTACAAGACTCTGTTCTTTGTCTTCGATCATTTTGTCTTTCGGAAGGTCCAGAGTTGTTGTCAGATCTCTCCGACTGACATTATCTCATATGTGAGACAACCTTGGAAGCAAAAGTTGTTTGGATTGGCTCTTATTCCTACATAACGCACCTTAAAGTGGTCCCAAACTCACCCCTATGCCACACACACGCACACACACACACAAACATATACATTTGTATTGTTATACTGTGAAAAAAGATCAGGTCAACTTTTTAGTCACATTTTTAAAGCCACCAGCTGCACAGCTGTTTTGGCACAGCTGTCTATACCTGGTCACCAGCAGATCATGACTTGGAATACTGGTGATGACACCAGCGATCTGTGAGGAGAAAAGACTTAGCCACCCCCTTCCCCACAAGCCTGGGGAGCACCATACAGTAGCTAGTGGGTGGGTATCAGTAATGATAAAACTGAGTTATCTGAGATGCAATACTGAAAATGTGACTTTGATGAAGTTTTGACTGAGGTTGAAATCAAACTGAAATTAATCACATCAGCTGTGTATTTTTACAATTTTACATCGACTTTTTACAGTGTGCTCTTAAGAAGACCAGGCAGGGAATGGGTTAAAAAATCCAATATTTGTGTGGACCTGACTGAAATACTTAATGTATTTGAGTATGGAAAAAATTTGGTCATTCGGAATCGAAATACTCATGTAAAGAAACAAATCCAGAAGGCTTTTCAACAAAATCATGGTAATTTTAAAGACTAAGACACATAGAAGGACATTCGGAGTAAATTAATTTGATCGTGAACTAGAAAAGCTAATGCTACTTAAATTCACTTTTAGGCTGTAACATATTTTCGTCTATAAACTCCGTCAGATGTGTAGAAGTCTCAGCAAGCTGTTTGATTTTAAATCAGGTTTTTGTTACAAAACCTTTTTTCCTCAATTCCTCAATTCTAACCATAAACAAAGGGACACAGGAAGAGGTTTGGCTCTTTCAGTTTGAAAAATCAAAGGCGACTTAACACCCACCCGTACACACACACACACACACACACACACACACACACACACTCCCACACAGAAAGCGAAGGTCTGACAGAGAGAGGATAAAGTGCTGACTGTAAATGCATCAGGTTGGCATCGGGCTGATACAGCAGCATGGTGAATGGCATCAGGAGAGCTTTCAGACTAAGAGATGGAGACTATAAACTATGGATGATGGGGATGTTGATGCCTTTTCCGTGATGAATATGAAAGCACAGCAAATTCCGGATGCTAAAAGAATCCAGAAAACCAAAAGAATTTCCAAGAGGAAGTATGTGGTTTACCTGAAAGTAGTACAGTATGTCAAACAAAGGAGTTCAAGTGTAAAAGGTGGTGCGGTGGAGATTTGAAAAGTTAATGGTAAATTTGTTCATAATATTATCTTTCCATATGATTCTGTAGCACACAAATTTTCCACTCAAGTAAACAAATTATTGACTTCAATTTCTATATAAAACCAACAATTTTTTACAAAATATTGACTTTAGTGCTTTTAACAATACCACGATATCTGAGATGACACTGGCAAAAAAAATAAAGTCATGCTAATGCCAATCTATTAAATGTATTTAAAAAAGCTGTTATGTATAAATACAAATATGTACAACACAAGCCCAGGGGAAATAGGCATAATTATTACTCATTTTACCAAGTGCTGTAACACTTATGGAGTGGAGTACGTATAGTAGGCTACAATATTTGGCACAAAATAAGATTGAAGAGATTTTCTTTCAGGTCATCTTGAGATGTTACATTTGTGTGAAGGGAAAATCTTCCAAATTGGATAGTGTGAAATGTTTAGGACACATTGAATCAGGAAAGCAGTAAATCAGCAAAATGCAGCAGCTGCCAGGAAGACCCAAAACTGGAGGATTATTTGCAGAAAAAGCATTTCAGCACTGAAAAAAGTTCATAGTCGAACTCGCTGATGACACAGTCATAGCCAATAAAGCAGTGTGTTCAAGGTAGTGAAGTTGGAGAAAGAACAGCTCTGGTTTTGGTCAGGGCACTTAAATCCAGGAGTCTTGAGTCAAGCAATAGTAAAGAAACTCAAAATCAGGTGGTTGAGAACTCCACGTAAAAGAGAGGCATGATGGAAGGTAAATCAGGTTTTCCGAGAGAGTCTATAGCCTTGGTGCACTCATGGTAGTGGTCGCAGAGGAATGATAACTGTGCCCTGGTTCACCTTTAACAGATAGCTTATCGGGGTCTCATTTGGTGGTAAAGCCTGAAAACTGCCACAGAAGCATTTGCCATGTTGAGGTGACGCAAATGCCCATTAATTCCACTCGGTCTCCAGGGATATTCTCAGGTGCAAGCAGATTCGATTCAATGTTATAATTTCAATGCTGATCTCTCAATCTCATTCTTTCCCTTTAACTCTCTCTTGTTCCCTCATACTCTCTCATGTTCTCACACTAATACATGGGGCCTTTGATTGGTGGGCCTTTAGGGTTGTACTCCACAGGACCACTCATACAGTCAGAGGGGTGACAACGGCCTTCTTTGCCCTTCTGTCCAGTTGCCCCTGGAGGTCCAGGAATTCCAGGGATACCCTGTTGACCAGCAGGGCCTGGTGGTCCCATCTTACCATAGCCAGGTGGTCCTGGAACACCTGCAGGAAAAGGAGTGGGGAACAGAAGAGTGGGAGATTGAGCCTAGTATTACTTACAGCAATCATCCAGTACCTAGCTTGGCTTACTGCTTATTCCTTACATTAAACGAATGCTGATACAGGGGGTCCTCGAGTTACGACACAGATCCGTTCCTCCGACAGTGATGTAGCCCGAATTTTGGTGTAAGTCAAAACACACCCTAGTCTAGGTCACTTACCGATCTTAACACAGATGTAAAATCATAAAAACACAACTAAGCCACAGAAAAAGGAAAAGGAAAAGTCCCTCAATCACACGCCGCGTTACTGCTTATCCTTCCAACATGCGCAACCAAACTATTTCATCCACATAGTTCATAAGTACGAGGCTAACGGTGCAAGCCGAGTGGGAGTAGATGTTGAGCCCACTGTAACTCGAGGACCCCCTGTAGTAGATTGATAAATGTATGTAAAGGCTGGGGGTGTCAGGGACAAATCTAGAACCAAACCTTTCTAACAACCTCAAATGATATCAGCTACTTTTTTCGTGTTACTTTTTACTGTGTTAATGTTTGTTTGCATGGATTTTAAACCAAGACTACTGCATAGTTCTGCCTATAGTCACCTCTCATTATTGCTCTGACTGAACAAATGTGTCTAATGTCTGAAATAAGCTGTTAATAACTTGAATTCTAATATGAACATATGCTCACATATGTTCAGACCCTCAACATCAATAGCAGAGCCTGACTGTTCAAAGTTTGCACATTAGTCCACATAATTACTCAATAGCATGAATAATATTGTAAATAGAATAATAAATGAATGTAAGAAGCCTGAGCTATAAAAGCGTTAGTGAGTTTAACACTTTCTCTTAAATTACAGATGCCAGCATCTACACCTGCTAAAGGTCTCCGTAAAGAGATTAAAGAGGACAGGTCAAATATATCTAACCCAGATAAGTTGGATGTACTCTCTGTACTATGACCTGTTCCTTCAAGGACTTATCGAAGCTCTCACCTGGAGCACCCGGAGGTCCAGAATCTCCCATCTCTCCCATACCCTTATCTCCTTTCTCTCCCTTTACACCAGGCGGACCTGCAGACACATTACAGTTGTGAGTAGAATACTGAGCTCTTAGGTTATGGCTTTTATTCTGGAAAAATAAGGAATATGCTTCTCCTACCTTGAGGACCCATAGGTCCCTGTCTGCCCTCCCGCCCGATTTGTCCTGGGCGGCCTGGCATCCCTGGAGATCCTGCTATCCCCGGATTTCCATCTTTGCCTGGGGGTCCGGGTCGGCCAGGCGATGATACCATCTCCACTGGCATCTGCATGCGTGACATGTAGTAGGCCATTCGCTCTGAGGAGACAAGTAAAGATTTGTTAACAGAGAAAGGGCATAATGGATTACTTGACTTAAAATAATTGATTAAAATACGTGCTTTTGCTGAATTGGCTTGGTGATTTGAATAATAAACATGATCTCAGTAAGTAATTACATAAAACCATATTTTGCGGTCAGAACATTCACCATAAGAGGGAGCTTTAGTGCCGAATCACTACATAACTGACGGAGAGGGAACCCACATCAGCAGGATCTGTGGAAGTCCTGACCATTGGTGAAGTGAGGAAAGGGGTCTAATAAATGATGATACACTTTGTAAATTAAAAAGTCCACTTATATGGTGAAGTTGATCAAATGGACAATGAGCGGCATACAACATCAGGCAAAGCTCAAAACATGCTCCACAATATGTGTTTATAATGCACCTGAATTTAAGCCTTGATTTACTAGACTGCAACTCATCATGTACAGTGTGCAAGTCCGCCACAAATGTGAGGCACAGGATTAAAAAGGCACAGTGAAATGATGGTCATTAATAAACTTGATAAAAAACTGAACATGAAGAGTCCTGTGGATCAATTCTTTACCACCAAAACATTCTCCAATTCTATGCTGGCCAGGACAGAGAGTTACTGAAACATCACAGCATGTGCAGGCAATCACGTTAGGTTCTCACACATGAACATCTGATGACCCACCGTTATTCAGATGGTAAACATTTTGTCAACAAATGTTTCAAGCTGGTGCCTCCGTCTCACTTACTGCTCAATACTCAACAGCACGTAACATAAATTTACATCTGGATTTAAAAGCGGAGAATATTTGATGCAAAACTCCAAACTGCTCAAATGGAGCGGAATGTGTAATCACCCACGCATGTCAAACTCCACCCCTTTTTGTGCAGTCATACTCATTTTTGTGCAGGCACTCCCCTAAATGCACATGCACAAGAACAAGAAACGCATTTTGCACTACCCCAGGCATAAGGGCCATCAACTGGGCATTTAGGCTTGAATGCTGGTTTTGTACCATGCAGAGCTCACCAGGTTAGAGCCTAAAAACTGGTGCAAAAGGCTTAGCAGATCAGCCCTATGCAGACACAAGGTAGGTGCATCTCATAAAATGACATATATAAAATAATAAAATGCGTGTGTGTATATACGGGTAAAAAAAATAAACGGTTTAAAATTCAGAGTGAGAGCATGGTTTATATTTTAAGCACTGAAGTAACTTTACTCTGTGCAAACACTTACACACATTACTGGTCTGTGTGAAAAGGTAAAATAACCAGTAAACCACAAATCTTCAAAAATCACTGTCAGTATAGCAGCAAATGCTAACGATTTCTTATGTTTTTTTCCATCACTGGACTTTATGTGTCTTGAAAGTTCTATTATATTGGGTTTTGTATTTCAATGCATGTCTGTATATCTTGTGATCACCTCATAATACAGACAAGTAAAATGTGTCTAATTCTGCGTGGCATTTAGAAGAATAATGGCATTGTTTGAGGACGCTTGGTGTTATTAAAAATATCAGCTACTTCTTCAAAGTGCTTTCTCCAGGAAACGTGTCATTATTTCTATTTTAGCAGAATCGTGAAAGCCCAGTGACAGCAGAGGTTCTCTCACCATCAAATATCTTTATGACCTGCTGTCTGATGAAACCCCTGATCTCCTCGTAATTGACAACCGCCTGAAAAGAGAGAAAACAATAGCACATGAACAGTGCTGCTCTTTACTGCCAAAAACCTTTGAGTCTATTTTTACATGAGCTACTTTTGGAAAAAAGTTATTTTACTGCTATATTGGTGCGCTCTTTAGTTAAAGTTTGATTCAGACGACATGCTGGCAGTTGGCCTTACATCATTTCCAGGGATTCCTGGTGGTCCACTGGAGCCAGCCGGTCCAGGGGAACCAGGGGTACCTCTTTCTCCACGTGGCCCCACTGGCCCCATTAGTCCTATAGAGTCTTTAGAGGAGTAGGCTGCTGCTCCTCCTGGTGGGCCAGGGCGGCCACGCTCTCCTGGTGGACCCCTTAGTCCAGGTGTCCCTGCTTCACCCTGAGGAAAAATGGAGAACGCTATTATACATGCTCAGGAAAACTGACTTAAATTTTAATATAATGTCCAAGATCTTTTAACTTGGCTCCAAAATGGTGAGAGCATGTACAGGATAATGTCACAGCATTGTGCCTCCCTCTGAAAGCACTGTCCATTCACTATCGTGTTTAGTGTGCTGCTGTGAGTGTGTCTATCCTGTGTTTTAGATTACTGGCTCACACTCTCTGCTTTAGACCTCCACAAGCAGAGGTTAGTTGTTCACTAGACACCTGTGACTTTATTTCGTCTGATCCGGAGAACGTCCATTTCAGAAAACGTCCATTTGCTCAATTTCCTGCCATTTTAATAAAAGACATTAGGATTGATTCCTGCAATCTCATTTCTCCAATATCTTATTCAGTTATATTTGAATGATTCTGGACTTTTTTTTAAACGCACCAAATACATAGATGGGATCAGCCGGATTGTGGGGGTGGGGTGGGTATAGACGTTACACTTTTTATTTATTTTCCTAGCTGAAATAAGTTAACACTGCCTCTACACTGAACAAACATAATGCTTGACCTACTTCTGAAAAATGTACGAATAATATTTGTTTGCTGAATTTATCATAAGCAAAAACACCATGATTAAAAATGGCCCTGTGGCTGAAATCACAGCTACCAAGCATTTGTGGCCTGTTACCAGTCATTCTTTTCTTGATTATGGAGTTTTTAGCATGTTTCCTTGCAAATATTTTTAATAATATTTGAACGATGAAGGCCACCCTGGACCTTAATTTTTGATTTCTTGAAGCCGTTCAAGGTTGATGCTGATGTGTGTTTTGGATCGTCTTCTTGTAACATACAAACTTTTTTCTTCTTCAGTCTCTTCACTGACTATGTTACGTTACAACATTTGCTCAGATTTAGCATCATTACATTTCCTGTGCTGCCACACAACCCCAAAGCATACAACATTCAGATCATGTTTAACAGCTGGTGAGATAAAATGCTCCATTTTTTTGTTTCATCAGACCACAGCACTTGATTCGACATTGCCTCTGGTTAATTAGACGCTATCAGACACTGAATTCCGTAAGGAGATAACCATTAAGGCTTCCTTCCATGCAAATGATATCTGTGCAATACTATTAGTCACATGCCAGTTCTTCCCGTGGGTCTTCGCATTGATGTGGAGGTTTTGCTTTGCATGCCTAATCATTCCGTGAGCAGTATCATGCAGAGACTTTTCTTTGCCTTCAAGATCTTGTCTTGACCCTTTGTACAGTGAAAATGATAACTGGCATCTTTTACAGCCTTTTTTTTTTTTTTACTCTGGAGGAGTCAATTGTCAGCCAGCTGCTGAGATCAGCCAATAACGTCTAATTTCGAATGCGTTATTTTGAAGAGATTTAAATAGTTTTAAGTCTGGAATTGTCTACATCTGAGCTGGATTAAGGCCTAATAAGTGATAGCTTACAAACTACAACACCAGAGTGCCCAAACTGTTGCACGTTCTAAACTTATGTGTGATAAGTTTGGATTTTTTTCAACATATCAAACTTGGTAAATAATTTGCAATAATACTTTCAATTGTGAAAAATGCATCACTCCAAACAGAGGTGGTGTTACTTCTTTTTACACAATTAACTAAGCATTGTGTCCAGACTCATTGTAGCTAATCAAAAAAGACTGAGCATTTTTATGACTACTTTGGAATGGCCAACTGCAGATCGATGTTTATGCAACTAATACAGAGCACGTAATAAATCCATTATTCACTCCAGTGTATTCAATATAGTTGTTTAACATATAAAGTGACACATAAAAACACAATTTGTGGCACTACAGAGGCACTGAATACAGTATTCAAACCGGATATGTTCTCTCTGGATGTTCTTGTGGGATGGGCTCTTCATGCACTGTAATCTCCATGACAAGTCTCTAATCTCCATGGCAAGGCTGATGAACATTAACACACTCGAAAGCAACAGCATCAATAGCATTAGCAAGGGTAATTCAGTCAAGTGCTTGCATGCTGACAACATCCTGCTGTGTGTTTGAGGGAAGAAGCAGCTCATCTGCTTCACACACACAGCGCTTTCTAGTAAGACGTATAGAGACAGCCACTCACTACAAATGTGGGACTTTATATGATTGAACTTATATGCAAATCTTGACAGGTGCAGCTCGCTCAGCACAGTGGACATCGACAAGGTGAGAGGGGGGCCTAGAGTGACGCTGTCCTGGCACTTTACTTTACTGAGGGAGCTGGCTGATGGGTGAACAGGGGTAAAAATAAATAAAGACATATACAGACATACAAAAAAGGTAAAAGTCTGGACCCTTAGGAGTTTGGATGCTGTTATTGGGAGCTGTTAAATTTGAAAAACTTGACACTACAATTATCATTGTTCATGTACATTCGTCATTATCAGTTTCATACTAAATCATTGTTTCCATTCCTTGTGAACATGAAAATAATTTAAGAGATTTGAGAGAATGCTATATGGTAATATCAGTTCACTGGCAACTGGAAAGTAGAGAACAAAACCTGTAGCAGCAAAGCCAAGTAGCACCACCTATCCAAAAAACCTTTGCAAAAAATGTATTTGTGTTTAATGGATTAGTTTGTCATCTGTAAAATTAAAGAATGAAATCATTAATCCTACTATTCCAATTTAATATGAACTATTAGGGGTGCATTGATACACTCAGAACATTACTTTGTTCAATTTATGATACTCAGTTTACAAATTGACATTCTCATGTTATTTTGGACAAAATTTGAACATGAAAAATGACCAATATAGTCTTGACTTATCACTATAGAGTTGGGAGGCTCAAGGAGAGCTGAAGTGAACTGTTGATTGTTGTTGGTTGTTTGCAGCCTTTAGTGTTCAAACTCTGCCATTGTAGTAGACAATATTATTACTAGAATATCTATTCCCCACAAGCTCTTTGCTAGGTTGGATGAGTTTTTTTTATAACCCCTTTTATTGCAGCTAATTTAGATAATTAACCTGCATTTCCACTTGCTTTTGACTGCGTCTATAAAAATGTTATTGAGTGTGTGTTTTTTTATGTAACCACATGCCAAAACAACAAAACAGACACACCTTTTGTCCCTGTGGACCACTTTCTCCTAGCTGGCCAGGACTTCCCTGAGAAGCAGATTAAAGAAGAGAAGAACAGAGAAGACATATATAGCTTTAATGTGTGTGCATTTGGAAATGTGCAATACAAGAATGTTAATGAACACACACATAAACAAGGATGTTAAAGCTGTTATTCAAAGTTTTGGTCTAAGGATCTGATCATTTAAAAACATGACTTACATCTTTACCGGCAGCACCGTCACTGCCTGGCTCTCCCTGAGTATAGAAAACAATGAAGGATTCTGTCAAACATGATTCACAGTATTAAGAGCCAAACAAAGAGGTTTAGCCTTGCGGGTCACAAATCTGTGATGAACTTCATGTACAGACCATTTGTCCTGGATGCCCAGGGGCCCCTGGAGGCCCAGGCATTCCTGGCAGCCCTCTTTCTCCGCCTTCGCCCTTGTCACCTTTAATGCCCTGCAAGTTAACAGGAAACAGAGTCAGGTGGACCAGGCTCGAATTCAACAGACTGGGATATTTTTAGCACAGTAAACAGTTTTGTTTGTCTTGCTCACTCACCGTGCCGGGAGGTCCGATTGGTCCTGGTGAACCTGGGGGACCTGCTGCACCCTTTAGAGTGGATTGCAAACAATTAATACTGCACATATTATCTGTGGATAGAGCACAGTGGATTATAAAAGAGGGACACAAAAAGGCTTACCAGATGTCCTGGTGCTCCTGGTGGTCCTTGTGGCCCCTGTGGTCCAGGTTCACCCTGAAATCACAGGTCAAGGAAAGGCGAAGAGTAATCAATTATACGAGTGAATTAAAGCAGTTGGGAATCAAATACTGTAGGTTATATCAACCTCCAGTAAGGGACAGCCAAACTGAACTATGCAACATATTTTGGTCTGTTTTCAGCAGTAGGATAATAAGACTATAAGACATAGGCTTTCAGTTTGAGCTATAAACGTAAAAAGTAGAGGGAAACAAAACATCTTTATGATAATGCTCATTTTTTACATATTAACCTATATACAAATCACCCATACCATTAAAAATCAAATGCTTAACATTGTGTAGGCCCTCCTCATGTTGCCAGAATAGCTCTAACCCATTGAGGCTTGGGCCACAAGATCCCTATTGTACTAATTTGTCCAGCACATTACATACATTCAATCAGACTGAGATATGGAGGTCAAGTCAACATCTTTGAACAACACTTTGAAATGTTCTTCAAACCATTCCTGAACAGTTTTAGCATTGTGAAAGGGCTCATTATCCTACTGAAAGCAGCCACTACCTTTAGGGAATACTGCTGCCATGAAGAGGTCTGCAACATTTGGTCTGCAACAACGTTTAGGTAGGTGGTGTGTCACAGTAAAATCCACATGAATGCCAGGATGCCAAATCCTCTGCCAGCTCACCTTCTTCTCAAAGTGTATCCTGGTGCCATCTCATCCACAGGTATGATGTATAGCCACTTGGTCATTTTCATGATTCAAAAGAAAATGTGATTCATTAGACCCAGGCCACCTTCTTCCATTGCTCAGTGGTCCATTGTAAGTGCTTTTGGGCGTGGACAGTGGTCAGCATGGGCACTCTGACCAGCCTGCCACTACATAGCCCCATATGTAGCTGTGATTCATTGTGTGTTCTGACACTTTGTCATAGCCAGCGTGAACTTTTTCAGCAGTTTCTGCTACAGCAGTTCTTCTGTGGGATCAGACCAGATGATTTAGCCTTCGTTCCCAGTAAGCATCAGTGAACCTTGAGCACCCATGGCTCTTTCACCAGTTTACCGGTTGTCCTTCCTTGGTCCACCTTTGGTGGGCACTAACCACTGCATCACAAAAGACCTAGCATTTTGGAGATACTGTGATAGATGTTCCGAATCATCTAGTCATCACAATTTTCCTTCGTCAAAGTCACTCAGATCCTTACGCTTCCAGCACAACAAATTTAAGAACTGACTTAATATGCTGCCTAATTTATCCTCTTGACAGGTGCCATTGTAATGAGACAATCAATGCTATTCACTTCACCCCTCAGTGGTCTTAATGTTGGTCTTAATGGTCTTAATGGCTCACCAGTGCATTTTACCTTGATCGCAGCAGTTTTACTATGACACTTATTTTGATTTATAGTTACTGACTGAAAGATATGTAGACTGGAGACAGAATTGTCTCAAAACATGACTCCACTGTTCCACTGTTTTGTTAGAGGTTAATCTGAGGAGGCCTCCAGCCCAGCTCCTGAAATCCTAATCAGTGAGAGTTATCTGTATCTTCATACAGACATTTTAATAATTTAACGCTTTTGTGTCCAGCCTCGTTTTGTAGACTTTAACAAGAATTATTATTTTATTAGCTAAAAAATAACTAGAAATTACAGATGTGTCAAAAGCCCCTTCTGAAGGATCCCCCTCTGATTTTTAGAAATATCAGTGCAAATGCTGTCAAGAGTCAAATATGAAACGCTACGTTAGCCTCATTCCTCAAGTGAAAGTTACATTTCTGACACATAAACATGTACTTCTGAGGGAAACTGTGGAAATCTGACTTTTTAAAAATACTGGTTTAAAATACTCCTGGTTACCCGATTGCTTCTGAATTGATTTTGATGATTTTTGGAATCATTTCAACCTTATATACCATTTCTCCTTGAGAGTGTGAAGCCCTATGGACAGCAATAATAGAGCTTACCTCAAGCCCTGGTCTTCCAGCTACCCCAGGTGGGCCCTGAGGTCCAATATCTCCCTGAAGAGCATAAACAACAAATTGAGAAGATGGACAAATAGGAAGAGAGAAATAAAGCAACAATGAGAGAAGTGAAAGAAAAGGGAGCAACCTTCAATGTGTTCACATTATCTGTATAAAAACGTCATGAAATGGGAAAAACGACCTTACCTTTTGTCCTGGGAAGCCTGTGTGACCCTTTATGCCCTTGAATCCCTGCCATGTGAATAAACATCATCAGTGCTATAGTACATACAGAAACACGTGAAACCAGTCCATCTGTAATGTTTAAACTTGTGTGTTTCAACAGGACAAACCATACTTTATGAAGAAACATCTTCAAATTAAACAAAGACAGAAATAAAGAAACAGAGAAAATCTGTATTTATACCGGTATTCCTCTGGGTCCAACTGGTCCCACTGGACCTGGCTCACCCTGTGACATTAAAATGAGAATAACATATATTAGTATCTAATAATAATATGTAAAATAATAATAATCACATCATTAACTCAAACATGACATACTTTTCAAAGTGCTGTACCAAGAGTAAGTAAAACATTGTGATAATTTAAAAAGTAGCTAATCACAAATGAGAGAAACAAATTATTTACAAAATTGAAGCCATGAAGTATGAAGAATAACCAGTGAGAAAATCTAAAAAATATTTATGTTCGAGCTGCATCTTGAAATTTCTAATAGAAATTTTTACAAGCTGTTGGCCTAATGGTTAGGGTGTTCGCCCTGAGATCAGAAATTTGTGGGTTTGAATCCCTGGACTCGTGACACCACTGCGGTCCCCTTGAACAAAGTACCACCCTCACACAAGCTTCAAGGCTTCCCAGACTGAAAGGGACCCTCAGCTGAGGACTCATACTTAACTTTGAGACTTTTGGGGCGACCATAGAAGGAACATTACACCACAGCTATTAGGCTTTCCAAGCTGAGAGGGACTTTCCCCTGCAGTGAAGGGCTTTTTCTAGGCTAGCGAAGAGATGTTCCGCTGTGGTCTGGGGAGTTTTCTCTTGCTAGCTGTTTGTGTTCTGTGTGGTGTTTTGTTTGTTATTGATCATGCATTTTGTTGCTGCTGTAAAATGTCCTTGGGTTTGAGAAAACACAATCTAAATCATATTATCGCTTTGTTGTTGTTACTACAAGTATGGATACATAGCACAAACTTTACTGTCGACGCAATGAGTGTAACCAAATCACAAAGCAAAGCATAAAAGTATAAATATCTTCTGACCCGTAGTCCTGGTTTTCCATCCTTCCCGTCCTGTCCCTCTATCCCAGGAGGACCCTACAGAGAGAAGTAGAAAGAAAGACAAACACACAAACATACATAAATATACAAACAAAACACCGAAGGCTACAGAGCTATTGCGAGCAGAGAGATTGTGTAATGCATATCTTCACTAAATGCTTTTCTTGGACTCGGTGGCAGGGTACAGCTATTCTCCTGAGGCTGCTGAGCTGGTCTTTCTCCAAGCCTCCCACACAGAGACAGATGCTTCATTTGCTTTACTGATGTTACAGCTTCCTAGCTCATGCTGGGTCTTCCTGGGTCTTTCTACTCACCGGCATGCCTGGTCGTCCTGGTGGTCCTGCAGGGCCTGTGGGTCCCTGTTGGCCCTGGCCTCCAGGGGTTCCCTACAGGATAGAATAGGGAACTTGAAATTCTCAAAAAAAATGGAGAATTCAGTCAACTATCAGTTTGGAGATTTCAGTCGAATTATCAATTTGGGGAATTCAGCCTGTTATCAATTAAGATAACTCAGTCAGTATTCAGTTAAGAGCCTACAGAAAATGATTAATTAGGAGACTTCAGTCAACTAGCTGTTAGGAGACTCGAGTCAATTATCAATCATCATTCATTTAGATGAGATACTCTGTTAATATTGGCACTCACTGGCTCTGCCTTTGGTCCGGGTGGTCCTGTAGGTCCAATTTTCCCTGGGAATCCTGGTTGTCCCTGAAAAGTCAACCAGACTGTTAGACTACCGAAAATACCGAGCCATAGATACACTGATCTTAAAAGCTTGTTAATTGTGTTCTACCTGCTGTCCTGGGAATCCCGGTGGTCCTGGGAAACCCTACATCAAAACAAAACACCAAGACATTTTCTCTCTCTGTTTCGTACCTGTAACTACAACACTGTTCAGACTCTTGGGGGCTCTTTTTTTTGTTTGCTGGAGCTATGAATAGCTTGAATAGGAGGCTTTGATATTCTTAAAGTAAGTGGTATCATGAGAAATAAGATATATATATAGTCTTCTGAAGACAAAAGTTGTTTGGTAAGAGTAGCTGGAATGTATTTTCATACCTGATCTCCCTTTGGTCCCGTGGGTCCTGCTGCTCCTGCTTCCCCTTTGGGACCCTATAAGCGCACAAATGTCTTTACACAAACCTGCAGTATTGTTGAAATCTGTTTACATCAAATGCATCACAAAATTGTCAAACAGATGTGTATGGGAACTGAGTAATGCTGGTTGCAAGCGTGGTTTCTTACAGCTGGGCCTAGCGGTCCCTGGTACCCTGGAGATCCTGGTGGGCCCTGCAGAGACAAACCACAACTGACGCACCTGTTTTCCTCAAATGTTTTCTTGAGTGCATTAGCATTCAACTCCGAGATCTACTGTGAAGCAAACATTTCTTACTGATTCTCCTTTCTGTCCCACACCTCCCGGGCTGCCTCTCTCGCCTTTAAGCCCCTAAAGAAGCACAAACAGGAATCTATGAATCACCCAATCAAACAGTTCTGGAAATGACCACTATAATCATCTAAACTACAAGAGATGGCAAGATACTGCATCAACACTGAAACCATTTCAGCTGGCATGGAACTGATTCAATATATGTTTTTCTTTAATAACTATTGCCACCATACTCATTTCATTAAAAAAAAAAATTCTACTATCCTATAAGATGAGAGACTTTTGCAATCAATGAGGGTATATATATATATATATATATATATATATATATATATAAATTAGAGTTGTCAAACACAATAATTAACAAAATAGGTAATTGTGATTACATTTGGCTTAGTTACACAAAGTTGAGCTTAAAAAAGGATATTTTTTCTATTTTTATCTATGTACACTACCAATCAAATGTTTGGACATACCTTCTCATTCAAATGTTTTTTCTTTGTTTTTATTATTTTCTACATTGTAGATTAATATTGAAAACAAACAAAATGATGAAGGAACAC
>JBBJLS010000140.1:20277135-20294504 GCA_037577275.1 Bryconaethiops microstoma | reverse complement strand
CTGTGTACCAACCCGACCGTCACAACTGATGATCCCAAACACATTAAGAAGGCAAGAAATTCCACTAATTAACTCTTAACGAAGAACACCTGTTAATTAAATATGATTCCAGGTTAATCCCTCATGAATCTGATTGAAAAAATGCCAAGAGGGTGCAAAGATGTCATTAGAGCAATAGGTGATGTTTTCAGTATAATATACTATGTAGCCAATAATAAAAACCAAAGAAATCGTTGAATGAGAAGGTGTGTCCAAACTTTTGACTGGTAGTGTAAGTGGACAAATAGGCTTTGCCAGACTATTTATTCGGATTATTATTTCCATTATTCTAGTTTCCAGTTTTCAAAACTGGGTCCAGAGTCAGCAAAACAGAAACAGTGGAGACATAGTGTACATAGTGTAAATAGCACACAATGTACATAGTAAATTCATTTCATTAATCATTATCTCAGCCCATCATCCTAACCAGGGTTATGGGGGGTGATAGAAACACCCTGGACAGGTCATGAGTCCAATGCAAGCAGTCCATGTAATTTACCCTAGATCTAAACAGACATTCAGTTGTGTTGTGGGACTTGTAGTGCAAACAGTTACAAAGTGTTGATTATGAACAACATGAGTCACACACTCATGTTGTTCATAATCAACACTTTGCAAAGCTTTACACTGCAGGAGTTTGTATTCAGTGTCATATTAACACACTTTCAGTAGTGTGATTTAGATCTTTGTTGCATTGTGAAAGTTCGGGCAATCCAGTCAAACGTTTTGTCGATTTTCAAAGTGAAAATAATAACACATCCTCAAAGAATACACTTCTGCCCATTTTGATGCATAATTACAATGTATTTCCTAAACCGAAGATAATAAAAAAGTCAAAGAATGTAGCCTGAGCAGAATATATGCATATATGTTTAAAAAATAAAAAGCACAAACACAAAGTTGACACTACGTACAGGTAGTCCCGGTGGTCCCATTGTTCCTGGGTATCCAGGTATTCCTGGGGGTCCCTGTTAAATATGAGCAAGAGCATGAAGTGGAGGGAAAACAGCTTTACTCATGTAAAGAACATGGAGAAACATTGTGACCGCTTCAATCTTTAACACATCCTCAAAAAGCAGTAAAAGCAAGCCATTAAAACAGACCTACCTGCTCCCCTTTCAGTCCAGGAAGCCCATGTGATCCTCTCTCACCTTGCTGACCCTACATATGACATCAAGGATTTAGAGAAAGTAGGACAAAATAATGAATATAGTGTGTGTGTCAGAGTATGTGTGAACGTGTGCACCATGGGACGCACCACTGCAGTGATGTGACCATCAAGCACAGTTTCAAAGTGGCTGTTTACAGCTCTCTCAGACAGCCTATGTTCTGCATCATGATTTGAGGGGATTATAATAGTGCCTGCAGACTGCCTTGCAGTTCAGATCTCATTTCTGCGAGCTTGGTGCTAATGTGCTGCGCTGGATCCTGACACCATCTCATTATTTACTTCCTAAGCGAGGCCCGGTAATGGGGTGAATGAATTATTGATCTCTCCTCGCTTGTCATCTGTATTCCATGTAAACAAACAAATGATGCAGAGATATTACCTTTATTATCATGGGGCAAAATGCACCCATCGGCTATTGGAGAGGCAAAATGAAAGATATGAGCACCTGCGCCGAATCACAGATAAGATTATCCATTAGAAGTCGTCATGCGTGGATGTGTCGCTAACACCGCTTAGCACACGTCCTGCAATCACTTTAGCGAGGAAATCAACATGGAAATCTATAGCGGGTTGCAGTGGGTATACTTTTTGTCCGAAGTCTCATAAATTTATCTAAAAAATACAAAACAGCTTATATTTTAAAAAAAAATGCATTGTGATGAAGTGACAAGAACGGGGATCTGGTCACCTAGTCCGTCTTCATATCACTCCAGAACGAAAAGGAGTAGAATGACAGACATAATAATGTAAGAATACATTCCACCAGACTACCACTACCAGACTTGCACCTAACATTAGAGGTCTGAACCGGGTCTGACCTCGTACAGAACTGCTATACGATGCACAAGACACTTTTAGCGTCACTAAATTCTCTGCACCGACACTTTATAATAAAAACTGCCTTATAAACTGTCTAAAAGTGCTCTACCTCAGAAATACACTCTTATTTGCACTACCTGCCCCTTTTTGTACTTCGATGCTGCATTATAATGTTGCGGCAGTTTTTGTCTCTGTACTTTGTCTTTCTTTCTTTTTTTTTGGTGACCTGTACACTATTTGCTTCAGAGAACGCTATTTGAACCTTCTGTGCATGTGGCTGGGCTGACAATAAATTCTCTTGAAACTTGAATATTCAAAATGTTTAGGAAATAGCAAAAATATACATTTCAGATATTACTGACAGAAGTTTTATCGAATCACTTTGACTTCATTTACATACATAATATCAATAAACACTATATCACCAGCATTACTATAATATGAAGTATACTTTTCCTGTTTTAAATGTAAATATGCAGGAATATGGCAGCAGTAGGATATTTTCCTCCAAAAGATGGTAATTGCACATGGTTATGTGAATTAAGCCCACTGTAAAATGTACACTAATAGTGTACAAACATAGTCACAGACTATGTGACGTCTATTATGTTCACATGTGCTTAAAGTGTCAAAAGACTGCAAAACTAAACAAAAGTTTTTATATATTAGAGGTAATGTGCTGTGCATTGATGGGAAAAATTCTTCAAACCAATCTTTTGGTAAATAGGTTCGATTTATGTCCATTCCAGGTAATTATGTTATTTGAGGCAGTTCAGCTCTGTGGCAATTGTTGTGTTTTTCTCTCTCAAACATGTTTTTCTCTCTCAAACACGTCATTGCAGCCACGTACTGTAAGGGACTGTCTGCACAGTGTTATCAAGGTGAAAATCATACATTGCAAACTTGCTATATTTGGGTTTTACACTACAGTACACTCTTAACTATTAAGGTGCCAAAAGGTTTCTTTGAAGTTCCTCTGAAACTGTGAAAGCTCCATATGCATAAATATGCATTAATCTCTGAACATAGTTCTTTAGAGAAGCACAAGCGTTCTTCTATGGGCAGCTGGAGGCCTGGTGGTTAGGGAGTTGTCTCTGTGATCAGAAGGTCATGGGTTTGAATCCCAGGCCTGCTAGTGGCACCTCTGAGGTTCCGCTGAGCAAGGTACCATCCGCACACACTGCTCCCCTTTGTGCTGTGTTACTGCTGCCCGCTGCTTCACTTGGTGAATGGGTTAAATGCAGAGAAAGAGTTTCGTGCTGTTCACACTGTGTGCTGTGGTGTGTTCACATGTGACAGAGGGACACTTTACACTTACATATAGCTCAAAGAACCTTTTGGCAGGGTGTACATCATTACAACAGGCAAGTATCCCATCCCTAGGATGAGGCAAAACAAACAGAAACTTAACAAGTCTGTTTCTGGCAGTGTTTTTATTGTCCTAAAAGCTTGCTGACTACACGTACCGTCTGGGGGCTCAGTAATACATTCAGTCAATTTGCAGATCAATGCTTTAGAAATTTCCAATTCAGAAAACAAGAATCCGCCGCACAGTCCTACTGTTCTGCTTCGCTCCGCTAACAGGAAAAGCAGAAACAATGAGGGAAAAGATCAACAATCGTCAGGCCAGCAGATTTAAAAGATTTGGAACTAGGCCAGGGAGAAATTAGAGGATGCCAATAGTGCACACCAGGCACAAAGCTGGGTCACATGGAACACAGAATCCATGCTGAACTCATCACCGAACCCAAATCACTGCTAAAACAAGGCATTCAACACAGAGAGAAATAGCCTGTCAGCAGCGCACGCACGCCGTTCAGCGCTACATATTTTCAGCAGAGAGAGGTAATCGAAAAGGCGTGGCGTTACTTTGATTACTGAGAATGCAAGATATGAAATTTCTGATCAGGACTGAGGGACTTGCAGGTAGCGAGATCGAAAGCTTGTTTCTGTTTGTGTACAATGTGCTCCGTACTGATGCTTTTGTGGAGAGTGCAGAACACTTACAGGTAGACCAGGAGGTCCTTGAGGTCCAGGGAAACCGATATTACCCTAAAAAAGACAAGTTAGAAGAATGAACACATAATTTAACCAAAAATATGCAAAAAACAATAAATAAACAACAAAAAAATAACTTGACATGAGGTATACCCAGCTGGCATGTCTCATGAATTATCTTTTAATTAGCTCTTATCGCATCTGCATTCCAGACTAATTAAATGCTCAATCAGTGGGTTGCAGTTTTAAAGGCTGCCACTAGAGGGCCCTGTGACCTTGCTGTGAAAAAAAACAAAGGGGCGTTTTCTCTTTTATGATCCTTCCTGATTGAAAACACTGAACCTGAAACAAAGTAGTCCCTGTAAACAAGTGAAGAGCTCAGAGACTAAATGTCAATGGCCAAATCAAGGCCCTGCTCCACTTCTAAAACAAGAACACTTTCTCGCTGTAATGGCCCCTGTTTGCACCAGAGACATCTGGTCAGTGGTAACCATGGCGAAGAGGAAAACACAATAAATAATTTTTTGTCAAGAAACACATGAAAAATGGAAAGAAAATCCTCCAGTGGTGATAAATATTGGTTTATTCTGGGAAAAAGTCAGTACTGAAGCAGTGAAAAGACTTACAGGGTTTCCAGGAAGACCAGCAGGACCCCTTTCACCCCTGTCGCCCTAGAACGAATAAAACAATACGTACTAAAATTATATACTGTAAATCAAGAGTATGCGCATGAGTTAGTGTGCACCATGTGTGTCCTGAGACAGATGGCAGGACGTCCCTTTTTCTTCCCCAGTACGAATACCAAGACCTTATTGGCTGATAAGGAGACTGATCCAATAATATTTTTTCTTGAAAAGCTATTAGACTTCAGAGAAAAGAAATATATTTTTAACCGAATCACTTCACTTAAGATAAGCATTGATAGGTCAGTGCTGGTTTGGATCATGGCTTTAATACATGGTTGTAGCATGAGAATGGATTATATGGCTCTAGGGGTTAGAAAACTGAGAAGATCGGAACTGCCCTTTCAATAAACAAAGGAAGGAATTAGACTTAAGGAGGAGATTTGGTGGTTGGTGCAAAAACTTTGTCACAAGAAACCAAAAGGTAATTTTTTTAGCTTGTTACAGTGGAAGGAGGAGGAACTTCGGACAGGGTTCATAACGCCATCCACTATACTCAAACTACTTTACCAGTTCAGTCTTTTTTTTCCCTTCCGATACCAGATGCAGCATTTTTAGCTGATATTGACTCAGTATCAATACCTGGTACCAGAACTGGTGCCAGAGAACACATTGCATCAAAAAAATTTAAAGCAAGTGCACAGACAGTCCCTTGCTGTATATTTCACTGCACAGTTACTGTTCATTAACTACATTTAACATATAGAGGTAAAAATATGATCTGTGCCAACATAACTGCTCATTGTTTGTATTTGATGTCTTTTTTTATTTCCAGTATGTTAAACCCAGCATATAAAAGGAATTGTGCATTAAGAGTTGTAAGAATATACCACAATGTAGAGGATACATTTGCACTCAAAAATGAATCCTCTACATTGCGGTATATGCACAACAAAAGATGTAAAGTGACTGCATACAACTGCTTAGCAAGAGTACGCAGAAACTGTCCTATACTAGGGCTGGGTGACACAGAAAAAATATAATATTTCAAGAAATTGAAGGGTTTGGTAGGTGAGAAGGGTCAAAACAGAACCCGTAGTAACGCATTTTATATGTATTGTCAAAAACTTTTCTCACTGAACACTAACCAGTTAAACAAGCCTAATTTATAACAAGCCTCTCTTTGTTATAAACCTGTAGCTGGTTAATGTTGTTTTTTAAGAATTGATAATGCCCACAATACAGTAATACAACCCAGTACTAGTACATGATATAACAACACTACTATAGCATGCAGATAATGTGTTGTAAATAAAGAACATGCAGATAATATATTATGTAGTAAATTTATGCAGATATCTAATCTTGTATAGCAAAATTGTGCATGCAGGAGGCTAACAAGGCCTTTTTCCTCAGGAGAAAACATGTCAAAATCCTAAAATACACAGAACAAATCAACTGATAATGAATAAGCTTCTGTTGTGATGGAGCAAAATTGGCAAGTCTTGCCGAGCACTCTCCCTCACCGGATCTCCTTTGATGCCCGGTTGCCCTGGGATACCAGGCGTTCCTGGCACACCTGTGCAAGCATTGTTGTTGGTAGCCTAGGAGAGATTAAACAGACACGGGTACTACATTACAAACATCCCGGGTTGACTTAAGGACATGCTGAGGCAATGGCTGCTTTGCAGGATGAAAGAACACTTTGGTTAAAGATAGCTTCCGGATAGCTTTGCGTACACTCACAGGCCCTCTAGGTGCTTCCTCTCTCTGCAGCCTCTCGAGACACTGCGAAAATAAGCAGAGATTGTATTACAAGCTCATTCATATGCAGCCGCAAATGAACGCAACCTGCATAATGGTATTTCAGGAGAGAAGTGTGACAAGACGCTAATTTGAATGTTTATTGGGCGGCCGGCTGCAAAACAACACGCTTTGTATCAGCGCTTGCATCATCTATGTCTTGATAATGCAGGATACTGCAGCTTTCAAGTACGATATCAAAAAGAAAGTTAAAAAAGCCGAGTCAACTGAATCCCCCAAACACCCCCTAAATAATAAAACCAAAAAAATAAATATATAACCCAGCACTAAAAGCCCCCTCACCCGCTCGCAGCCATCTACAGGAATGACACCAGGCTTGCCCTGCTCTGCCTTCTCAACCTTAGAGGAGTCAGACACACCAGGCACGCCTGGCAGGCCTTGGGAGCAGTCGCCACACACCACCTACAGCAGATCATAAGCATGGAGTCATACACACACACATACACACACACACACACATACTGAATCTGCCTTTAACCCCTTTAAGTTTGGTTTAGTGCAGTGAAATTTACACATTTTTTCACTCCGAATGTGGCTGATCAGCTAAGGCATGTTTGGTGTTCAGATTTTGTTTCTTTAGTTTAGGAGCTGTGAGGATATTGTTGTTGACTATAGAAGTCAATAGTCAACCAAACCTTTTGTGTAAATATATCCCCAAAACTTCTTCTAAAGCACATCCACATTCACAATCAACTTGTTCAAAGCACATCCAACTGGTTCTGGCTGATCAGCTGAATATAGGGTAAATGGAAGACTGTACATTTGAATTTTTGGGGTATGCAGATCCTGGAGGGCCTGATTTCCGCACAGTTTGGCGATTTTCTTATTTGAAATCATAAGCTGATTTTGTGGGAGTGTCAGAACATCAAACTGACTCCAGCCCTCAGTTCCACACCGCTGATTAAAGGCTTAGCATTCTAGTATGCAAGTTATGTACTGAAAGTGAGGACTGGGAGTTTGAGGGTGCACATACGGACATAAATATTTTAAGGGGTTAAAGAAATTGAACTTGTCTGCATGTGTGAGGAGGAGATCTGCACAGTGAGGTCAGGAACACTGTTTAACAAACATAAGAGGATACAAAACAAAATGCACCCATCCACTATCACTCAGATAGCACAGCAGGCAATATGTTTGTGTCTTTTCAAGGATTTATGGGCTGGATCAAAAACATCTGAAGTTATTTGAACTATAAAAATGGTTGAATTTGAACAGTAAAAACATTACTTTCATAACACATATTTAAATACATACTCACAAATCTGTACAAGGGCCCATAATAATAATAATAATAATAATAATAATAATAATAATAATAATGATAATAATAATAATAATAATAATAATAATAATAAAGAAAAGTCCATGTTGTAAGTTTTTTTTAATTTATTTTTTTTATTTTTACAAGTTTATAAGGTCATCTGATGATGTTTGTATGTTTTTTGTATCAAAAAGTCATAATTTAGTTTTAAATGATCATTTTCTGACCTGTTTTTGTCCTGTGTCTGATATATTCCAGGCTGAAACACTCCGTATAACTTCACTATGAATGGGTATGTTATTATTTCAAAAAGGTTTGACAAGAGCTATATTCAAATATGCGCCTTGCAAAAGTATTCATCCCCCCCTTAGCTTTTTTGTTACATTCCAACCTGTAATTTAAATGCTTTTTTAATCTTATTTTATGTGATTGATCTGCACAACATAGTCTATGTTGGTGAAGTGAAATGAGAAAAATATAATAAAAAAATTAAAAATTAAAAAACTGAACGTTAGCTTGTGCATATGTATTCACCCCATTTGCTATGAAGCCCCTAAAAAGTTCTCTTGCAACTACCTTCAAAAGTCACATAACTAATGAAATGAAGTCCATCTGTGGGCAATGCAAGTGTCACATGATCTGTCAGTATAAACACACCTTTTCTGAAAGGCCCCAAAGACTCCAACACCACTAAGCAATAGGTATCATACCATGAAGACCAAGGAGCTCTCCTAACAAGTCAAATCAAAGATTTGGATATTTTTTATAACCCAACCCTGACTTGTTGAGAAGTACAAGTCCCCTGGAGCACCATCAAATCTATTATCTTCAAGTGGAAAGAATATGGTACCACAACAAACCTGCCAAGAGAGGGCCGCCCACCAAAACTCACAGACCGAGCAAGGAGGGCATTAATCAGAAAGGCAGCACAGAGACGAAAGGTAACCCTGAAGGAGCTGAAGAGTTCCACAGCAGAGACTGGAGTATCTGTCTATAGGACCACAATAAGCCATACACTCCATAGAGCTGGGCTTTATGGAAGAGTGGCCAGAAAAAAGCCGTTACTTGGTGTTAAAAATAAGAAAGCACGTTTTGAGTTTGCCAAAAGGCATGTGGGGGACTCCCCAAATGTATGGAGGTCAGATGAGACCAAAATTGAACATTTTGGCCACCAAGGAAAATTCTATGTCCAAGTCGAGGGAAAGATGGATGGTGCTAAATACAAGGATATTCTTGAGCAAAACCTGTGTCAGTCTGTCTGTGATTTGAGACTGGGAGGGAGGTTCACCTTCCAGCAGGACAATGACCCAAAGCATACTGCTAAAGCAACACTCGAGTGGTTTAAGAGGAAACCTTTAAGTGTGTTGGAATGGCCTAGTCAAAGTTCAAACCTCAATCCAATTGAGAATCTGTGGTCAGATTTGAAGATTGCTGTTCACAAGCGAAAACCATCCAACATGAAGGAGGTGGAGCAGTTTTGCCTTGAGGAATGGGCAAAATCCCAGTGGCAAGATGTGGCAAGCTCATAGAGACTTATCCAAAGTGACTTGCAGCTGTAATTGCTGCAGAAGATGGCTCTACAAAGTCCTGACTGGATGAACAGTTATGCACGCTGAAGTTTTCTGTTATTTTGTCCTATTTGTTGTTTGCTTCACAATAAAAAATAATACATCTTCAAATTTGTAGGCATGTTCTGTAAATGAAATGGTGCAAACTCTCAAACAATCCATTTTAACTCCAGTTTGCGAGGCAACAAAACATGAAAAAAAAACATGAATACTTTTGGAAGGCACAGTAAATTACCTAAGGCTTGGTACGTAAGCCTGGGAGCACTGTGGACAGTGTTTGGTGATTTTGTGGATCGCCATGATTTGATACATTTGTACAGTAAACATTAACATTAGTAACTTACTAAAGTAATTAAACACTGTCACATTAGATAGTGAAAACTGAACTTCTGCATTGTACAAAGCAACATTATGTCAGACATGGGAAAATGCAGAAATGTAAACACACTGGAATCACACTTGTAATGACTTCTTTACCACTGTCATGCAGGAAACTCATATTAAGTTCACTACACTTGGAAGAACCTCCAACTTCTCCAACTGGCTCCACTGGCTTTTGTGGGAAATACCTTAATGAGAACATAAAAATGAAATTGTCATTCATAAACACTGACACTGCTGTAATATTTTGCAGACTGTGATGTGTCTGTATCAAACCTTGAGGCGTGAAACTTTTGATGGATATGCACCAATCAACCAAGACAGTAAAAGCACAGACAGGTGAAGTGAATAACATTGATCATCTGGTTACTATGACACCTGTCAAAGGGGTAGGATGTATTAGACAGCAAGTGAATAGTCCGTTCTTGAAGTTGATGTTTTAGAAGCAGGAAAAATTGGCAAGCATATGGATCTGAGCAACTTTGACAAGGGCCAGATTGTGATGTTAGAGGATGCCACACCCATGGCTCACTGATGCATGCAGGAAACAAAGACAAGCCTGCCTTGTCCGATCCTATGGAAGAGCTACAAATAGCTGAAAAAGTTAATTCTGGCTGTGATAAACAGTGAATTGCCACTTGGCCATGTTGACCCCTGTCCACTGTCAAAGCACCTACAATGGGGATGTAAGCATCAGAACAAAAGAATCATGGAACAAAAGAAGACGGTGACCTGGTCTGATAATCATGTGGAGGGTGAGCGTCATTTATCTGGGGAAGAGATGGCACCAGGATGAGACCAGAGGCTGTGTGATGCTCTGGGCAATGTTCTTCTGGGAAACCCTTAGTCCTGCATTCATGTGGCTATTGTAGCACCTACCTGAACATTGCTGCAGACAACGTACACCACTTCAAGGCTACAGTGTTCCCTAAGGGCAGGATATTCTCTTCCAGCAAGGTAATGTACTCTGCCACACTGTAAAAAGATCTACAGCTCCATTCTGCAAACATTTCTGAACTTTACCGCTTAGTTTTGTCAGTCTTTTCAAGCTGCTGCATATTTGTATCAGATCTGCAGCCAAATTGGATTCATGTCATTAAAAAAAAAAAAAAAACAATTCCAAACTTTTGAACAGTAGCTCAGGTTACTTTTCTAAAAAAAAGTGAGGAAATGATTTTTTCCATGATACAGGCTGTGTAACGTAATTATGAATGATTTATTTTTCACTCTGCCTGGGGTTAAAGAGGCAAACAGTGGCATTATGGTACAACTGGAACAACTCTGGTCTGATAAAATGAGTTCGAGTCGTGGCCAGAGCACAAATGAGATTTCAACGAGTAACTCATTGGTCATTACTTACCACAAAGCACACTGCCACCGTTTCATTTGATTTTCCAAATATTTCTCTTTGAACTGTTGCTGCCTTGATTGATTACAGCTGAACCTGAAGGCTAATCAATGCTGGGAAATGTCAGGTGGCTACTGTACAATTCAGCCATTGAAATATTTATTTAAAAAGGTCAATAAATAACAGCCTCCCCCTCCATCACGCCTGTTGAAGGACATTTTCTGTTTGCATTCTGTTTTCTTTTCTTTACACTCTGCACTAAGCATTGCTGAATGTTGATTCTGACTCATCAGGGTCAAGCACAAAACAGTTTCTGGACTTTATTTGTTATAACTGAAGGATGTGTATTCCTAGTATACATAACCGTCAGTGTATTACTTGTTACACACTGATACACTCTTTTGAAGGAAACTTTGAGAGAAAAAAAATGAGCAACTCCTCCTACTCTGGGCTGCACCAGATAGCCCAGATAAGATACAATAGAGGCACTGAGATAGTAGAGATGAAAGATCCAGGATACGTTCGGATACACAAGTGATGATGCATTCTTTGCTGTTGGGACCGAAACTTACATCTCCAAAATAGGATCTCCAAATGAACAGAAAACTTATAATGGAAGTTAATGTAAAAAGATTTTTTTCCATGACATTTTGGACCATTTCTGTTGGTCCATTAATCTTTTTTACACATTGCAAACAGAAGCTCAGATTTTCAATTCATACAAAAAAGTTTTAAAAAATGGACAAAATGAAAAAGCTTTGTTCCAATAGCAATCATATCAAAGAGTTGGACAATAATGCAGAAACTCTTTCAGAATGATCCTGCCAAACCAGAAGACCAGAGGTAGCATAGTGTCAATCATCTGTATCCCTTACACCTTCCAGACTTTATAATTCCAGTAACACCTCAATAAGACATTTCTAATATTAAATTCATAAGCAACAGCAGTAAGTAATCCTGGTGTGATTTTTGTTAACTTGATATTTTTGTCTGAAAATTATACTAATTACTTCATACAGAATCAGAAATGTATTTTTACACATAAACAATATTTTCACTTAAATATAAACAATCAAAGGCAGTCTGAGAGAGAGAGAGAGAGAGAGAGAGAGAGAGAGAGAGAGAGAGAGAGAGAGAGAGACAGAGAGAGTTTATGGTCTGACTAACTGATGGACCAAAGACTTTTTTTGCTCTAACTGTGCCACCTTAGGAAGCCATTACATCCAGTACAAGGAATAAAATAAATCATAATTATTTCTCAACCATTAGTCTATAAACATTACCATAAGCTGATATCCCTGTGTACTTCAATGACACTCATCATTCACTATGATTTGGCAAAAATATAAAATCACAAAATTTATCGGCCCCTCATATGTCTTTCAATACCTTTGTGAGGTTTGATTAGTTTGCATGGACAAAATGAATCAGAGAGACATTCTAGATGCGCTTGAATCTGAATTGCAGTTTGTGTTATTTTTATCCACTTTTAAAGCTGCCTCTATTGTTTGATGCTCCCTGGGTTTTGAGGGCTTGGCATCGGCTGCCCTTTGAAAAGCTCTTGAAAATCACAAAGTAACTTCATTTTGTCTTCCACCCCAAAGCATTCAGCTCTGCCCCTACTGACACTCTGCAAAACTTTCCAGCCTGAAATCAAATCATCTTGGACTTTTCAAGGTATGTGGAGAGCATCTCGAGGTAATTGAATTATCTTGATATAATCAAGCAAGTTCATAATCTGTCCAGGGCTGTAATTTTAGCCTGCAGGAGTGTGTCCTTGTTTGGCAGCTCACGCATCCTATAGAGGACTGCACAGACTTTGAAAATTGAAAAGTAATTAGGAAATTATATATTTTGCCTTTTGGTCATTTTGTTTAATGAACTAAAATGAGACAAAAAGCTGAAAGCATGTAGAAACAATTAAGCTTAAATTAGTGACATCAACAATTATTTATAGCAATTATGATGTATCATTATTTGTTTCAAAGAACTTTAGGACAGTTTATAATAAAATAACATGTAAATACGCTTTTTCTAATTTATTGGCCAGAATAGGCGAGCTGTACTTCTGTTATAAGATCTTGCAGGGTTCAGTGAAAAAGCCAATGTTAGCTGGCTAACATTAATAATCTGTTAGTCTAACAGACATTTGCTAGCATTGTGTAAGATGAGGGGATAGGGAAGACCATCCTACACACCCTGAGAGAGCAAGGGCAAGTATTCTGTCTTGGACTCCCCACTATGGGTCAAAGTTTCAATCTGAGGATGATAGAGCCACATCTCATGAGCCACCCATCTTGTGTTTTTTTTAATTTATCACTGCAGTACTTGAATTTTACAGAAGGTTTTCAGTTGTTTTGTTGTTTATAGTTCATTCCAGCTATAACTATAACTGGCTATAACTTGATGTTGCTTAGCAACAGGGAGAAGCCAGTTTGTAGGTTGATTCTTGACAGTGTCAGGTTTAGGTTTAGGTCAAGATTAAAGGCTAAGATTAGGATTAGAAGAAGACAGTGTTGCCAATTTAGCGACTGTCACCATTTCTAATGACTTTCCAGACCCCCTTAATGACTTTTTTTTTTCCAAAAAGCACCTAGCAACATATCTAGCGACATTTGTGACAAATCTTAGCTACTTTCTGTACAACTTTGTCATCAATATTCCCTGCAGATTAGCCTGAGACCCAGCCTGCTCAGCATCCGTCAGTCCAGGCGCTCGGAAAGTGAATGATCTGCACATGTGCGTGCAGTATGACTGTCACATCGACTGACCAATCATAAACCGTTCTTGGTTGATCTCACCCACTCACAAAACAAGTTGTATTACAAGCAAAATAATTTGTTATATTTTTAAACAATGTAAAAAACAACCTTCCAAACCTCTCCTTTCCTTCCTCTTGAACAAGTAAACACACAGACATTGAAATCAAACTTTATTTGGTCTTTTATTACACAGACCTGTAAAATAAATACATTCCTATATCCTTCTTCCAAAAATTTCTGAAAAGAATGGGAGTTACTACAGGAATTCAATAGATGGCCGAAACCCTATGTTGGTAGTGACAGCAGGGCTTACTGTCTGTACTGTGAACCAAGTTTTTGTGGAAAGCTGTCAAAGATTAAAAAGCATGCAGCTCCCAGAAGCCTGTTGAAAAGGCCAAGCCACACAATCAGGCTACCCAATCCAAATGGTCCTTAAAAGACACAGACACGCTGAAGCAGGCAGAGGCAACCATTGCTTTGGCCATCGGAGATCACTGGTCTATTTTGTCGTGTGACCATATCGGTTTAGCATGCAAGGCAACATTCCCCGATTCCAATATAGGCCAGAATTTTCGGATTCACCGCAGCAAATGCACCGAGATGATAAATAGTGTTTTAGCTCCATACTTTATTCAAAGGCTGGTGGCTGATATTGGTGGCAACAAATACAGTCTCCTGCCTGATGAAAGTATGGATGTCAGCGTCTCCAAGTATCTGGGCGTTGTGGTTCGTTATTATTTTATTATTATTCTGGTACTGAGAAAGCCAACGCAATGTGACGTGAATGACGTCATGTATATGCAAATTAGCGTGTGTCGTCATCTAGCGACATCTAGCGACTTTTTGGGTAAACTTCAGCTACTTTCTGTAGGAGATAGTTGGCAACATTGGAAGAAGACCGACACACCCTCCCGCATTTGGCCAGCATGGGCTGCACGTGGGGACGAGCCTTTATAACCGGCTTCCGCGGCCAGGCTCGTCGCTGGGTCTTTGTTTTCACAAGCACTGACTCGAGCCGGTAAACGCGGTATTGCGAGATCCCGAATTCTCGGGAATTTCTCTTTAGGCGCATTTTCACTTGCTCCAGACTCCTGTCACTTTCCCCTCTTTCTGAACTGAGCCTGGCGTTTTGTTTGAGTGTGTTTTTAGTTTCTCCCGTGAGTGGAGTGGCCAGTTTCCCTCCTGTCAGTTTCAGTTTTTTAAATCAATCATTATCTTCGAGTTAGTGTGCCACCTGAAGCCTTCTGAAGCGTCGGGCTCCGTTCCGCCTCGGTGTCTCAGCGAGTAAACGCGGTGGTCTAACGCTCGGGCCGCCGCCACGTCTAGAATCAAGTTCGGGATTTGATTCACCGTGGTGTCGAATCGCGCCCGCGGTGAATCAGTGATTCAACTGTCTGCTCTACGTTTGGGTCCGTTATTTCAGTCAGCGCTCTGATTTAAAGCGCCTCCTCGTTACACCAAGATGAAGAAAATGACTCGTTTTTTAATAAAAGGTTACTTTGTTTTGCAAATGTATGTTTGCAAGCGGCTTTCCAAATAAAGTTACTGCTCACACTTCCAAAGTTACTGAATGAGCAGGGATTAAAAACTGACCTTTTTTAATGTTTATTTATTGATGAAACATTCCATTACATTACAGAAATTATCACAATACATTCAATCAACATGGTAACAAGTATATAGGCAAGGATAAAAAAATAGATCAAAGAGGGAAGAAGGGAAACATCACAAAATGATCACATTACATTCAATCAACATAAGAAGGGGAAAAAAATATTGTTTACAAGCATACAGGCAACGGTCAAAAATACATCAAAGAGGGAAGAAGGAAAAAAATAAATGACAGGTTATGCAAAAATAGACACATGAAAGATTTTTAAAGAGTTGTTTTGGGTATTTTCTCCTTTGAATTTCACACAATATTTTTACGAACTACGTTGCTTGAAATATAATCATGGTTAATAGTCATTTTACATCAAGACTTCCATAGTTTAGATTTTGTAATGCAAATTGTAAGCCATGCAAGGTTGTATTCATCTTCAGTTAAAAATGTATTGAAAATTCCCAAAAAAACAGACATAGGGTCAATTTAAAACCGGTTTCAGAGAGTTGCTCCCATACTTGTCTCGATCTAGGACCGTTTAAAAGAAGATGTTCTAAGCTTTCGATTTTTGAACATTTGGCATAGGGCACATTATCGATTTAACATGACTCCATTTAACCAAAGCTTGCACTGGTAATCTCTTGACCTCCTTTTTTCCCTCATCCTGGCATTGAATTGGCTTTTTCAGCAGGCAGACGTTATACATTTTTTTGGCCTGACCACCACTGACTAGGTATATTCTGTTGAACTGTCTATTAATCCAATTTCTTTTTTCAAAGACCCTGGATCTTTTCTGGGATAAAAGTCTATTCACAAATAGTCAGAGTTATATGCACTATGGACAAAAGTATTGATGTCTGACCATCACACCAACAGGGACTTACCGAGATTGCATTCAAATACACAGATATGTAATATATTACTGGTGTATTACCGACTGACATAAAACAGCAAATGAAATGACTTCCTTTTTAGCAAATTGGAAGCAGAGATGGCCGTGTGCTAATGGTGCTAAGGGCGAGGGCTGTAGACGCAAAGCTGACATTTTGACAAACAGCAGCAGGTAGCTTCTCAAAATGGCAAATAAATTAACTAAATAAATATCTAGAAGCCATATTCATCTCATTTAACCTCCAAGAACCTCTAAAAGAATATCCCATCCGCCTCCATTCATCACACTGTGCATTCTGTAGCAATGCTTTTGCTGTATGTTATTATCATTAGGACAGACCAGTGTTTCCCACTGTACGCATTACAATGAGCAGGGCAGTGGGCCTCCAGGACCTGGGTTGGGAAACAAATGGGGTATCTGTTGCCACTAATGGTATTCTAATAGTAGATAAGAGACTTCGCTATTTCTATTTATTTTCAATAGGAAAGGCATATTTGGCATACAAATCTTTCACCTAAGAACAGAGTCGAGATTACTGGTCAAAGGAGACCAACTCTTTGATTTCAGCAATCCAAATTAAAACATGATACACTGTATGGACAAAAGTATTGGGACATATTTGGTTTTTCAGGGTTTGGGCCAGGCCCCTTGCTTTCAGTTAAGGGCAATCTTAAGTATACCAAGACATTTTGGACAATGCCATGCTTCCGACTTTGTGGACACAGTTTGGAGAAGAACCTTTTCTATTCCAGCATCACTGTGTTCCAGTGCACAAAGCAATGTCCATAAAGACATGGCTGGAGGAGTTTCGGTGTGGAAGAACTTGAGTCCTGACCTCAACCCCATCCAACACCATTGAGATGAACAGAGATTGCGAGCCAGGACTTCTTGTTCAGCATCAGTTCCGGACCTCATTAATTCTTTACAATTTAAATGTGCAATTCTTTGGGTGAATTACTACTGCTTTTTGTCAATGTCTGTCACTCCATTTTGTGTGTGTGTGTGTGTGTGTGTGTGTGTATCCAGTTTTCTAATATTTTGTTACACTGTATATCCACTCTGTAAATTTATACAGTATAT
>JBBJLS010000140.1:20241530-20258884 GCA_037577275.1 Bryconaethiops microstoma | reverse complement strand
CATCCATCCATCCATCCATCCATCCATCCATCCATCCATCCATCCATCCATCCATCCATCCATCCATCCATCCATCAGTTCTCTTCACATAAAGATTATGTTGGAACATGCTGTGTTAACACTAATGATTTACCATTATGGTGTAATTATGTAATAAATGTAACAGTGTTATGCAATCAAGGCACAGAAAAATTATTAGTTACAGAAAAAACAGCAATCAGATTACAGACAAATTAAAAAATGAATGAATATTAAAAACGCAATTAGTACCAGAATTACACTAATACCACTCTCATCACTCATGATGATTTTCTTGCCTGTGTCTCTTTTAGCTGAATTTGCTTGATAAACACGGATCTTTCCTGAGATGTTTTTCCTCACAATTTTTCATGTTTACTGTTCACCACAGTGTGTGTACAGGGGTTACGACACATCGTGGCTCAACACATAGGGAACTGCTATAAGTGGTAAGAAGTCTCAGGACCAACAACACATTTACTATGGCAACTGTGATACTTAGAACTGAGATCTTGATTCAATAGTCTTCATTTGTGCCACTGAGTTGGCCATGAGACTCAGTGAGAAATTTATCAAAGAGAAATTTAAGGTAATAAGGTAAAACCTAAAACCAAGGTAACGAAAATATAGAAAATATTCCAAATAAACATTACAATTGTAAACAAGAACACTGAACTAAGATCAGGTCTCATCAATCCAGTGTGTCCTATTCAATGTTATGCATAAGACCGGATTTACTCTGAAAAGCATGATGAATATGGACCCTGCATGATTTTATTGACCGGCTGATATTTCAGCAAGGCCAAGACTTTACAGTTCTGGAAAAAAATAAGAGACCACTGCACCTTTATCTTTCATAAGTGCAAGTATTGAACTGAATAGTTTTGCGTTAGTTTTTAAGAGCTGCTGAGAAAATTTCTCCTAATTTCCAAATAAAAATATTGTTCTTTAAAGCATAATTTTAAAGGAAATGACAAAACATTAAAATAAGGAAATGATGCAGTGTTTACAGAACTTGAATAATTCAAAGAAAACCAATTTCTTGTTCGCTCAAACAAAATGGCAATAATCAGCTTTGATGTACTTCTAGCAGTGTTATACCATCCAACTGGTCACATTGCGAGAGGAGAGCAGTTGATTACAGCAACGGTTTTTATACTTTTCCTTGTTAAATAAGATTTGCTGATTTAAATTGCAGTGGTCTCTTATATTTTCCTGGAGTTGTATAGCCTATCCCTGTATATGTACTGTGGCAATACAGTGTACCTATAGTATTAATGTATGAATTGAAACAGAGGTGTACAGACCTCCTCAGGTCAACAAAAAGTCCAAACTCACCTTTTCCCCCTTGGACCCAGACTCACCCTGCAAAACATTCACAACACTGTAAATGAGAGACAGCCCTGAAGCAGTTTTACATTGTCATAGACGTTCAGCTACCCAGCACTTTACAGCAGAAATGAGTGAGGTGTGAAAGACACAATGGACCAGTGTCAGAACTGGGGCTCTCACAGCTCAAACTTTCTGAGGACTCAAGTGTCAGATATACTGCAATCAACTAGTGATAGAGTGAGCCCTGGGCATCTATTGTAGGTATCCTAAGTGTGTGTATGTGCATATATAAGTAGGCCTGCTTTGTGTTCCTTGGATAGCTATGAATAATTCAGACGCATCACATTAGGTGGAACTTCAGTCCCAAACTGCTGCAGTATTGCAGTTCAGTGTTTTTTGAAACCTTAGAAGTCCAGACTTATTATTTTCAGTATATATGGCACCAGCTTAATACCAGTTATGAGCATCATGCCAAAATCAACAGAAAAGTCTGGACTGGATATCACTAGCAGAAAATGATCAAATCCAATCAAATCCTGTAATGAATCTAATCTGTAATGAATCTAGTTTAGTGCACATTCAGGATGTGTGATGTCATGTCATTAGATGTGTATTTTTTCTTGTGGGGCAGCAGAGTGTTGGAGTAGTTTGAGCATGATAGACTATGTTAAGATGCTCCTCTGAAGTGGAGAGCCTGAATTAAAAATTTGCTCGATACAAAGACTGTATATTTTTAAGGAAGAAACACTGCATCAGTATTGGTATCGGGCGATACGTAGAGTTTCAGTATAAGATCGGTAATGGTACTAGCAGATGGACAATATTATTATTGTCTGTACACATATCAAAAACTCTTTTAATGCAATTCAAACTGTGATCAAATAGTGTTCTGCAGAAACATGTCAGACATTTATTTGAGGAAAGGCTAAAAACTAGTGAAACCATAAATATAAACCTAAAAATAAACTCAGTAAAAACTAGTGAAACTCAGTGAAACCATCAATATTTCACAGCAAATACAGAAGAATGATGGCAGTCTATCATGCGGATTATCAGAAACACATATTTTATCATTCTTCAGTGAGCTATGAGTAAGAAGAAAATGGAAAGTTGACACACTTCATTTGACTCAGGAGGTGATCAAAGTCCACTATGGCCTCAAGTCTGACAAACCTGCTATTACACATGTGCCAGAGACCACCACAATGAATGCCTGTGTTGACTGGTAATGGACAATAAACTCAAAGGACACAAACCTTTTCACCCGACTGGCCGTCTTTTCCTGAAGAGCCCTGAAATGGAGAAGAAAGGTCGAGACAGGATCAATCTCAGAGGCCGTGACATAGAGGCCCTCTTAGCTCACTACAAGTGTATCACTTTACACATTGTCCCCTTTATATTCTATCTCCATCTCTCTCACTTCCCTCAGGGATCAGATCTGGGTGTGAGGATTGACTTTGATTATTGGAAATCACTATGGAGAAATGCCCACAAGTGCTTTAAAGTGTCCTATATGGAGTTTTATTTGACAGATTTTATTCCTCTCAAACTGGGGAAGAGACAGTAGAAGTAAAGATGGAAGAGGTAAAAGCAGACATTATGTTGCAATATTTCATCTGCTGCTTCCTGAATGCGAATAAAATGAAGAAAACTGCTCCTACTGACAGAGGGAAAATGGGCCTTGCTTAGAGAAAACTCACCGGGCCTCCGAGATGAGCTATAAAAGAGTTCCCAGAAGCTATAATTATAGCCGACAGAATATGTTTCTGTGGCTTGCTTGGTGAGGAATGGGATAAGGACATCATCACTCTTTCAGTACAACACCAGCAGGGTTGAGAAGTGCTGCTTGAATGCTGCCGTGTTGCTGTGGTTCAGGAAAAAGAAATGCACGGCATCTTCCGAGGTGGGGATTACCTCTCACAGGGAACCTCAAACTGCAAAAATGTGTTTTTCCCCATCTATAAGTGATGCTAGAGAAGTGTGGACATACACAACACTATATTGGCTCTTATGGGTCCATATAAAACACTACTGTTAGACTAGGGCTCATAGGGTAATATTGATTATTGCTGCTCATGAAAACGTCCAATAAAATCCAAAATACAGGGAGCTGGGGAGAGTGATGTGTTATTGTGAGAGGAGAAAATATGTTCAACAGGCCTGAAAGGGTTCTGAGGTTTCAGGCTTTATATGGGGGAACAAAAGGAAAGTATTTATTACTAAAAATCAAGCTCACAGGCAGGCCCTTCTCTCCAATCCCTGGGGCTCCAGGTTCTCCTTTAGGTCCTGGCTTCCCCTGAACGATCACAGGGTTGTTTGAATCTACTGGCAGAACCGGACACATTTCACATGGTTCACCCTAGAAAGACAAAAAAGGACATCTAAGATACTGACTGCACCACACTGTAAAATACTCAAAATATACCTACATACGACCACATTTTGAGCACCGCCGGCAGTGAGTTTGTATATTATGAGTTTCAGCTACCGGGGTGCTCACAGTAATGAGATTTGTGTTTGTATTGGCTTTGAGTTTGAGGTTCTTGTATTTAAGTTCAGTTTTGGTAGACCGAAGATGTCGGTCCACCGTTATACTGGTTTGTGTTGTTGAGTTCTCCATTCTCCTTTTGTTTTGAAGTCTGGCCATCATGCCTTTTGTGTTGAGTTTTTTTTAAATAAAAGAAAAGAACTTGAAAATGGATGTCTGCCTGTGCGCCTTCCCTTATTGGGGAGAAGGGGAACATGACAGATGGACCGACCTTCAAAAACAAGGCGCCGCAGACATGGCGTGGAGGAGCGGGAAGCTCACAATAAATGAAGAGGAGTGTCTAATGGGAGAACTCTCGGTGTGGATTGCATGAGATATGGCTGCTGGCTACAACCCAAGGTGGAAGCCCGCCTTGAGCATCCCAGCGAAGGCGCCGGACGCGGCTGCTCTTTCGGTCCTGCTGCGGAGCCCAGCGGCTGTGCTCCCGAGCATCGAGGCTGCACTTCCGAGTGAAAGGGGTCTGTAGCTGGCCAAGAGGGGCCTGAAACTCCACCAGGGGGTGGGAGTCTCCCCCAGAATTTTTTAGGGGGAGGTACTGGGCTCTTCAAGGGCTCAGGAGGTGCAGAAAGTGGACCCCAGAGTCAAGGAGGAGCCCTCTATAGGGGGCTGCGAGGGGCACCCTGTGGAAGGGCTCCCAGGAGGGGGCCTTGCCCAGGAGAACGGAAAGGAACTTCCGGCAGTGGGCTCCACGAGGGGTTCCACGCAGAAGGACTCCCCAGTAGGGGGCCTGGCCATTGAGGACAGAGAGGGGCTCCTGGTAGGGGTTCCACCCCCGAGGACAGTGAAGGGGTTCCCAGTAGGGGGCTCCACCCCCGAGGACAAGGAAGGGGCTCCCGGTAGGGGGCTCCAGCACCGAGGACAGGTAAGGGGCACCCGGTAGGTGGTTCCACCCCCGAGGACAAGGAAAGGGGCTCTCGGTAGGGGGCTCCACCCACGAGGACAGTGAGGGGCTACCGGTAGGGGTTCTCCGCCCCCGAGGAAAGTGAGAGGCTCCGCCCCTGAGGACAGTGAAGGACTCCCGGTAAGGGGCTCCCGGTAAGGGGCTACGAGAGTGTGGACTGGGACTCAAAGGGGAAAGTCCCATGGGACCCACCCGGGCCGCCCTGGCTGTGCGGAACGCTGGCCAGGATGTAGTCATATGAGAGACAGCCGGGTGGAGCTCATGGGACACTTCCCTCTGCCTCTGCCTCCCCCTCCTCCACCCTTGGGATGTTTGGGTGGTCCGTAGGCGCACTGGTGGTACGCTTTAGGAGGGAAGGTACTGTCAGGTCTGGGGACTATGACGGTGGGTGGCCGCTAGAGGCCGCCCTTGTTTAAGTGTTGTTTAGTTTGTGTTCTGAACTTCTATTTTGAAATTCTGAGCACCGAGTTTGGGTATTATGAGTTTCAGCTGCCGGGGGGCTCAGAGTGATGAGATTTGTGTTATATTGGCTTTGAGTTTGAGGTTCTTGTATTTAAGTTCAGTTTTGGTGGACCGTAGTTGTCGGTCCACCGTTATACTCCGTCATACTGGTTTGTGTTCTCCATCCTCCTTTTGTTTTGAAGTCTGGTCATCATGCCTTTTATTATACACAAAAGAAAAGAACTTGAAAATGGATGTCTGCCTGTGCGCCTGCCCTTATTGGGGAGAAGGGGAACATGACAATATATGCATATAAATCTATAATGTGCCATAACACTTGCATGTCACATCTTATTTTATGTTTACATTGTCAATGTTCTATTTTTTTCCATAAGCAGAAGTCTCTTCTCTTCATCTAGAGGATGTGCATTTATTTTCAATAAAAAAACACACACAAAAAACAAATGAAAAAAATATAATTTGACCAGAAGAGGCCGAACTTTTGCATATGACTACACTGTCACACTGACACGATAAGTGACGTTATTAATGCCTTCAAAAGCTTTTCTCATTCTACATTGCCAATTTGTTTTCTCAGTCCTTGACAGGGTCTGTTATGCATAACACATTCACCCCACCACACATTTTTTGGAAGATATTTACAAAAAACATCACGTAATTGACTGTTGAAAGACAGGTAACAGGGAGTGTAGCAGTCAATTTAGCATGAAATATTCCATCCCATTTTAATGTGATGGGTTTGGATGTGTGAGTGTTAATTGTATTAACAATAATTTCGGTCACTGAGGTGGTGAAAGGTGTTTTTTAGCAGGAGCAATATTAAATGAAAAATGGAACTCTAGAGGACAAACTGATTTATTGATCACAAAAAAGAAAAACAAAATCACAATGGCAAATCTGTTTTGCACTGATCTTGTGGAATAACTCTCTCAGTAAGCCACCAGAGGACTTGCAGTACAGTGATTATTGCTTTGGTTAAAGGGTATCAGTTTTAACACTCTTTAACTGTGTGGTTAAATTACTGCAACACATCTTGAGTTTGTTCCCAGCAACCCAGTACAGATTTATGTCATTATATAAGTTAACATACAATAAAATAAGAAACTATTAGTCCCACAAGTGGAAAATTTGCATTGTCACAGCAGAAAGTGGACAGTACAAAGGTAAGAGCAGCAAAAATGTAAAAAATAGCATAGAATGAAATACTATACCAACATCCAGTATAAAATCTAGAAATTGGACATGTGTATTGTAAAATATATATGTATATATATACTGTATGTGTGTATGTATGTATATGAAAACGATATGTTAACTTAGATAAGTATGTATGTACACAATGCATAGCATATGTATGTATATATGTACAGAGTGGATATACAAATAAATATAAGAACACTGTGGATACACACACAGGTACACAATGGAGTGATAGGCTTTGACAAAGACAGTAGTAATACACAAGAAAAATTGTACATTTAAAATGTAAGTTCCACCCAAATAAATTGCATGTTCCCTCAGAAAATTTGCTCTCAAATAATTCTGCACATAAGAGAAACTGCCATGGTGTACTGGATGTGTGTATTTGTGTTCGTGTGGTCATCTGCAAGGTCTTTGCTGTAGAATATGTATAATTACCATTTTCATGCACTTGCTGAACAGAGAAAAAGACAAAAGCTGGAGAAATGCAAGACAAGAAAAAAGAGATGTGACAAACAGATATGGATTTGGGTCTTCATACCCAGACTGACTAACCTTTTCGCCTTTGGGAGCCCCTGGCCCTCTCGGACCCTGCAGGGCAAAACAAAAATTGCAACGTGTCCATCAAGCATTTCCATTTAGCCACTTGCTTTCCTTGTAAATGATGATTATGGTGGTGATGATGCTACTTTTGGCAATGACACTAATTATAGTGCTCTTCACACTGAGCAGATTTCAGCCCCTCCACATTGTCAGAGTAATGGAGGGCTTGAAAGGACTTCTGTCTTAACAAGACATTTCAGGTCATGCCACAATTTTCCATTTCCACTGCTAATGAAAGGATTTGTGCACTTACGGGATCGCCCGGACTTCCATCTTTCCCAGGTATCCCAGCATCCCCCTGAGCAAAGCCACATACAGACATCACTATTACCCTTCATCAGATACAGCCCTTTGAAATGTGTCATGATTTAATGACTTGCGGCATTAGTAAAAGAAAGGGGAGTAAACGTAATGGGATCCACTGAGAAACCATTGTACTCCAGTCTAATATATTCTCATAATAATTAGTCAAATTCTATGCCACTCACTTTGTCTCCTTTTGATCCGGGAGGTCCACCTGGGGTCCCCTGAGTAAAAAAAACAAGAAGAAAAGGAACTGTTTCAGTGGTAGGACTTAATTGAATGGTGCCAACACACCACAAACCAGGTAATAAATCGTTTTCAGTATGTCTTTTCAACATTTCTGTGTAGTGAAATGGTTAGGATGCAAACCAAGTCGTTCGCAGTCGTTTTGACATGAAATGCTCTTTTCTAGAGAAACAGTTCATAGTGGTGCTGACAGGAACCAGACGTGCCTAATGGCTCTAATGTTACCTCACAGAGCATTATTACATGAAATAATGTTACTGTTGTATGATTGGCCTAAAATGCATCAAAATACAGTACACTCCTGGAGGAGGGGTACATACAGGGCACTGTGAGGCAAAACAGCCCCCAAAGAACCCCCCCCCCCCCCCCCCCCTATTATTTTCCATTATTCCATTATTTTTACAAGTAAAAACTAAGAAGGTACTTGTAGATTCACTAGTGGTTTTAGAATAAAATGGTAAATAAAATGGCTTTATCATGGTTATATTGTATCTCTAAATAACCACTGTAAGGAAATCTGAGCTGGCAAGTGTACATTTCTGCATTTGGCAGATTTTATTATCCAGAGCGACATATAACTGAACCAGTATGGATGTAATAAGTAGCATTAGAAGTCTCACCCATTTGCTTGTATTGGCGTAGTGTGTTATAAAACTCTAGTCTGTTGAATGGTTGGTGGCAGCTGTATTGTCCACTACACAACACCAACATAATGACCAATTTCACATGAAACTACACTGAACTACCGATTTATATAATAAACGCGAGGATCTAGATTGAACAGCCCTTTACGTCTGTTCATGGCAAACATTTTATTAATGCATTTTTTATTTGTTACTCTAATTAAATTGAAATTCCCTCTGTAACAGGTTCCTGGTCAGGCTCAGATCACAAAACAGCAGTGCATTGCACTAATGAAGTGCCTGCTGCTAATTCCTGATTTCACACCACAGCAGAACACACACAGTTAAGACACGATGTGCAAAAGCATGTGGAACGTAGGGTTGCATAATTAATCATACTTTAATCATCACAATTTTTGGCTTCTTCACTTAATTAAATGTAATTGACTGTGATAACTGAGCTAAAGTTAGTAATTAGCTGATATGTTTTTATTTACTGAGATTAAATAAAAATAGTCTTACATGCACATCACATTGTTTTGTGTGTCATTTTGTTTACATCTGGTATTTAAAAGGTGACTTTTGATTCAAAGACATTCATATTTAAAGGAAGAAAGGTCTACAAGGTTAAGAAAAAGGTTGTTTTCCGTTAAAAAAAACAAACAAACAAACAAAAACACTGGATTACTTATTCTCAAATAAAAAAATCAGTATTTTGACACTGATCCATGTGCATGATGCATCATTTTAACCCTTATTGTACAACCCTAGCACATGGTATCAGGTTAAGTGCTTACCGGTGGTCCTGGCTTGCCAACGCCGGGTAGCCCAGGAGATCCTGGTGGACCTGGTTCTCCTGCAAGCCCTTCTGGTCCAACATTACCTGGAGTTCCCTTTCAAATCAATGACAGGAGTTGAACAATGAGGTTTAATGTGGAAACTGAGAAATCAATTTTCCATTTCAGTATCAACAGTAAAAGCTCAGTCAGTTTTACCTTCTGCCCTTTAGGACCCACTACACAAATAGAGCCAGCCCGCCCCTGTAAGGAAGCAGACTATTATCTCAGAAATCCTCAGAGCTCACGGTGACACTGACACTGACGTTTATAGTAAAGCCATACGCATAAGCTGAACGCCTATACAATCCGAAGCTTGGCTTAAACCAGATAAACAGTTTAAAACTAAAGTTCCACACATGCATCAAGAGCTGAGCTGATTCTCCATCCTGTTAGCATAGTTGTATACTGAAAGAAAAAGATTAGGGTGTTTAAATCTTGGTTAATACGCTCCGACTATCCATTTAAAAGAATCAATGAGGCTGCATTGATTTACGGGCCTTTGTTGGTCTAACGTAATCTATGTGGCATTAAGAAGATTTAACTTCTAAAGAGATATCTCTAGAGGAGAACAGGCACAAGTGAGTAGCTCGGAGGGAGTCTAATTCTTCATAATGCTTTTAAAAGCTTCTATCGGCAGAGCAGTATGCATATATGGAGCCATTCGAAACACCCTAGCTTGAGCGTGCTTAAGTAGAAACATAAAGTATGCCATGCACACTGCTGAGACTAGTGAGCTATTACAGAGGATGTTGCCTCGTATTCATTAAATAACCCCATAAGTACTGTGAAATATGAAAGTGATTTTGGAATGAAGGTGTGTATAAATGTATAAAGGAGGAAGAGAACAGCTATGTGCTCTGTGGGTTTCTTAATAGAAGAATCTTTACGTACGTCTTTGCCTGGACTTCCAGTTAGACCTGGAGATCCAAGCTCACCCTTCTGTCCTTTATCTCCCTGAGAGTGAGAGAAATAGAGAGAGAAAGATCATCTATGAGTTCTCCCTTCGATCTATAAATGAGAAGAAATACATTTTAGCCTTAAAAGACTCAACTAAGATCTGATGTTAAAAAGGCTTTTTGTCCCGTCCAAAAACATGTAACATGGCATGGCTGGTATCCGAGTATGCCTCTTTCGTTTTGCACAGCCTTGAAGCTAATGTGGCTAATAAGTATTGAAGCTCATTAAACTGGAGGCCTGAATCACACATGTGCCTCAAACCAGCAGTTAAAGAGTAAAGCCCAACCATCATTTAGCCCCGCCTATCTCCTTCTCCACACTCCTTCAGGGCTCTGGGTTAGCAAATGTTTATCGCTGTGATGCAGCCTTGGGTCTGCTTACATACAAACACTACCCAAACAGTCGAAAACATTCGACAGACTAGCTGGCGTTGGTTAGGTTCCAGAGCGATAAATGAGAGTGATAGCAATGTTAGTGAGACTTCCAAATCAAGCAAACCCAACATTTGAGTGACAGAGAAATGAATATGTAAATGGATTCGGAAGGATCATGGGAAGATTCATCTGTTTGGAATTTAACTTCTCACATGTTGTAACCCTTACAAAAAAACAAGTTATAAAGTAAAAAATAAGGGCCAACCAACACTGCTAGTCATACATGAGCTGGTATTACAGCATATATTAACATAAGCATTCCATCACTGATTTTTTTGTCTCAAATAGTTTTGTTAATGTGGTTTCTGTAAGCTACAAAAAAAAACAAAAAACCCAGGGCTAGTGTCATCTTGAATCTTTTTATCTTGAATTAAAACGTACATTCATTTCTAGTTACATTGTATTACATTACATTCATTTGGCAGACACTTTTATCCAGAGTGACTAACAATATGAGGAAATATTCAAGTTTCAGGACAGTGTGAGAGCCAGAGGAGAGTATTAAGTGCTAAATCTTTATGTAGGAATAGTGCAAGCCAGGAGATGCTCGCAACAGATGAGTCTTCAGGTGTTTTTTGACATTAGCCTCATAGTTCTAGTCCAACTAAAGTAATAAACTTAATACACAAAACATGTCTTGGCTGATTGACCATATTTAAAGTAAGGGGGAAACTGTAACATTGATTTCAATTCACGAATTTCATATTACATATGTTTGTGTACTGTAACTCTTTCATTTGGTTTGACCAGCTTCACACTGCAGTGGCTAAAGTGAATCAAATTAGACATAGGTGTTCCTGAATTGATTAAAAATGTGTCAAGTCCTCTGTTACATTCACATTACAGCCCAAAACAACAATTTTTAGCTTTCACTAGCCTATTACTGCATAAAATCCAGATCTACTGCATATATATATATTTTTTAAGATAAATGTCGATCCCACCGCTACTTTTTTTAAAAGAAAAAAAAAACCACTTCCTTCCGTGAATCATAATTAAAGCAAAAATAAAGACAATTTCCCTGATCAGTGACAATCTTTTTTTCAGTTTTAATTTAACAAATCCGGAATTAATTAGCTATTGTTCAGTATGAGATTTATGTATCAACCATATTCTTAAATGTAAAAAAGACATATTGCAGGACTAAGTTTAATCCTTGCCCAGGTAACCAGCTCAAAATGTATTATCTAACCCGTTGATGTATTACATGTAAATTGAAACATGTCATCTAATGTCTAGATCTATCACAAGCACAGTTATAAAAATAAACTGTAATTCATCTCTACGCATTTATGGTCGATTCATTTAATTATGCACTCAGTTTGAGTAGTCAGAAAATCGATGCCTGATCCAACCAATCACATTTATTTTTCCTGTAATGCCATTTGTGGCTAGGAGTCCAAAAGAGCACAACAGTCCTTCCCCTTTGAGTGAATAAAATGACCCTCCCGTTCCCCCATCACTCATCACATTGCAGGACAACATGATCTAACAAAGCTGGCAGTTAGTGCTCGCCTCCAAGTGTGTTGAGCTGTCTAATGATGCTGCATTAGCATTGGGACGCCTAACCATTACACCAAAAGGGACTGTAAAAACAATGGATTCAAATACTTAGACTTTAATATGGAGTTGGTCCACCCTACAACAGCATCCACACTTCTTGGAAGGCTTTCCACAAGATTTTGGAGTTTCTGTTAGAATTTGTGCCCATTCATTCTATAGAGCATTTATGAGTTCAGGCACTGATGTTGGATGAGAAGGCCTGACTCGCAATCTCGGTTCCAGTTCATCCCAAAGGTGCTGGATGGGGTTGAGGTCAGGCCAGTCAAGTTCTTCCACACCCACCTCATCCAACCATGTCTTGCTTTATGCACTAGGGACAGTCATGCTGGAATACAAAAGAGCTTTCCCCTGGAAGTTGGAAGCATGGCATTGTCCAGAATGTCTTGGTATGCTGAAGCATTAAGATTAAGACCTTCATTGGAAGTAAGGGGCCACTTGGATTCAATAAGTAAGACATCCCAATATTTTTGTCCATGTAGTGCGTATGTATGTATGTATGTACGTATGTGTCTGTCTGTCTATCTATCCAAATATCTACATATGCAATCAGAGGGTTGTGGATTCGAATCCCAGCGCTGCTAGTGTCATCATTGAAGTACTCTTGAGCAAGATATCATCCTCACACACTGCTCCGCGGGCGCTCCACATTGGTGGCAGCCCTCTGCTTCACTTGGTGAATGGGTTATATGCAGAGAAAGAATTTCACATTGTTCACATTGTGTGCTGTGTTGTGGTGTGTTCACACATGACTATATATATATATGGTCGAAATGACAATAAAAAATGCTCAAATGTTGCATTGTAATAATTCTCAGCAGTCAGCAGTCAACTGGACCAGATTTCATTTCTAAGCAGAGTCGACAAGCCAGTCAAAATGAACTAAACTAAAAAAAAAAGGAAGGTTGGACTGATCTGCACCACAAAAGGAAGGTGTGAAATCACCCTGGGTTTTGTTTGTAGAAACAGTGCAAACCACGTGAATAATCACAGATGGACACATACAAAAAGAAGAAGATTTTTTTTTACCTTAATTCCTATAGCTTCCCCCCAGTTTCCAGACAGGCCCTGAAATACAGGAGAATAAGAAACAGTTGAATCAATGAGCAGTAACAAGAACAAGATATTCTCTGGGCTCCAGCGGAGCCTGTTAAACAATCCATCGATCGCAGCCCTCACACACTCACCGACTCTCCCTTCTCTCCTTTCTCGCCCTTAGCTCCCTCCAAGCACTGCAACACACACACAGACACACATGCAAGCACACAGAGCAAGCTAACAGAATGGCTATATGTCATGAAGTTTCCCTGTAGTTAGACAACCATCAGTATCGAAAAAGGTCCTAAGAGAATGCTGAGGAAATATGAACTTACTCGACCAGGAACGCCGGCCCCAGTGCAGTCCAAGCCCTGCAGACACATTAAGAGTATCATCACATAGCTGACAGAGGACCACCCTCATAAAATACATACAGGCATGCAAACAGTTCATACCAACAGGCATCCGCGGCAACGTTAATGTCCTTTTGTGATCACCATGGTGGATTTGTTTCGGTGCATTTTTGATATTGTTAATAATGCATCAGTAGCTGGTGCCAAAAATAAGGAAAGTTTAGACAAGCCAGCCAATCAAAAGGAAGCTTTGGCAAAAGGTCCGCTCTCTAATGAGGCACTGGGAAATGATGCCAAAGCAAATGAAGCTTCCCCTGCACTCACTGGCTCTCTCTTTTTTAATCTTAGCAGGTCTCGGATGGGAATGAGCTCTTTTTTTTGCGTTAAGACAAATGCTTCTCAGCATTAATGGACAAATTGCCTGGCTCTTACCCTGTCTCCTTTTTCTCCTTTGAGACCAGGCAGGCCCCCTTGGCCTTCTTGGACAAGCTGTAATACAACAAAGAACCAGTTACAAACCAGGTAGTGACTGAAATCATAAAGACAGTATAAAACACACACACATACACACATCAGTGTGCATACAGAGGGTGCTCACACAAGCCCATGTGTTGAGAGCATCATGCAACACAAAGGAAGGGACATTATAAAAAGTCTGTGAATATGGAAGGTTTTTTTTAAAAATCAGATTTTCCACTTATCTGGATATTTTAACGTCTGCAGTTAGCTTCCTTAGTTTTTGATTGGCGGTATGAGGCTAAAGTAGCTAACGAGTAATGGAAGCTAACACTCACCAATTGGCATTGCATAAAACCCCATGCTTACATCATTGCCTCATACCAGGTTGAGTCGTTAAGGGGACGCAGATAGCTAACACATTATAAGAAACTGACTTTATTAGTGGCGATGCTACATCAGTGGCGATGCTAACAGTGAAGATTCCTATATTGCTATAGCAGAGATATTCAGTGGTTATAAGACCTATTTGTATAATTTGAGCTGAGTATTGAGGGAGATCATCCAAACAACCCAAACCCCTTAACAGACGAGACTGGGGCCACAATGCTTAATGCACAACATATGAAATGCTAGTTTTAGGCCAGAACGCCCCATAAGATAATCTCACTTGGGATTGCTTATTTGGTTACTAACTCCGTATAACGTACTAACTACAAAGAAAAGCCTGTGCACAGCTAAAACCATTAGTAATAGCATTAGTAGAATTTCATCCATACTTCTGTTCATTTTTAGATATCAGATTAATAGTATATCAAGCAAGTACATGTAAAATAAAACACACACACACACACACACAGCTATCAGTCATAACATTAAAACCACTGACAGGAAGGTGAAGTGAACAACACTGATTTTCTCATTACAACTGTCAAGGTTTGGGGTAAATTAGGTACAAACCAAAATACTGACTATGATAGAAAGGTGTCACAACAGGTGGTACATCACAGCTTACTGTGTATGGGGCTGTACAGCCACAGACCGGTCAATGTACCCATACTGACCCCATTCCACTTTGAAAGCATCTATAATGGGCACGTAAGCGTTCTTTTACATCATGTGGACGGCCAGGCACTTACTTGAGAAAAAGATGGCACCAGGATGCACAAAGGGAAGAAGGCAAGCTGGTGGAGGCAGTGTTTAAAATGTTCTACTTGGAAACTTTTGACAAAGAATTCAAGGTGTTGACTTGGCCTCCAAATTCCCCAGATCTCAATCCAACTGAGCATCTGTGGAATGTATTGGACAAACTAGTCCAATTGCAGGAGCTGGACCTGCTACTAATGTCTTGTTGCCAGATACCACAGCACACCTTCAGAGGTCTAGTGAAGTCCATGCCTCAATGAGTCAGTGTTGTTTAGGCAGCATTAGCTAGGTAGCCAGGTGGTTTTAATAATATTATTGCCGATTTGTATATGCATAAATGGTTAAAGGCCCTCCGGAAACCTAGCTGAGAGTGGAGTAACACTCATTCAACTTGGAGAAAATGAATAACTGCAGGCTCGTGGTGTAAATGATCTCACATGCATATTCATGCAAATGATGAATAAAGCCCTATATAGATATAATACATGCTCCATGTGCGGCAACCTGTATGGGAATACCCACATTCTGTTCCTCACTGATCAACACACAGCCAGCACACTAGGAAAGAAAGCAAAAACCACACAATTTACTCTACAGCATATTGTGCTGATGTTTCATTTGAAGGAAACACAGTTAAATCTTTCCAATATTTTGTGTAGAGCAGAGAGTTTGGAGCTACATTGAAAAGTACTTCCTTCTTTTTTATTGATTTCCACATTTTAACATTTTAGAAAGAGATACAATCTATAATAAGACATATGGTAAACACATGTTATGCAGACAATTTTCTTTTTGTCTTAAACCTGCAGTTATCTAACATTTTGGGCCAGTTTCCCAAATAGGAATTAAGACTAGTCCTGGACTATATTTCCCTTTAAATGGAAAATCTCCTTTAATAATACAGTGTAGTCCATGACTAATTCCTATCTGGGAAACCACTCCTTGAACTTTAAGGCTCCCTTCATTAACAGTAGTGCCACTATGCCCCCCGACAACCCACTATGTGCCTCACTTGACAACCTACTCACCCTCACCTACTAAAATTTTGTCCATTTTCTTAGTTTTCTCTGCAGCTATTGCTGACCTTCTCATAAAAGAGACTTGCTGCTGTTCTATGACATTACTGATAACTCTTTAATTAAGAGTGGATGGCCATGCATTGTCATTGGTGGCACATATATTAAATTTCATCATGTTCAGTGTCTACCATTTTTTTAAGATATGACCGCAGCAAATTTAATAAAGTAACAATATTAAAAATGACTAAGTTGGGATAAATTGTATCTGCGGCCCCCTTAGTCCCGCACAGCAGCCCACAAAGAGTTTAGAACCACTTATACTCTGTTTTACATTATACAACAAAAAATCCTACCCCCACCAACCTTGCCTTTATGCGGCAACACACATTTGATCACATGAGATGTTTTTCCAAAAGACCTTGTTGTGGCAATTTGTTGGAACATTACAATTTTTTGGTTATTTTATATTTTTTGGTTGAAAAAAAAATCTTCTTGACTTTTTTTCACTTACATTTTTACAATTATCTGATGTATTGCTATTAACCGCACCACTTGTATTTTTCATAAAAATAGACATTTCATTTTCATGGATCAAAATTATGAAAAAAATAATTTTCAGTCCAAACTTTTGACTAGTAGGCCATATGAATAACAGTTACCATTTTTATTGTTTAAATTCTTTTTATTATCGACTGTGACTAAACTGTGACGGTTCGGTGCAGTGGAAGGAGAATTTCATGTGTTGGTCTGTGAGTGGCAGTAAAGCACTACGTAAGCGACTCAGTGGAGAAGTGCAGGCTGAAGCAGGCTCTGCCTACGAAGTGGGAGTAGATTGGGGGTGGTGTGGAGGGGAGCTGCACTAGTGCGTCTCTATAGCGCACCTCATCTCTTTCAGGGGAGACAAAGATCAATAGGAACAGAAGGATCCCTACGCCAACACCGACCCGCGCCAGCTGCACAGCTACACAGGAGGGGCACATTCGAATTAAAACAACTCATAAATAGCTGGAGCTTTTAGAGGAAAGGCATAATTAAAACAAAATCTACCACCCGTCGCTTTGCTAAGGTCTCGCTCAGACACCACACTGGCAACGTATACTGATGTGGTAAGTTTACAGAAAAGAGAGGAAGAGAGAGAGAACACGAGAGAGAGAGAAACAAAGAGAGAGAGGGGTGAGAGAGAGAGAATGAGAGAGACACAGAAAAAGAAAGAAAGAGAATAAGAGAGAGAGAGAAAGACAGAGAGAAAGACAGAGAGAGAGGAGGGGTGCAAGAGAGAGAGAGAGAGACAGACAGAAAGAGAAAGAATGAGAGAG
>JBBJLS010000140.1:20221391-20234071 GCA_037577275.1 Bryconaethiops microstoma | reverse complement strand
AGTTCTGTCTGCCCGAGCACACGAAAAGCCAGCAACGTCCACGGCAGAGTCAGGAATACGCTCCTGCAGCCATGTTTTAGTAAAGCACATCAAAGTGCACTCATGAAATTCTCTGTTGTGTCTGACTCATGCCGTAAGCTCGTCCATTTTGTTGTCCAGTGACCTCACATTGCCCATAAGAACAGATGGGATGTATGGTTTGTATCGCCTTCTCTGCTCACCAGGCTGTTTCCCATTCCTCGCTGCTCTTTTCCCACGCAACTTCACTCCACCACGGCATCCTCTCTTGGTCTTTCCCCTCCGTAACTCTGCGAGGATGTCTGAGAGGACCGTGCTGTGCTCCAGATCAGCCGGCCTCAGCGAGATCAGCTGGTCGCGCATGTAGACAAAGACCGGGTCACTGCCGCTAGTATTAGCATTAGCAACGTGCCAGCCGAAACAAAGACTTGTACACAGAAGAAATGTTGAGATAACTCTCTCTACCTGCATGATTAGAGAGAGAACAGCTTACTAATACTAAATAAACCGAGTTAACTGTTGAAAGTTGGGGAAAATGAAAAATAAAAACACTAAAAACGAACATGACACACTGCAGCAAGGCTCGCGCCTGCGCAAATTGGATGTTTTTCCCACTCTTCTAAAACGTGATTTTTTTTAACGGGTGACCGGCTATAAGTATCAGTAGAGAAACGTCGTGTCTGAGGTGCTCTGTAACCATAAATTTAAGTTCAACGCCGGTATTGCATTTCTGCTATGCCATTTTCGCACCCATGACCATATCTTGATAAAATTTTGCATAAGATCCCATAACACGTTCTGTCTCTCTGTCACTCTTTCATGCGCACTCTCTCACAAGCACGCTCTCACATGCACTCTCTCACACTGACACTCTTATGCACACTCTCTCCTTTATTGACAAAAAAGCACAGCCTCCATAACTCAAAACACACGTACTGGTGTAGAATACAGACAGGACATGTAATTAGTCCATTTGTGTGTCTGTGTGTGTGGGTACGGGTATACATCCTCATGCAAGGCTACACTTCACTCCCTTCTTCTTTCATGTTCTTTTTTTGCATGCTAACTTGAATTTACAGCAGTTTCACTCTCAACTTGATTAAGATGCACATTACATACGTGTACATGGTACATTGTGTCAGAACACCTACCACACTGTTTCTTGGCAGTTGTGTAGAATAACAATTAAAAATAAACAAATGACCTGTTTTCTTCGTCAGCTCGGGTCGTGTGTCATTCTGTAACATTTGACCAATTCCTTTTTCTAGAGGTTCTACAAGCCAGTCAGAGGCATTAGGTTTTGTATGTGTTGTGCCAATAATGCAACAATGTGGTAAAAAAATGTACTTATAATACTTAAGTATTTTTAAAAGCAAGTACTTTACAGTTAAAAAATTAACTGTACGACTTTCACTTGTCGTACAAGTACTTTACAGTTAAAAAATTAACTGTACGACTTTCACTTGTATTGGAGTAACATTTGACCAGTGGTAACCTGTACTTTCACTTAAGTAATGAATGTGAGTACTTTGTCCACTTCTGAGAATGAATGGAATATGTGGAGAAAAAGAAGGAGAAAGAGTACGTGAGAGAGACAGAGAGAGAGAGAGAGAGAGTTAAAACTATTTGTGCATCATGTGTGAATGTGTGTGTGTGTTTCTCTGGCTCATGTCTGAAGCCCTGTGGAAGTGATTACGGTGCATGTGTGAATGCGTATCAGTAATGGGCCAAACAAATAGCGGATGTAGGGCTGGAGCTGATGGCAGCCCACGCTGACAGGGGCTTTGTGAGAAACACACATCTTTATTAACCCACTAATGACTCTCACACACCACTGACGAACGCAGCCAAACACAAGCCTGCGCCGTGACGAACCTCCAGCTAATAATCCTACCGCTCTCACCTCATCCACTTCACTCTGTTCTGGGAAAGTTTTAAGAGGGGCAGCTGTGTTACAAAGCAAAATGGGAAATGTGAGAAAAAGGAATGCAGGAGCAACATTCACAACAAAGAAGCCAGCGATATCAACAGTTGTTAAGATCATTTTCCTTTTTCCTTCTGTATTTTTAGACACTGCCTCCGAGCAGCTTGACACTACAGTGTCGTCTAGTATGAAGCAGTGGGTAGAAATGTGACCAAGTTGGGCAGTCGGATCTCAGTGGGAGGGAGACACTTAATCATGTTTCTCTTCTGAGGTAGGTGTAAAGGTCTTTGTTGTTGGTTTTAATTGTATTTCTCTTGTTGATTCCATTTGACAAGTCACTCAGTTTCGTGAGTGAAACTAACTCAGGTGTGTTGTCTGGATGAAACACAGTGAGGTATCAGATTTAAATGTGTGGAACCTCAAGCTCATCATCAAGTTTGATATCACGGATGGCATCAAGAGTGTAAAGTGGTCATTTTTGTCACACGTAAACACATGTGAACAATAATATGTGAACAGTTCTCTGCATTTAACTTATTCATTCGACCGCCACCGATGTGGTACTTTGCTCAAGGTTACCACAGTGGTGCTACTGGTGGTCCTGGGAATCGAACTCACAACCTTCTCTTGCAGATCCTTAACCACTAGGCCACCAGCTGCCCCAAGATACTAAAGGATCACTGTCCAAGGCGACCAATCTGACCAACCTGAGATATTTGTCGTAAGGCATGTGGCGTTCACTTCTGCACAAAATCTGATTTCCATTGCTGATGCGGCAGAATTGGATATCAGTGTTTTCTTATCTCCTGTCAAAGTTTCACCAAAATTTCACCAATATTAAAGTAGCTAACTAAGATAGGGTTGCGCATTTTAAGCAGGTATAAGCAAATCTCAGTTCCATGTCGATATACAGTACATCGTTCATCTAACACCTCCACTTCCACCTCACTTTCCATTTAAAATGACAAAGTGCTTCCCTGCTCCAACACACCTCTCTCACACAGCACATCATATACCCTCTCACAGACAGGCAAACAGACCCTTCACAATTATACCCCTCCTCAGACACGGCCTGCGTTGCACAACACCACTTAGTGCAGCATCCTTCTGCAAAATGGCAGTTTTGTTCATTTAGGAATGCAAAGCATCGTAATTGATGGTCTTTGAGCAGTTACTACACCTGGTTTCCACATTGCTGTTCGGAGGCTGATTAACGGACTTTGGCAAAAAACAACAAACACGAAACAACAAAACAACAGAGCTGGCCTGGAAAGAGGGAGAGACAGAAAGGGAAATATGGAGAGAGAAAGAGAGTGAGAGGGAGGTTGAATCAAGGTCAGTGGGTTTACATATGTTAGTAAGAGCTGAGCTGAGGCCTTGCTCAGATTTGTAAAAGGCATGCATGTCAAGGTGCAGCTTTGTTTGCACTGTATGCTGCGCCACTGGAGGACAAACATACTGCAGCAGGGAACAGGGCACACACTCAAGTCATTACCAGACAGGAGGAGATGAGCTAGGACCAATAATCCATCCCGAATGAAAAACAGACAAAACCAGAAAGCAACAGAGGGAGAACAAGAAGGTCGGAGAAATAGAAAAGCTGAATGTGTGTGGTGGAGCAGACAAGGACAGGAAAAAGCAAAGCTGGAGTGTTTGCGTGCGTGCGTGCGTGCGTGCGTGTGTGTGTGTGTGTGTGTGTGTGTGCGGCCGTGCATTGATTGATTGATTTGGCAATTAAACACTTCCTAATATTCTCCATAGTATCTTAAGATGAGCAAGTAATTTGTCTGCCAGTATGTCCAATGCTGAATGTCTTCTTGTAATGTACTTTATCCAAATCAGTACTGTGAGAAAGTGCCTGCCTCAATCACAAATCTGCTCCCGTTTATGTTCTACCTCAATCATCTGCTCCCGTTTATGTTCTACCTCAATCGTCTGCTCCCGTTTATGTTCTACCTCAATCGTCTGCTCCCGTTTATGTTCTACCTCAATCGTCTGCTCCCGATTATGTTCTACCTCAATCATCTGCTCCCGTTTATGTTCTACCTCAATCGTCTGCTCCCGATTATGTTCTACCTCAATCGTCTGCTCGCAATTATGTTCTACCTCAATCGTCTGCTCGCGATTATGTTCTACCCTGTCGCAATATCAGTTAGCTTCAGACTTCTCGCAACAATTCATTCCTATCATAGTTCTACTGGACACAATTCAATTACAGTTTTTCAGTCCACAAATAACAGTTCTCTGTTAAAAAAGTGAAAGGGTATTTAAGGGATATCAAATGATTTTTATTTTCTGATATCACTCCAAATAACCTCTTATACAGCTTTAATCTACAGTTTCCAAAGTTTACTAAAATTCTAATTGAGTTGATTAAACAAATTTGAGGGATGTATCAATTTTTAAACTGTAAGAATTATCTGATATTTTCCACATACATGTCAGTCCTGATGCTGATATAAAAACATTTATAAAATGTAGACCCTGGAATTAGACCTACCCGCAATACTGACAAATATAACATATAAAAAAATATAACATTAACATGGGGTTATCTTACCATTATAGTTGCACTAAAATTGATTTTAACCTTATAACACCTATGCAGTTTAATTACTACTCTCAGGCCAGTGAGGCATTAACACATTTTCACAGTCTTCCTAAACATACTAACAGGGATAAAATGGAACATCCTGGAGGATCTTTGTTTTGTGTGTGTGTGAGCCTCTACCCAGAGTTACACATGGACCTTGTTTTGAAGATGAGTACATGCAGCCATAAAGCTTTGCATCTGCGCACAAACCAATGCAGCCTAATGTAGGTCTTTATTCCGTTCTTCTGGGAGGAATTGGGTTGGAAACCTTGGACACAAGCTTTATCAAAACCTTCTGGCAGAAGAGGGACCTACTACATTTAGACAGATTTGCTGTGATTCATTATCATCATTTTCAGGACTTTAAATGGTTCATAAGTGATTATAAGCAGCAAGAGAAATGTATATGGTCACTTGTTACTGGCTTGGTGAATGATTTTATAATGAGAAATCAATGTACAGTACTAATGAGATATGGTACAGTATGGGACAGTTTTCCAGATCAGTATTAAGCCTGGTCCTGGACTAAAGTTTCCATTAAGTGGAGAATCTCTAATTAGAACCCTGTATAATCATCTCCCCATTCTTTGAAGCTGAAATGTCTAAAAAGCAAACCCCTGGTCATCCAGCAAGTCTTCCGAGGGCATTAATAGGGAGTTTCTTCGCATTTGCTGCAGTAACAACTTGGAAGATCACAAACCTGGATCACAAACATTACTCTGCTGATCTCAAAGGTACTGGAGCTCCTTCACTCAAGAGAACACAGCTTTACTGCTCCTGAACCCAATTATTGTGGACCAAAACATTTGACAACATATGTCAGAACAGAAGAACTTGTAGGACAGAGATACTTCAGAACCAAGACTGAAAAATACCAGGCTGCACTGGTAAAAATAAAGACATCAAAAAGAGCATCACCACAGAAGAACATTTTGCTCCTTAAAGAATCTTAAAGAATGGATCGTTTGTTAATGATGTGCAAATGTAAAGAAGCATTAAGAGCCTCCACTTAGAGAAAAAGAACTGTGTGATTAAGTCAAGAACCACTGTATTTTGAAGAGAATGTGAACTTTAAACTGAAACCCGCCCACCTGGGTGAAGGGATTGGGCACGAACTCCACCTGATTCTCCGCTGCTCGACGACTCTTGGGGGCATCTGGGGGGCACTGAACAGAAACAGGTCAAAAGTTATATAGGAGACATCTTAATAAGACAATCACATGACCACTAAAAAAAAAGAGCTGAGCTTTTCAGCTGAAGGTCCAAAACACACATTGCCTTTAAAAGTGTTTGCAACACTCTTCAACACCTCCTACCTTCCTTTGTGTAACTCGTCAAAGCAACCTGTTTCCGCAGAGATGTCAGAACGTTTGTTTAGAGGCAAGAGTTGCCCTTGTTTCCATTTTAAACGCTGCTCACGGGAAGCCCTGAGCAGATGCCTAGGCACAATACCACACGGGGAAGACTTGCCAGCTTCTTGCTCATTAAAAGGGCTCATTAAAATGTTTGACTGAAAAGCAAAAAAGATCCACAAACTCCAAACAGCTTTAGTGACATGATTGCGATGCTATGCCTACCCTCCCAAATAAAATTTTCACCATTAAAAGTTCATAAATATGAACCTGGCACGCCTTACCTAATATCTTTTGCTTCATAAGAGCTCTAAAATATCTTCTGATCCATCATCGCATCCGAGTGGAACTGGCTGTACGTTTTCTCCTGTGGCCTCACTTCCTCTGATATGTCTCCTGAGCTCCCCTGAGCACTTTCTTTTTTACTTTTCTAGTCTTTATTTCGGCGGCTGGATGCATTTCAGATGAGCTGAAGCTATGCGCGAGTGGAACGTTTCTCTGAGCTGAACCTTGTCAGAGCTCTGATCAATTCCAAAAAGAGAGGAAAAAAGATAGAGATACACATTCCGATGCTTTAAAAACATTCAAGGCCAACAATTCAAACTCAGCACCTGGGACATCCTGATGAAAGCAGGGACCATGTTGGATCAGTACTTGAATCACTGTCTAAAACTACAAAAAATAAGTTTTGACATTTTGACACTTTTTGTTTTTCTCATCTACGTCTTTTATAAAAAGCACTAGCTGTGCTTCCTGTGGCTCCTTGCTGGAGTTTTAACGTGTTTGCTACCGTTGTCCCCAGCTGTGCCAAACGCCAGCTTTATCATCAAGCATCACTGGTAAAATGAGGACACCTGGAGATCCCCCCACAAAATCAAAACATATATCAAACTACATTCTTTCCTACATGCAGCTAGACCATGTAGGAAAAAAAATGTACTGCATAATTCAGCAGTGCAAGCCATAATGAGGCTCATTTCTCTCCTAAAGATGGGCTCATTTTCACGCTTGCCGTTAAAGTGAAATTTTGGCTGCTGCATGCTCAACTGAAACTGTTGAAATGTTGAAACAAATTGCTGGCATTGCCACACTAACCTTCTCAAATACAGTTTAAATGACATATCAGCTGCATTTTCATTTACCTGTCAAATGGACTTTATGCCAACATTTTAAGGCCCATATGGACAGCTATAAAGTACTATTTCCAAAAAAGAGACTGATGGCAAAAACAAACTTGACATCACAGTCCAAAAACACCCCAAACCCAACCTCACAGTCCAAAAAAACCCAAACACTTATACTAAGATGTCAGTAAGTTCACTTCCATGCAGACCTAAAACTGAGCCTAAAATGGTGTAATCTATCTTATCAGTAGTGCTTTACACTTGAAGTCATGACAGATTCCAACAAAGCAGTTCTTTTAAGAGAAATTCACACACAATTTAAAACCCTACTGAGATCTTGTGGGGCTATGCTGGGAATTGTGCGGGGACGAAAAATCCAACCACTGTGGAAAGCAATGAAGAACATGTGATAAGTAGCTCCTTCAAACCATTTAAAAGGGCTCATGTTATAGGTAATTGGGTGGTCCTCACTTTGGAAATTAAAGAGTTTGATGCAATACATAAACATGGTGGAAATTTCAAAACATACTGTTAAACCCCCAGTGTGTACATTATATAGTATATGGAGTAAATAAACTACAAAAAGCTAGTTTTTTTACAACACATTAACATATATCTATAATTTCAGTCCACAGCAGTGGAGCTCACGTCCAATCATGCTGGAGTGTTTCAGTCTGGACTTACTTTTGAACAAGGTACGACAAAGAGCAACCAATCAGAACAGAGGTTATTTACATATATCAGTCTTAAAGGTACACCAATAAAAGATAGAGAGAGGTTGGGAAAAATGGTCATGGAAAACGTATTTTAACGTTTTTGGTACATAAAAATACTTAAGTGGTCCTTGAGGCGTGTAAAATAGAAGATAAGAATACTAGCCCTTAGAAAAACTATAAGAAAAGTTATAGAGGAGGTATGAAATGCTGAGCTGTGTGTTTTTTCCTATTTTGCCTTCATTTGGTTGGTGTGTGATCTAAAGGTTGACATGTATGACCACAAAAACCGTGGCTTCACTAGAAACTTAATTATATATTCAATAAACATTCATAAACATTCACTGTACTTTTTATTTTTAAAAATCCCCTAGAAAAGATATGCATGGCCCTCTTTTTCACATTTTATGTCTATTCAACTGGTTCTGAAGAATCTTACCCGAGCTCCCGGGATTTCACAGCAAGCCTCCTGGATGGCTAGAGAGGGGTCACAATATACCATCACCTGCTGAATGTCCACCTGTAAGGGAACATAACAAACTGTATCAGCACATTCACTGCCAAAATGTAAGTAGATTTGAAGACAAAACTCTGTTACTGTAATAGACTTCATCAATATGGAAATAACACATTTGAATCATGTAAAAATTCAGTGCATTATTTTCAGTGTAAGAAATAGCAGAGGAGTTAAATACAGAGCATGGAGGACAAAGAAAAAACAGTGGTGTGAAAAAGACAACAAGTAATAGCAGCATAAAATTGGAACGCGTGGAGGAGATTTGGACCAAGTTAAAGGAAGCGTTCATCAAAAAGTCCATTTTCATGGAATTTTACGCTTACCTCAAAGTCGATCAGCCAAGACATGGTTCGTTTATTAACTTTGCCCTGGGCCTACAAGCCTAGCAAAGGTCACAGGGGTGTAACAATGCATCAAAACTATTTGATATTGCAGTGTTAGAATGTGGAGAAGAGGCATTATACACACAAAATGTATGAACACCATAATATATATTATATGATTGTATACAATAATATAATTGTATAAACACCAATGTCTAAGAACTACCAGCATCAATCAACCACCCACCTTCATGCCAGGCTTCACATTCTTCTAATGTATCGTTACACCCCTAATAGCATAGACCTCTATTAGTTGTATTACTTCTGTTACTACAGAAGCAAACTCCAGACTCTTGGTGTCTTGACTGATTGGCTTCATTTAGGGTAGAGGGGAAATTTTGCAAATGTGGTTTTTTTTTTTGCCAAACCATTCCTTTAAGTGCTCGAGGGAAAGAGCGTGGAAGACTGCTTGATGCTGTTTTACATATGACCACTCATCATTCAACTAACTGCTTGAGTAGTAGAATTGATGAATAAGTAATGGCTGAAGCTTGTTACAGCAGCCTCTTAGGCTAGAGGTCGCATTTCATCATGATCTTAGAGAGCTGATCACACCCGCCCTGCGAACTAGTGCCTGTGGTCATCCTCCCGAGGACTTTCCCTCAGATACACACACACACACACACACACACACACAAACACACACACACACACACACACACACACACACACATCCCTTACAGACAGAAAGCTCAGGGCTCAGCCTGCAGAGAACCAACACAGGAAACAACCGTAATGTTCTACACAATCAGGAAGGGAGAGGAACACATACACCCTTAATTGTAAGCTTACTATTCAGTTATTAATCTTAAGTCTTATTATTCATCTTCTATTGTTCATTATACTTTTATAATTATACTATGAAACTATTATGATTCTTTAATATATCTAAACAGAGCTGTGCACTGTAACATTTTTTGCTAATCGATCATCCACATTGTTTTGTATAAACAGCATTAAAAGATTAGCAAAAGTGTTTTTTCCCCCAACTTTAACTGATGCTCCTCTTATACCAGGCTACTGTTTTTATTTATGAATAAACAATATTATGATAACTATTGGCAAAAAAAAACAAAAAAAAAAACACATTGTGCAGCTTTACTGCACTTGCCTTGTTCATATACCTGATTAGGTAAACGATGCCTAAAACATGTATCTGTATATTCGAATAACCCTGTACATCTTTAGTGATTAGAGCGAGGAACTGCAGTGTGCCGCCATATACAGTTTAAATAGGTAATACTTTAGACTACCCTTACAAAGGGTTTAAAAATGATTTATAATCAGATTGTAAATTAGGTCATAGACACTTTATAAATCATTAATAAGCAGTTATAAACAAGTTACAACAGTTGTCATCCTCTGATGTAGGCTCACTATTTAACAAGATCCCAGATCTTGCTGGATGCTTAGCTTATCCTGTCCCTTTCTCAGACAGAATGTTAAACTGTAGACTTCATCAGGTATTTGTTGACAAGCTACTACCATTAAAACATTAATCTTGCCCAAATAGTCTCACATGTATGAATAGTCTGACAAATCGAATGTATGACATCTGTTATAACTTGTTTATTACTGCTTAGTAAGCATTTGTAAATTGTCTGCAACCTAATTAACAACCTGATTATAAATCATTTATGAACTCTTCATAAGGGCAGACTTATTTTGAATTGGCAGCATACTTTCCTCTCCATTCCTCCATGTATCCCTCACTAACCTCCACAGGGGCAGCATCATTGGCCCTCATGACCAGCAGTGTGTGTCCAGTGGTAGAGATATGGCCCATAGGCTCCAGGGGCTTCGTTTCGATGGAGCCGCAGTCCACATGCAGGGATGCTGCTCTTTTCTGCACGCTAAGAGCCACTTTATGCCAGCGCAGGTCCAGCAGAGACTCCACTCCTTCCCCGTTAAACACACACCCAGCGGACGAGGCCTCTTCACCCCCGGCTCCAGTGCGAAGAGCCAGCGTACCCTCTGGTCCGTTCAAGTCCAGCGACAGCTGCAGCAGGGAGAGGGTAGGAAAGAAAAAGCTGTATTTCCTAGCGTTTATTTCCACGTTCAGAACGACATCAACTGAACTACAGCAAAGGAAATCAGTGCTAGCTCATTAGTTTTGGAGAGGTAGTCTTTAACTTCTTATTATCAGCAAGGCAATAAATGGACACTAGTTACGTCTCAATTCGAATGATGAGGTTTAATGAAAGGCTCCTTTAATGCTCTGTAGTGAGCGCTGGAGGACACAATGGCCCGTGGAACCTGTAACCTGCCTTTGTGTCATTAGGGAAAGAAATTGGCCTCAGATAAATGAAGAGAGCCGCCTAAGAGGAGAGAAAATAGCTGAGGATCTGAGGCTGTACCTGAGGATACCCTTGTTCGTCAGATATTTGGAAAAGATAGATGTTGTCCCTCAGAGTCTTTTTTTTCAACAGCAAGGTGAAGACCAGGGTGAACTCCTCAGGCAGGCCATTAGGAAACACCTGGCTGTGGAAAGAAATGATGGGGTTAGACTGCAAAACCACACAATAACAGGCACTGGCCCTCAAAATTTTGGAGACAGCTTCTACTGAACAAAACGCTGTTCGTTTTGAATTGGCCTAGTCTAGCTCTACCCTCAAATTCATTCTTTCACAGCAACTATTTCAGGCTTCAACATGTTGTGTGTTGGACAAGGTTGGACAAGATTTACAGAATGTTGGTAAAATCCCATTCAATTAAGTTAATTTTGTTTGGTCAAAAAAAACGCCACAGTGATAGCTGTGTTACACTAGTCCTTTCACATGCACAAAAATTATCACAATAAATTTTATTTGTATTTTATCAATACACATTTTGTTTGTACTTTGCCATTGTAGGATGGGATTTTTAGTAGTGCTCTGTAAAGAATGCCAGTCTTAGTTGAGGAAGAATGCATTTGTGGATCAAGCACAGGACCAAAGGTCATAATAATAAATAAATGGGCATCAGAAAGTTCTTGCCTTCTTTTAGCAGCACTTGGTTGATTGACATCCACAGCATTCTCTAGATGAGCTATATTTCTTGATGGAAGAATATTTTTGTGATAATTCTCCTATTATCATATTATTGTTGTCAGTGTTTTATGAAAGCAATGAACTGCTTGAGGCTGTCAATTTTATCATAGGTGGGGGTTTACTTTTGTGTAATGCATAAGAACAACCCTTTCATCTAATAAAATCACAGTCATTCACGGCCTCTCATTGCTTATTCATTCATCCATTCATTTTCTGAGCTGCTTATCCTAACCAGGGTCACTGGGGCGCAGGAGCCCGTCACCCTGGACAGGTCATAGTCTACCACAAGGCAGTCCTCTTGGCTTATTGTCTTATTAAATAGCTGAAGTGCTGATTAGTGCTTACATCACAACAAGGGGATACATGCTAATGCTAAGCTATTGCAATAACAGAAAAAATAAAAATGCTCATTATGCTCATTTGCATTAACAACATTTTGAAAAGCCAAACTTTTGACGGGCAGTGTACATGTAAACATGCATAGCCCCCCCCACCACCTACCCCCCTACCCCGCCCCCAACCACACGGCAACCAGTTGTGGGATGAGAGTAAAGGGGTGGGTGGTGTACAGCGGGGGTTTCTCTCCATTTGCACTGTTTGGATGCAGAGAAGAGAATAACCTCTGACACTGATTTTCATAAGAAATGCAGTTCGGCTGACCTCATCTCTATTCCCATATCAGACCCTCTCTGGATCCAGCGTTTGGCCGCATCTCAATGGGTCAAGGGCAGGCAAACTGCGAGAATGTGTTTACCATAGCAAACACACTCGCTCCCTCTCGTGCTGAACTCAAATGCACTATATGGGTCATGGGGTGAGCGAACGGATAGACATGCTCACTCTCTCTCACACACACACACAAACACACACACACACACACACACACACACACACACTGGTAAAGCGCTGCTACTGCAGCTGGTTCTTCTCTTTACAACAGACGAGTATGACAGTACTGATTTACAACAGATGAGGAGAATCCAAGGAAAAACCAGAGCAGCTGCCAACCTGGGGGCCCTCGTCTAAA
>JBBJLS010000140.1:20203546-20221291 GCA_037577275.1 Bryconaethiops microstoma | reverse complement strand
GTTTCACTAAGTGTCCAGAGAGGTAAATATTGTTAGAAGAGAAACTGAGAGTCCGTAGTCCATAAACATCAGGATCAGGAGCAACAATCAAATTGCTTAAAAAAAAACTGCTTTAAAAAAATAAATAAATAAATAAATCCTCAAAAAACCCTTAAGTATGTTTAAGGGTTTATATTAATTCTATATAATGTATTCTGCATAATATTCCAAATTCTACACATTTTATGTATTTAATGTTCATGAGGTTCCATGTACCAAACGCAGTTATTTCTTTTAGCAGGACCCTTTCAGAACAGCTCTTTATCCCAGATCAGTTAACAGGATGCTTTTGTTACTATGTCTGTAAGAATGATATGCGGTCATGTGCAAGTAACTCTCTGTCAAATAACATTTTATAACTGAGGATAATACATCCTCAACAGGGAATAGACATAGAGTGTAGTGTTCTGTTATACGGGCTCCTCAGTGTCAATTAAAGATTTTTTATCATACCATAAACACAAATTAAAAATCATTTAGTACCATTTGTTGTTAGGAGTGTACAGTGAATCGCTGGCGCTGGTTGAACCCATCAGCCAAGACCCAGAGAAGGAGAACAAAGGAGATGTCTTCTTTTCATCTGATCTCATTACTCCACATTGATCTGTAATATGCTATACTCTTTGCTGTAGGCTATAGGTCTAACTAATCTTAAAAATGGAAATGGCATTTATACTGTCTTGACCAAAAAAAAGTGAAAACGCCATTTTCGTCCATTTTGGATGGTTGTAATTTCAGCGAGTCCTTCTAGCCTACAGCTGCTATTGTTTTATTCCAAAAAATCCCGACGCGCTTATTCAGAACCACTTTTCTGATCTCAGTCTTCAGGATGTCTTTAAATCTGAATGGTAGAACAAGGCACCATTTGGGTATCTTATCTGGCAGAAAAGTAAACATTTTTTGTAAAGGGAAGATAAAAGACAGCGACATCTTAAAGAAACAGTTCATTCAAAGGATCAGTGTGTGTCACCGCTGTGAGCACCAAACCTCAGAGCGGGGTCTAACCGAGCGAGAGGATGTGGAGCGCAGAGTGGAGAGGAGGCGGCGATGCGTCAAGCTGGGCAGCGACCGTTCCTGCATAGGAATGTTCTGTTTAAGGGTGTTGCTCTCTCCGCTCTGCTCTCTCCTCCACAGCCCAGCCGCACCATGGGAGGCAGAATTAATGCAACACAGCAGCAACGGGGCTGCAAAGTAAAGAGGCACGTTTAAGTGTAAATCCAACTTATCATCAGCCTCATCAGAAGTGCCTGCCTGTGTGTCTGAGTGTGCGTGGGGTGGTGGGGGTGGGGGGGGTGGGGTGGGGGAGATGGGAGAGAGAGAAAGAGGGAGCGAGAGAGGGATAGAGAATAAAGGAACAAAAAGAGAGATAAAACAAAAGGTTAGAAGACCAAACTGATTAGCATAGAAGGAGAAAGAGGGGACTAGAATTAAGTGAGTCCAGGCAAATCACTAGCAGGGCTGCACATCCTTTACATCGTCCTTTATATCGACTTTATATCGACTTTATATCCTGCACATCCTACTTTATATTGATATTAGCATATTTGCATAATTGCATTGTCTAATAAATCTTTAATTGTGTCAAGTGTATTTTCTTTGATTGTTGGGATAAATTAAGGCAAATCATTTTTATCAATAATAATACAGGTCAACTCCCAATAAAGGGTTAACCCATCTTTTCCACATTTCTGCATTACTGAGATCAATCAGTGTGGTTTGATGTCAAAGGCATCATTCTGTAGAAATTTTAGAACTGCGATGGTTATGGAAGCAGACACTACACTGAAGTGTTCAATATCTCTAAAAGCAACCTCAAATGCATTGTTTGATGTTGGAGACACTGTTTTGCAAGAGCTTTCACGGAATATTTTTGGCCTAAAAGGTATTTTTTTAATACATTCATGGCAGAGAGGAATATGCAGGGCAATGTAAGAAAAAGTGACTATTTTACCACAATTTCAGTATGAGCAATGCATATATAAACTAAGACGCACCCACCACTGTACAGACATATCAATTGATAAGTTTCTTATTTCAAATTGAACCACGGTGATTGACGTACATTATAACTTTGATTTGATTATGCATATAAAGGCTAATTTCCCACTGATTCAAATATGTAATTAAAACAAATAAATAAAATTTGACCATATTGTGGCGCCCTAACCAGAATTCTGATTAGATTTGCCCAATATGGTGCAGCCACCCCCCCAATGCAATCTAATAACTTCACGAGTGATAACTAGAATAATTTAACTGTGAATTTCTGACGTCTTATTGTATTTTTTAATATTCATAATGTTGATTGAGAAAGCTTACATTACATCTACATGATGTTTTATTCCAGTGTTGTGCAGTTCAGTAGCTAGACACAGTGATGGTTCGTTAAAGTCTGTGTAAACACCTACTGAGGAGGGCTGAACAAGTCTGTGGAGAGTACAGACAGCTATTACCAGACTGATGTGATGTTTGTTAACAGTGACCTATTAAATATACAATCCTCTGTAGAGCATCCAACATGAGCTGCACTTCAAAGAGATAATACCTGATGCTGGGCTGAACAGGTGCATTCTAGTAAGTCCAAAGCGAGTTTGCCTGCTTGCCTGCACAGTATCCGCTGGGTCCCCATGACAACCTGCAGGCTCAAGCTCACACAGCTGCCTTGCCAAGTTTACCCAACTGCTGCCGAGAATGGCCCGAGAGGCTAGATGCATTAAATAGGAAGCTGGTCTTTAATTATGAGTGGCTGCTCTGGCCGCCCATCCAGGTGTGAAGAGCAATCAGAGATGGTGAAACAGGAGGAAAAAAAAAAACTATGCTGAACGCTATATCTGAGGTGGCCTTTTAGCCAGTGCAATTCTATGGCCGTGGCTGAGGAATCTGGGCATAGTTTGTTCAGTTGTTTTTTTGTTTTGGGTCCCACTTTATTTACTTTTCAGAATCAACCACTGAGCTCCAGCTGTGTTCTGAGTTTTAATGTAATGTTGATAATGTTAAAATCATGTTCAATGTGGAAAACAAATACACTGTCCCAGAAGTACCCCTCTACTATAAATAAATAATGCATTTTCAACCAAAATCTTACCTCAGCATCTGACGCATCACACAATGTGTCATGTAACAGCTTCCGGAGGTGGCTTTTAAAGGCATTAAAGGCTTCAGACGGCTGGTTCCCATCACTGTACTGTGATCAGTTTTGATTTGGCAAATTTCTCTAGAATAGTACATTCCGCATCAAACCACTCTAAGTGACACTGTTTACATCTTACAGCAATTTCATTCTGCACTTTCTTCTAATTTGATGGAGTTCCCCTTTAAAAGTGGAATGCATTTCTGAACCTTCCTTTATTTTAGTAAATAGTAGCTTAGATAACATTGCTGACTAGCAGGCGCGTTGATCTACTTTTGTTCTTCGTCACAGTTCACAGATGTTTGTGACTGGTACGAAGGTTGATGGCAGTCTGTAATGTCGCAAAAGGTAGTCTGTTTGTCCTGGGCCATTTTTACAGGTATTTGTGGGCAATGTTCTTACAGATTTCTTGAAAGGCTGAACTTGAAATTCTTCATTTATGGACTGTCAACTGAAAATTGATGCCGGTTGATTTTTCAGTGCATGCCTGCTGCTGCCGCCACTTTTTTAATATATGAACACTGCCGTCCTTAATCGAAACCGCGGTCCATTTCTGATATCAGTTATTGACACTCCTTTAAATCTGGATGGCAGAAGGAGGCGGTATTTGCACATCTGTTGCAAATGAAACTTATCTGTCAGAAAAGGTTCCAATTTCTTAGTTGAAAGACAGCGACTCATTCAAAGCAGGCGATAGGGTCCATGTGCTACAAACCTGTAAACTGGACTGTCTGTAAATTTACAGACAGGTTTAAACCTTGGTTTCACTATTTCACTATGTTGGGTTTATCAGCCCGTGCTATGGCAGCACGGCACCATTCTATTCACCTTGTACGGAGCATCTCTCTTTCAGCGAGCGCTGCTCCACTGCTACATCCACTGCTTTCCCTGGAGGTGCTTGACCTCTTTAACAGACAAAGCAGCTGGAAGACAAAGGGGACAGGGGAGGTCACTTTTCCTTCCGTGTCAGTGCACAGACAGCGCAGGCTTGACTGCGGCCAGAGCCCAGTGCTGCGTCTGCCGTGCGTGCTAGTGTCTGTGACAGGCAGGCTTTTCATGTGCGAGACTAATAGTGCAGTTCAGAGGGAGAGCTCCGGGCAAATCCGCCTCACAGGAACCATCTGGGTTTGTACTCTGCTCTTCAAAAAGCCACGACGGGCTCCACCAACGTAGGCACAGGCCACTCCTTCAAAGGCTGGACCTCAGTGGACGAGCAGGCCCACGGTGTGCTGGTTCTCCAGGACACGTCCAATGATTCTGATATGGATCTGGGCTCACTGACAATCGCCCCATCAGATCTTTTGCCCACCCCAGCTCAGCAGGGTTGGCCTTTTGAAGCCTAGCTGATATGGCAATGCTTAAAATGTTAAGCTGCTGTGCTAATTTAGACATGGCAGATTTGCCAGACCTTGTGCCATCAATGTCGCCAAACGTGTTGGATGGGTCTGCTGCTCTCTCTGTGCCCACCCTCACTCACCAAGCTGCCCCCAAAGGCCAAAAATCTGCCCATGTCCAGGTGTGCATCCCGAGGCCGGAGGTGGCAGTACCACTGTCTGCTGATTATGTTTTTAGCTACTGACCTGTTTAAAGACTTGTCTAACAAGTATTTTTAGATGCAACAACAATTACTTGACTATTTAAATTTAGTTTTACACACACTTCAAACCACAATCTTTAGGAAGCAAGTCAGTCTTCAAATTACTTTGTCAATTATTAACCTTTATAGAAAATGCACATGCACACTCAATGTTATCATATGTAAGGTTTCCAAAAAAAGTGGTGGGAAATACTCAGGGCCTTCTAGGCCTTCAGAAAAAGTCTTAGGATTTAAAGTAGTATTATTGCTTCATTGTTAAGCTTTTGGTGCAGATACAGACAAGCGAGCTTTTTCATTGGTTAGGACTTTAGGAGCATACTCCTAAAATCCCACAGTGGCTTTAGCAGAAATTTGAGTTACGGCAGAGGTATTATTTTCCAGTTTTTGACATTATGGCCCAGGCTGTTGGCATAGCAGTAATGAGCAGGTATGTCATACTACTTGGTCACATATGTCAACCTTCATGAACATGTCCTGAAAAGGATCATCTGTGTTCTCTTTTTTGTGGGTTTTATGTCAGTGGTTCTCCAGGACCCTCAGATTCATGATAAGAAAAATAACAAAGCATTTTAGATCCAGTAAAAACAATACAAAACATCACAAAACAGTCGGACAGATTCTGAGACTAAAAACAACCATAGCTGAGGTCACACATCAATCTAAGGGTGCATGCTTGTGAAACAGTCGTAATTTAAAGAATTGAACATGTGCTCAAAGGAGCCAGTCATGCAGTCATTTGGTCAGGCAGCACTGGGCCAGAGCCATGGCTGTTATTGTTGATGACAACTAATCCAGCCGCATTCTCTCTCCGGAGCACGCCTTTTTAACCAGAACAAAGCCCTGTCACTTGACTGGCAGTTTCAAAAAACAGAGCCGCCACAGATGAATGAAGCTGCTAGAGAAATCACCTGCCAACCAATTTCCACTGTTCATCAATCTCCCTCGGCATCTTATCCACACAGGAAATCAGGAAATCAAAGGGACGATTAAAAAAAAAAAAAATCACAATAAGAAAATACTGGACACTAGAAACTAAAGCTGTCTCAGTCTTTTCTAACAAGCAAAAAGGGCAACTGATCGGCTAACTCACCCACTGACAACTTATTATAACACTGGCTGGGAGGATATATATACAATGAATATAAATGACAGCTCAATGCGGCAGAATATTCTGTCCAAAACTTATAATTCATGAGGTGATATCACACCACAAATGCCAAAACTGGAGTTTCAGTTAAAGACACTGCGTTTGAAATCTGTGTCAAGTTTTGGTGATCATAGCCCACATTGGGGGTTTTTTTGTTTGTTTTTTTTACATTTTCATGCATTCATTCATCCGTTTTCTGAACCATATCCTTAAGTATGGTTGTGGGTCACAGGACACGTCTACTTTCCTTACCTTAAAACTGTATTTAATCTGGCGTAGATTCATGTTGACACAATTTAGCACTGAGACACACATTTGTTAGAAACACAAGAAATAAACAGTGAACAGGTTCAGAAGAGTATATTGTAGTGCAGCTAAAGGGATGCTTAATTAGTTATACCTAACATGTACTATGAAATGGAGCTTTAGGATCGACCAGGTGAAGGCAAAGGCATGATAACAGGATAAGACATAAGGAATATAAATGAGTTTTCATGCTAGTACATTACTACTGTACCGACATATCATAAGTGCTACCACACATATTAACACTTCTAATGCTTATGCCAGAAACTGTTGTTTCTGCTTGTACTCAACCATTAGTAGTGTAACTTGTCAAATCCTATTTATTTTAGCTAAAGCATTGAATTTCTTTATACATTTTGATATGTAAGAAATATGATCTAACAAAGCCCAAGATCTACAGATATGTATTTCGTTTGTGTCACAAACTACCATCTAAGTCACATTCTATCCAACAATAAATGCAGCATGGAGCGTCTTCTATAAATTGATAGGAGAGACAGTAACTCAGAGACAGCTCTAATTCCACAAGCAGATCCATTTTGCAATGGCCAACATGGACAGACATACAGACCAGTTATACCAGGGTCAGATTTAAAAGGGGACAATGACTACTTTAGGTAAAATAAGGTTTAATATTACCAAAAGATTGTGACACGCAAGTACACAACATGTCCAAAAAAGTATATGGACAACCCTAAGTGGTGGGTCTGATATGAAGCCTTGCCATCTGTATTTGGAGTAGAAGAGCTCAATTGTACTTTATATGTTTCACCATCTAGAAGACAAATTTGGGTATAACAATAGCCAGGAGAAGCACAGGCAGATGTGATGTTCAGATGTCCACATACTTTTGGCCAGATAGCGTGCATCAAACAAGCTCAAGGAAGCATAAGAAACACATTATGTGATGTGACTGTTTATATTCTGGGATCGCACATCCTGAGTCTCCTGCTCAGATCCATCAACACAGCAACACAGACCATTCTCATGGGACCACCAGAATCAATCTACTGTGCTTCACAAACCACTTTTCTAAAGGCTCTTTCTAGTCTCATCTTCAAAGTATTTTATTCCTGTTGAAGAATTAAGCTACTCTAAGACCAAAATCTGCCAAAGAGCAGATCAATATTTATAACCCCCCAATGTTTGCTTTGAAAATCAGACTCTTGCCAGCGTCTCCGATAATTTTCATCAGCCTCCAAGGCGGTAAGCAGACAGCTTCGCTACGAAAGCTGAACATACGAATAAATAAATAAATAAATAAAAATGATCGATATTCACCCGTGCTCATAAGAAAGGAACCACAAATATCAGAGACAGAAGTGCGAACTGAGGCAAAGGAATGGCAAATTAACATTTTTAAAAGCTGTTAGGATATAGTGGAGGGAATCCGCATCCTACCACACTTCATTAACAGAGAGATATTACATTTACCTGACAGACTGTGTGGAATACAAGCACAAATTTGGTTCTAAATTCTTATTCTTTATAACTCAATTACTTTATGCAGTCAAGAATGGCAAATATTACATCTTTACCATCACTGATGTTTAGACACTAATGCCTAATGTAATCAACTTCACACATTTGTTTGTGCAGACTCACACCCAGCGTCAGCATATGGCTTAATTGCACTGATAATTCCTCCATGTCTAGTTTACTTACTCCAGGATCCTAGCAATCCTTTGACTCAAACTGCCAGATGCATTGCACAATTTCCAGCTGCTTGGTTCATTCAAGCAGAACTAAAAGAGGTATTAAAAAGCGAGTGGAATATTTGTAGATTGAACATCCCATTCACTGTCCCAGAGACAGTAAATAAGCAATGTTACACAGTGTGTGTGATAGGTAGACATGAATTGTGCTTTCATTTTCTTTTCGTCTCTGTCTCTGTGTCTCTCTCTCTCTCTCTCTCTCAAATTCTTAACTCTTTTTCCACATGGCTGAGCCAGAATTATATGCGTTTTGACATATCGCAAATATGTCTTCCAGAACTAATTTCTACAGCAGAAGATATAATGTTTAAATGAGTTTATATTGCATATTGATTGCAAATTGATATCTTTGGTTCAGGTCTCATATGAATAATGCAGGGGGCGCTTCATTGTGACAGACACAGACTGTTTTTTTAAAACGACTAAGCACGTTTTGTGCATGTGTGCATAGTGTGTGTGTGTGTGTGTGTGTGTGTGTGTGTGTGTGTGTGTGTGTGTGTGTGTGTGGGTGTGGGTGTGGGTGTGCACGCATGCACGTTTGTTGACTTCATCCAGCTATTTCGATGCACAGAATTTTCAAGGACATAAACACATAATCGCTAAAGACAAAATTTAATTACTTAGTGTGATGGGTGTGGAGAGGTGAATATAATCAAAACAGAGTGCGGTCTAGTATAATGACAGAGATTTTAATAAATCTATCATTTTGAGAACCGAACAGCCTACTGTCATGGACTGACTAAACACCCCTTATTTTTAAACTGCTATGTAGAGTAAAGTGGCATTTGGCTGACGCGCTTATCCAGAGCGACTTACAATCATTAGTTACAGAGACAGTCCCCCTGGAGACACTGAGGGTTAAGTGTCTTGCTCAAGGACACAATGGTAGAAAGCAGGGGGGCTTGAAACTGCGACTTTTGTGCTCATCATGTTCAAAGGCAAGTGTATTATCTACTAGGCTACTACCACCCTATGCAGTTTTTAAGTACACATGCAGTTTTTAAGTAATTAGACAGAAACATTATTTTTGTTGTTTGGAGTCCAAGACTAAGTGTGGATGTCAACTTTAATTCAAGGACATTTACATCTATACTAGATCGAAGATAAAGGAAACACAATGTTTTTATACATAACTAGACAAATAAGCATTATTTGATATCAGTGGTGTCACAGGTAACGTGCTATAATATGGTCATCAGTGGTTCCAGTCTGAGGCCCACTTGATTGTGCACTGCATGATGCTGTCACTGACTCCACTGCTGCAGATTTCTTGTCTAAATACAGATCATTAGAAAGTTATTTCCAGCTTCTGTCACACTGTAATTTGGTTCATCAATGTAGTATACTGAGCCTGAAGTATCAATGACAAGTATGGTCACCTCATATTAAAATGTGGTTGCCCTGGAAATCCCAATAATATCATTTATGTTAGCACAGAAGTCTCGTGGAGACATTTGGATAAGTCAACAAGCAGCAAAATAAAAAAGCAACAGCAAAGACTGAGCAAGAGGGCTACTATAGTGAAGAGGTCTGAACCATTATATATAAATGTTCAGGATTATGCAACTAATAATATTGGAGGGGAGGACAAAAAATGTAATGAGTAATAATGTAAAAAAAAAAATAAAAAATAAAAAAACCCAGATGATGACATACTATACCATCCCATTTGAGAGACCCTGGGCAGCAACTGGTAGCACTTGAATGCCTGAATGTTTATGTGTATCATGGACAATTAGTGCCAGTTTACAAGATTTCACTGAAGGACTCAGAACACCTGGATGTCCTTTACAATGAGTTATAAGCTTCAAATGTTCATGCACAGCTGCTATAACAGTGCTGTTAGCTTAGCATTGGCATAGTAATGTGAATCTCATTATGACGCTTAAAGAAATAAGCATTATTACAGTGAGCCTAATTTGGCTGCATGTCTGAGCCTCAGTGTAAATTAAATTAAGAAGTTTATTGTCATGTGCAAATATAAAGTATTACACAGCTCCGAAGGCGTCTCTATCAATCAAATTGTAGAACCAGACACATCTGCAGGAGCAACCGAGTCAAGATCTACATACCGCACCAATACTCTTTGTTAGGTGTCCTATAACTGAGCAGGCACTTGTCCAACTGGTTTGCGTCTCCAGGAATAGTAGGACTATAAATGAAAGGCCTATAATTCCAATACACAGAGTGTTATAAGATTTTATGCCATACAGTGTGTATTTGCTTGAGTGTGTTTTATCCCTATGTATCTTATTGTCTTTTTTCCACTTCTCCTTGTCTAGAGCACCAGGATGGGTCACAACAGAGGGTGCTACACCATTTAAGGGACAAGAATCAGCATGGAGTTGGTCAGCTCCTCTGGCTGGCACCTTAGCCATCTGTCTGCCCACCAACAAGACCAAACAAATCAATTCCTTTTCCTCCTAGGCAGCTTGTGTTGAATTTTAAGCAGATGTTATTTTTTATAATTGAAAATGAATGTATCTATACTACACTGAATATTTAACCAGCAGGTTCTTTTAGGTTTATCTCATGTTTGCTCTTGTTTATTAGTGATTCAGGTGTACTGTACTGTTTTCTTTCTTCATTATGAGGTCCATAGCTCTCCCTTGAAAAGGTTTTCTGAAGATGGCTTACATGCAACCTCCTTTCCAGAAATATCAAAGCTGACAGTCTGTGCATTATGGTCGTTGTTTTATATAGAGGCAGAGAGGCATCACTGCTCAAATAAACAGATTATTTCATCATCATCCAGTCAAAACATGTTTAATTGTTTTGCATTTTGAATCATTTAAAAACAGCACAAATCTCTTTTTTGCACTGCATGAAGACATCATGACGGCCCAGAATCACTTGGGAAATCATGTTACATTAAAATCAACCTGAAATCAAACTGCACCTTTCTTTCCACTTGATCAATGTCCATAGTTATACTCAATACAATTCATCAAAGAACTCCATTAAACTATAAGCATAATGACTTTGCCTGCCTCTAAATGTCTACTGATTTTTGCTATATCATTGTGTATCAGTTGGTGAGGGAAAAATAATATGAACCAACTGTATTATGATATATTCCTTAGGAAATAATACGTAATATTATTTCCAGTTCTAATGGATTGCATCATCAGATAAAGCTAAGAATGTTTTTCCTTTTCTTATAATGTTACTATTTCTTGGGATTTGAGGTCTGATATACAGTAAATCCACTGTAGCACTACATAGATGAAACATGCTTTTAACAGATGTCGAGTACACTTTTCAGTCATACTGGCCACTCTTGGTGCAATTTAACAAGCCATCAGAAGCTATAGCAAAGCACTGAAGAAGGTTTAATACCCTCTTCAGTATAATCTCTGGTACTTACAGCAGATCATTTTGAGTTCCCTGGTGCACAATCTCTAACCACAGAAAGAGCAGATATCTGAGGGGTTAATTGATTAGCAGGAGTCAGGACTTCCATGTTGCATTACAGATGTCGAACTTCAGAAAATCGGGCTTTTCATTTAGGCTTTCATCTCCTGTTGCTGAGAAACCATAGAGGAATAGCAAACAGACTTCAAGGGTTATTCCAAGCTACAAAAAGTGGTGAACCACAACTGTGACCTAGGTTTAAGTTAGAAACATTAAAACATCCTGATGCCATAATGCAAATGCACAACTGTATAGTTCTAGTAGTTTATCACTATGCTTTACATTTGAAGCTTGTAAAAGATGTTTCATGTTTTATCTGAAGTCTAATATATACACATTACCATTTACCATACCATTTAGACGCCAGCCATATAACTGCTGCTGTTTACTGTCTGACAGAAACCCTTCAGCTAGGCTGCCACAGTCAGTCACATACCTAACACTTACAAGGGCATTTCCTATTGGAAATCAAAATGTGACAGGTTGATTCACCTGTCACTTCCTAATTATGTTAGTCATTGGACAATGGGCGCGTTTGTACAGCTACATCTATAAAGATACCATGGAGAGATCAAATAATTTAAATACTTATACCCTACTGTAATAATTTAACCCAACTCTTTCCAACCAAATAATAAAATAGCTATCATTGTGGGAGAACACAAGTTCCGTCCCTACTGATGTTACAGCCTTCCAAGTCCAAGACTGGCCTTGCTCTCTTTGGATGGCCCTCCCTCTCCCCTCACCAGAGGCATTTGCTCCAGGCATTCTCCTCCAAGTACGTAGAGATATTCAATGATAACGTGTCAGCATCAAGTCAGAATTTTGCAGAGGTGCTTTACATATCTCGGCGAAATCATATTCTATCCTTCACTCGCCCAGTGTTGGTGCTTCAAGTGTCATGTGACTGGGAGAGTCCTTGCTAGAGGGAGGAACTGGTTGGGACTAAATTGGGGAAAAAAAATTGAGAAAAAGCAAATCATGAATAAGAGTAGTAAAAACGATTCTATTCATTTAAACTGAGCTAAAAAAAAAAAATTGCAGACAGGTCCATTTTAGTTCTCGGAAGGCCTTGAGGTTTCCCTCTGATTTCTGTAATTGGTCACTATATTCCATGGATACCCATGGTGCTGCTGACAGGTAACTGAGGCGAAGCCAGGAAGCTCAAGCCAAAACGCTCAAGGATGACTGATGGCACTGGCGCATTGCGGTTGCCTCATCAAAGGCTGTGGCACAAAGTAGTACACAGTATACTTCTTCAGACAATGGCAACAAATACGTCTGCAAAGCACCAGATGGGCATAAAACAAACCTCCCTTCAACAGGATGTTGTGTAAACGGCTATGTGAAAAGAAAGACAGATCTGAAGCACTTCAGGTTTTATTACAACCTTTGGCTTTCATCTGTCTCAGGCATATAGGCACCGCACTAAATGTCTCAGACATTGCACAGCTAATGCTCTCTATCCTCCTAATAGCATTATCATCAGTAATGACTGAAGCCAAGGGAGGGGTATCCATACTCTAACACTTTCCACCTAAATCCAGACAGAAATCCCTTTTCTGAGGGAAATAGTCTGCAAATCCTATTAAATCAACTAAATGTAATAAAGGGGGGCAGCAAGGCCAGTCTGACAGGAATCACGTAGAGTCGAATTGACTTGAGTTAAGCTTAGAGAGCTTTTTGCACCACAAAGAGAACTAATCATCGGGATGGCTGCCACAGTCAAGCACTTCCAGAGAAGTGCATTCCTCGCACCATCATAAAAAGTGGTATTAAAGTCAAGATTCGAATAACACGCTCAGTTCACAATTAAGAGCCTAATAATTTAATGCAGGTCATGTCCTGAAGCCATTCCGGCTCAGAACGTGCCTCGCACTGTGCTTTTCTATTCTGCTGCCTCAGGGGAGATGTGCAACTGCGGGTCAATGTCAGACAACAAAATCCTTCCTCATTTCTAAGCAAGAGATGCTCTAAGAGGCAATGAATCTGCCTGGTTCGCGAACTGCACAGAGTACCACTGAGAAGGATTAATAAAATGCACGGTTTAGATTACGCACCAATCTGCCACAACATTAAAACCACCTGCTTAATATTGTGTAGGTTCCCCTTGTGCCACCAAAACTGTTCTGACCCACTAAGGTATAGACTCTGGAGGTGTGCTATGGCACCAATACATTAGCAACAGATATTTTAAGTCCTGTAAGCAGTACTCGAGTTGATGGGGGATGAGGAGGGATGGCATCCCCCCTGAAACAAAAACAGTCAAAATCATCCCCCCTTCTAAAACGAACATCCCCCCGTTCCATCCCATGTGCTATTTTATCAATGAATGTGGAAATTACTACTGTTTTAACACTGGAAATAGTACTACCACTTCAACATTTCGGGGGCTTTGCACATAGGCCTACTGAGTAAAATACCGTGAGCGAGAGGGCATGTGTAAATAATGACCCAACTTTTTTTTTAAACTGACGTCAGTAAGCGGCATAGCAGGTGACGGTGTTGTTGTGATTTTAACACCATGGCCAAGTGGCATGGACAGCTTGATATGAGGGACTTCAGATTTAAAAGGGCAAAAAGTAACATTTAAAAAAATCAAGTGTCAGAAATATCTACCAAATGTGTTATCTGTTTATGCTACCAAAGGTGTTATCTGTGGACATAGCAATAACAACACAGCTAATGTTGCTTGTTTGGAGTCAAGCTTATGTTTTTCTCACTCTCTGAGGCTAGCTAGCTGGTTATGCTTCTCAATGGGCTAATGTTAGTTTTGAGTTAATCAGGCTGGAATGAGCAAAAGATAATGTTAGTTTGTCTGGGATTCTTCAGACAACAAAACAAGTGACATTCAAGGCAGGCAGGCTAAAGTGATCATTTAACTCTGTCGTTGCTTCATGTTCTCTCAGTCTAAAAGCTGTAGGCTAGTTGTTTTTTGAATGTTGAGCATTTTCGTAGTTTTCTACATATCTAAGAGCATGTTGCTGTCCTTTTAATCATTTGTAAAACATATGGTGCTCTCATTAATTCCTGACAAGCAATAACATTACAGTTTGGTCAGTAACATGTAAACATTGATCTATTTGGGCACTGGGCTTGGTGACTGTCCTTTTGTTTTAACCAAGAAACAATTTACAGCACCTCACTGTCTGCTCATTCTAACTAATCCATGATCTGGTTGTTTTCTTCACAGAGGATAATCATGGCCGGGAAGCAGGACGGCGAGCAGGAGAGCCAAGAGCTGGAGGGGAAACAGGTTTGATAATTATTTTCTTTTTTAAGTATATGTTTTGGGCTTTTTGCCTTTAATTGATAGGATGGTTTGCGAGACATGGGAAATGGGAAGGCAGAGAGAGGGGGATTGACATGCAGCAAAGGGCCACCAGATTTGGGATTCAAACCAGGACCCACTGCAGCAAGGACTGTAGCTTTTGCATGTGGCACCTGCTCAACCCACTGAGGTATACAGCGCCCCATGTCTGATAAAGCTACATGTTGGGTTAAGACACTTTTCTTTTTCAATTTGCCTAATACAGATCATTATATTAGTGTACATGAGGCAAATTAGTTTATCATGGATTTTTTGTTTTTGTAGTGGAAAGAGGAAGAGAGGAGGAAGCAGAAGCAGGGCAAGATAGTGCTGATGATGCTGATAGTCCAAATTACCAGGGAGATGATGATCAAGATATCCCTGATTGCTGGACATCTAGCATGTTCAGGGAGAAAGTTAAGTACTTTCCATGGCTAATATGTCAAAACAAAAAAAAACTTGGCTGCCTAACCTGTCAGAAAATTAAAGCTGTTGGGCCAAATGCAGGTGGGAGCCAGGTGCATATTTTTAGTGAGTGGTCCAAAGTAAAAGTCACAGCCTATGGTGCAACCTGAGCAGCACAGCTGCAATCTCTTCATAAGAAGACACACAAGCATAGAATGTCAGACTATCACCAAGCAGCTGAGAAAAGCATGGAAACGACAAAAGAAAAAGAGAACTGAAAAACTGACCTCTGATATGCAAAGGGATCACTTCTTAAGTACTGATAGGGTATTTTGCACAGTTTATAAGAATGCGAAATCTGCAAGGCCTTTCACAGATCTGCCAGTTGATATTGATCTGCAAGTCTTGAATGGACTAGACATGGGAAGAACTTTACAATCAGACCATTCCTGTGCAACAATCAGCCAACACATAGCCACTGAAATGAGAAAGAGAGTAGTTGGAAGGGTCCTTCAAAGTGGATTGAAATTTTTTTGTTCTGATAGATGAATCTACAACAAAAAATCAGTTTTGATCATTTATATTAGAGCAGGCTTAGGGATGAGTGAAAAGCCACTAACATTCTTCTTGGATGCTACCAATGCAGATGGAATTTATCAAGCTCTGACGAATAACCTCTCACACCATGGCTTCTCTGAAGTTATTATGAGGGGCGCTTTGTTTGCTTTGCATCAGATGGAGCTTCTGTTATTTTTGAAAGTAAATCAGGTGTTGCAACTAAAATTGTAGAAAAGTTTCCCAACGTGATGGTGTGGCACTGCATGAACCACCGTCTTGAGCTGAGTGTTGGAGATGCTGTTGAAAAAACTGCAGGGATGAAAGAGTTCCAGTTTTTCTTTGACAAAGTTTACAGTCTCTATCATCCATCTGCCAAAAACCATTGTGAGCTCAATGAATATTATGAGGAACTGGCGTTACAGTGTCTGAATATAGGGAGAATTCTCAGCACTAGATGGGTGGCAGCCAGTTTTAGGACTATTAGAGCTGCATAGAAACAGTACCCTGCACTCCACAAACACTTTTCTAATGCCTCAGTTGATCCTAAAAGAAGCTCAATAGAGAGATGCATGTTCAGTGCTTTAATAAATCAACTATCTAATGCAACCTTTGCGCAGAACGTTGTATGATGCTTTAGATGAGCTGTCTGAATTCTCTCTCTCACTACAACAGAGAAACATGCCCTCCCCAAGGCCGAAGCAAGCCTCAGTCGGCAGATCCGTGTGTTGAAGTCAATGGCAGAGTAGCCTGGACCAAGGGCAGAAGAGGCTCAGTCTGCAGTGGATTTTAAGGTATTCAAAGGAGTTCCATTTCAAGGTACAGCAGAGAATTAAACCACCAACAGTTTTTTCATGCCTTGGCTGCAAATATTGAGACAAGAATGGGAGGCCTGTCTGGTAAACAGAATAGCAACTGGCCAGATTCGTGTGGGGTTCATTATGCGGAAAAGGAAATACAGGAACTCTGCTCCTTTTTCAATCTTGATAATGGCCGACAAATTCAGAGAGGGATGAGGGAATATATTGACATGGTCAGGCTCAAAACTGTTGATGAAATAAAACCACCAGCACCAGAAGAGCTTAAAAGCAGTGAACACGCTCCTTCAAGCAGTGAACACGCTGGTCATCTCCACAGCTGAATGTGAGCGTGGGTTCAGTCAGATGAACATTTTAACCACAACTAGAAGCTCCCTAAAGGTAAAAAGCATGTCAGCCTTGCTTTTCATCAGGTGTGTTGGCCCCCCCATTGAAACTGTTCAAACCAGATGTCTCTGTCAAGTCTTGGCTTCAAAGCCATTGCCTAGCCAATGATCTAAAAGCAAGAACCTGGAAAATTGACAACAAAAAACATGATTATGAAAATCTTTGGAAACCTCTATGTAAGTTGCTTTTATCCCCCAAAAAATCTCAGTTGTTTGTGCTATATATTTGTGTAATTTGTAAGATTAATTTTCAGATTTTGTAAATTGTTTCAATGGTTTCTTTCTTTTGTTTTTGCATTTGAATTAAAATGGACTTGACCTGACTCGAGAGGATTCAGATGTTCATTTACAATGTTTTCTGAGGTTTTGTTTTTAATTTTAATAGATGAATTACCAAAAGATTTTAAAGTACCATGAGTATGAAGCTGCACATGAACCCAGTGGGAAAATATGTCCTCTGCATTTGACCCTAACTATGGAGCATGTGATAGCGATGCCAGCCAGGGGACTGACTTTAATTCTGAGGTGCCTTGGTCAAGATCAATGACAGAAGTATCTGACACGTAGCATCCACACCATGCATGTTGTTTTAGGATAGTAGAATATATTAATTATGTTTTTGCTTAAACAACAATAAAAGGGTACACAGTTGGTCTCCCACCAGGTACACTGTCATCAGCACAAAATATGTCGGATAAACAATAAAATCCACCATCCCCACGATTTGTTTTTACAACTTGACTACTGCCTGAGTTCTGAGGTTGTTCCGTCTAGCACATCTCAAATATGCTCAGTCAGATTGAGATCCAGGAAATCTGGAGGCAAAATTAACACCTTGCGAGCAAACCGAGGCAGACGTGTTTGCTCGCTCCGCTCTCAAATGCCGGTTTTCTTTTGTTTTTTATGTGTTCTCTGTTCTTTTT
>JBBJLS010000140.1:20182503-20195823 GCA_037577275.1 Bryconaethiops microstoma | reverse complement strand
TAGATGTATATAAATAAATAAATCATACGCAAGCACGCATAGACGTAAGTGGTACCCAAAATGCGCACCAGTTTTCAATCTTCACAGTGCAAATGCGTACCTAATTTGTGACTTCATACTGTACGCAAACCCTCCCACCCCTGGAATCACGCCGAGACTTAGACCTCGGCGCACACACCCCACCCCAATCCGGAACCACACCGAGACATAGACCCTGGCGGCAAAGTTCCTCTACTTGTTTAGAAAATGCTTACAAAACTTTCAATCAAAGGGGGCAAACACATCCCCTTGAAAAACTGATTTTCTACCCAGAAGAGAAGAATCTCCATGCTATCCCTAATGTAATGTCCTTGTGCCCTACATTTGGTTATGATCACTTCCAATATACCCACTCCCGCTGTAACAACCACTAAGAGAAGAGCTAAGAATTGATGCATCAGAAACAGAGAGAAGCTGTACAAAAATAAGCATTGGCTGTAACACCCAGCCAAAAAACAGGCTTCTGTTTGGAGCTTCAGGGTTGTCTTTGAGCCTCCAATCCCCAGCTGCTCCCTCTAAGCACTGAGCCAATCTTCAGACCAAGAATTCCATGTCTAATCACTTTTAATCGGGTTCCCGTTTCCACTTTATGGCCATTGACAGAATAGGATTGGATTGGATGTGAGTGCTATAAAGCCCCGTCCATGTCTGACTATGGTGGCTGGTGGGCTCTGACCGACCATGCTGCAGGGACAGATCCGCTGCCGCCTGATTGCACCTTTTCTACGCTAAAGTGCTCCTTCCTCAGCTTGATGTATCAGCCTTATTTTCTCTAGAAGATGATCCGATCATCAGCACTGGTGCAGTGGAGGAAATCAAAGAGTGCATAGGGGGGAAGGAAAAAAGGACAGTGATTTTGGTTCTACGATGTTGTGGTCTCGATCATAGGACTACCTCAATAGGTTAACTTGTTTTGCCCATTTAGAAAATGGCATCTTTACAAGTTACAAGATCTAAGAACTCATATTAAAGGAGTCGCAACGTGCAAATATCAGAAATTTTTTCTCACTGAGACAATTTGACATTTGTGTGGTTTTATGCACCAAATATATACATAATTCAGCATGTTCAATCCCCAGTGACGACACAGCAGTCCACGACCAGGACAATTAAAAAAGATGCGGTGGCTAGCTTCATGTGACTCAGAGAGGCTTTCGCCATCCCAACATTGGTGGTGCTGTGTGACTGTGGTGTCCTAGCCAGCAAGTAGAGCTGGACATAACAAAAATTGGGCAGAAAAATACAAAATATGCATAGTTTTTTTTTTTCTGTGCCTTTAAGACTGATATAAGTATCTCTTTATGGATTGTCTGCTCTAAGCATTCAGATTTGAACCTTCTATGTGAACGTGCTAAAAGTTCATGTGTTTTTTTGACACCACAAAAAAAAATGATTTGAAAATGTAATATATATAATAAGATGTCAAATTATAAGATTATAAAAGGCTACAAGATGCTTAGATATTGCCACATTATGCAAAAGCATTTCATTTTTTTGTATGCAGTAGTCATGAATCTTTATTCCTTAACTGGCTCTTACATATATGTCTTCATCTGCATGCTGTCTTGAGAGTGGGAATCCTGTAATAATCTGATTTTCTGCACTGGCTAATGAACACTGGCCTGTTCCTGTGGGTGTGGGCCTTTGTGCATTATGTACTGCAGCAAAGGGAAGAGCAGTGGGGATAATTTACTTAGCAGCTTCCCCACATGCAGCTCCATCCTACTTACGAAAGCTGCACAGAGAGCTGCTGCTCATAACCATATAGCAGAAGGTCTTGGTCACAGCAGGAAACCAGCTGATAAGCATGCTAACGCCACCAATGACTATGATTACAGGGCTTGTAAAATAATAATCACCCCTCATATGGACTTGTGTCACAGAAGTTAGTCACAGTATCTAGACACGTATTAGGAAGCTATGACAACATTATTGCTGTTTTAGAGGTGTTTTAGGCTTGCTTATATGTGTGTGTGTGTGTGTGTGTGTGTGTGTGTGTTTGTATATATATATATTTTTTAATGTCATTTAAATTGGTTGTTGTAAGGAAAAATAAATAAGACCAAACAGATGCTATGCATAAATTTTGGCTTCTAAAATACTGAACAATTTGTTTAAGGTTTACGAACTGAAGTGAGGACTAAAACTGACTGCACTCCTCTCGAATGTATTACTGTAATACAGGGCTCTGATCCAGAATCAGCTTGACCTCTATCTAAATAAATGACTGCTCTGTGGACATGTGAAGCTCAAATCAAACATGCTGTGTGGACTGACTGACCTTTAGATTATGTGCCATTTGCTGTGCCATGTGCAGTCCAATGTTGTAGATTTTGGCCTTTTAAAGATTTATTTGTTTTTTTTTTTTTTGCATGTAAACATCCCAAATCTGAATGGAGTTTATGGTAAAAAAAAATGAAAGACAACAAAATGCAACATTCCTAATGACTGCGAGCACAGCACCTTTATTCAGGACCGCGAACTACCAATTTTTTATCCAACAAGTCTAGAGGGGACTTATATGGATGAATACAGTCACACGCAAAGAATTACTTTCCGAACTCCGCCCACATCAAACAGCTTTCGACCTGTATGTAATTACATTAAGTAGGTGTTCTGAATATGTAAACAGTTCATCAAAGCAAAGTTTACTGTGTTGGCATGTGCCCAAAGGCACATTCATGGAATTTAATTTAGTCAGCTTTTAATAAGCTACCACAAAGCAGTACACGCAGAACCTAAAAAGACCAGACAAGTGATTTTAAAACCTGTTGATAATGACCGCTTGTGAGTTCAACACATGACTAGAGTATTAGAGACTAGGACTGCAGAGGAGGGGAGAACTTGGAGTTCTGGGCAGCTTCACCTTGAGCTAGAAGACTGAACACCCCCTTGTGATGAACAGAGACAAGGCTTAGAGAGGACAGATGAGGAGATGGGGTAGTTGGTGGAGGGGGATGGGTACGAATACCCAATAAGGAGAAATGCAAGTGACAGAAATGTATAGGATGTTAAACTTTAAGGACGAGGAGTTTCAGGCATGGTCCTCCTCCCAAATGTAGTTAATTTCTTATTTCATAGCATTTGTGGAGAAATGTTCAATTTAATAATTAAAAACCTAGTGAAAAGCATCTAAGCAGTGTGTACATGTGCCATACCACCAGGTTCAAACTGGGCCTGACTTGGGTTTGCCAAAAACTCAATTAGTCACACTGACATACGGAGTGGAAAAAATGGTAGGACCCTTCTGTCCAACCTTCACAATACAACAAGCCTGTCCATCAATAGGCTGTATCCTATGTTTTCTTGAATTTTAGTTCAATTTGTGACATTTGAGTGTCTTGATACAACAAAAATACGATCAAACCTTATTTTTTACAGTAAAGGGTGTTTTTTGTTACTGTGCCTCTGAAACTAAAATACTGTATTTAACTGATTTCTGTCATGACTGGCTGCCCTGCATTGTCCAGGTTTAAACAGGTCTTGTAACACAAATGGGCGGATCCAAGCAGACACTTGTAAACGCACTGGGTTTTGTAACGAAACACTGAATTTAAAACGGGCTGGTTTTGCATATTAATATTGACTGTAGAGAGCATGGTACGTTTTTTAAACCGGAGCAATGTTAACATACAAAATGCTACATTACATTTTCCATGATGTGGGCCCTTTAAAGCTCCTGACAAGTGCGTGGACAGACGTAAAGGTAATGTTACAGTATGGACAATGAGATTGTCTCATTCAGCAGTGGAAACTTCAACAATTACATTCTTGATGCGCTGCAGGTGAAAAAGTGTTTATTCTACAGACTTCACAAAGTAAAGGCTTTGGATTCGGAAAGCTGCAGATCCTTTCGGAAAAGGGCATGTGCTAAGCACATAGCGCAGTAATATGGTGTGATCTAAATGGATTCTGCTTTCCTTCTGTCACGGCTAAGTGGGGTGGCTGTATGCACACAGTAGAAAACCCAGGAGCAATACAAACTGGATCTTAGGATTTTATTATCAGTCACTCCTTGAGGATAAGCTCGTCCCTGGCAAATCTTTCACATTAACCTCCACAACAGCGTCTGCCGGTGCGTGAGCGTGTATGTGTGTGCAGCCACTTACTAATCAAAGGTGCAAGTGGTAAAACAGAATGTCACACCAAGCCAAATCCGAGTTTAATTATGCGCCAGTATTTATGTGCTAACCTACAGCTTATGGACTTAAGCACAGAAGTTGGTTCACACTTCTGACATGCTCATTAGGAAGTTGCATTTCAAGCGCTAATTCAGAGGACTCAGTAATGGTGTCATGAAAACGACAGTGTTTCTGACATTAGGTGTCATATCTCAACTGTACAAATATGCCATTTGCATCATGGCCTCGGGCTCTAGTAATTTGCTCCATAATATAAACTGCTGTCTGTGCCACAAGATGTCATGCAACTGACATCTGGAGGTATAAGCCTTGATAATTCAAGTGAGTCACAACCTGAACGCTGCCAATGGGGTTTTTAATGACATGTCAAGACTAAAAAATAATGCAATTGCTTCATCCATCAACTAAATAAAGCAACTGGCAAACACTATCAACAGTTAAAGGGCTTGTACAGAAAATAAACACAATAAAATACAATAAAACAGGCCTAGATACAATAACATCAGTGGGGAAACCCTAAGAGCCTTTAAGGCAACCAATAGCAACTACAAAAATCAGGTTCTAAGTTATTTTTAGGTTATATTGACAAACTGCCCAATTTCAAAATATTTTTGAATGACTCTCTGGGTCTTCTGGAAGTCCAAGATGTCAACAAATGAATACGAGTAGCAGCCTAACCGGGTTTCTGTCAGTTGTTACAAAAGGAGAACAGCAGTGAGAGCTCCATGTCAGGGTTCTTTACTGACTGTAAAACTACAACACGCAAGACAAGTAATGTCTGCAACAAGCTTCAGATGACATACACCAGTGTTTTATACAAGTTTCAAATGTCCACGCTAAATCTAGAATGAGTAAAGAAATGCTAGAAACCTTGTTTGTGTTTTCTCAATTTTTGATAGAGTTTTGACGGTTATGAACCCAGACTGAAGGTCTAGCTCAGTCACTGTTGGCCACTAAGTAACACAAGGTGCTGCATTATAAATAAATGTGGCTATGCGAGCATATTATTTCTGATCATTTGATTAGCAAAGCCTTATTTTTTCTTCAGAAGAAGTGAAAAAGCAGAGATAAGGATTCTCCACTATTCTTTGTCCTTCTCTCCACTGCAGGAAACACTTCACAGAGAAGGTCGAGGAAAAGGCTATTCTGCCAGACCACTGCTTAATGGTCTGTTAGCCCTGACTCAGTCAGTGAGCCACTTGGAAAAGTCTGCTAAAATGACTGAAATGAAATTCTTTCAATTGAATTCCCAGCAGGAAAGATGTGTTGTGTATTTAATAGCCACAAATGACGGCCACATTCTTCCTTGACATGCACAAGCCTATGAAAGACGGGCCTTGTCAGAAGCACTAGATAAGTATAGGGGAGTTTAACTGTACAACATGACAGTTATTTCCTGTAGGCCCACATGTGACTTTATCAAAGAGTTAACACTTCCTTTTAAAAGTCTAATTATATTTGACCATCTGGCCACTTTAAATAGAGCCTTAGACCATTGTTCATGTTGACTTTAACAGGTACTTGAAGAATACCTTTCTCCCACATCCAGAGTGAGAAAAGGATGTTGGACATGTGAGGCTTTTATCGTGAGTAAAAATCTGCAGTATAAAAAGACCTTACAATGACACAAAAAGCACTCGGGGCCTTCTGGAAGTACGAGTTTTGTCACTGACTGTGAATACAAGCAGCAGACGAACCAGATTTCTGTCAGTTGTTATAAATGGGAATACAGCAGCAAGAGCTCCATGTCAGGGCACTTTACTGACTGTAGAACTGCAACATACAAGACATGTAATGTCTGCAACAAGCTTCAGATAACACAGATAAAAAGTCTCACAACGACACAGTGTCACACTAAAACGAACGCTGAAAGATGTTGCTTCAGATGACATTTTACATGTGTAGCTCCACACCACAAGAAGGTACTAAAGCTGTCAACTCACTCATGTGTGTGTTAAGAGTTAAATGAAGTTAATGGAATATTGTAGTTTCAGATCATGGATCGCAACACAGAACACGCGTTCATACAAAAATACAAAACCAATTGTACCACTTCCATGGCAGCTGTTGATAATTATTGATAAGTTGATAACAGGAACACTTAATAGTCCCTTAAACTCAATAGTGTTGGGCTATCGATGACTCAAGTTAAATAAACATTAAAAAAGTCAATGTTTAATGGCTGACACAGCAGGCTCTGAGAAGTGATCAAATATTTTTGTGCAAGGTAAGGAGAAAACTGAATTGCATGATGTTCGGCAGTCAGAGGAACATTAAGAGGTTATGTTACAAGCACTCACAGTAAACAAAATCTTCGCTTTATCTTTTGAAAGGTATTCTTTTGATTGTCATTTTTTTTCAATAAGAAAGAGAAGGAGAACAATGAAAGCCTACAAAAAATGGACAGAAGTTCTCGACATTTACACGTGCTTTTCCCTTTTGCAGTTTAGTTACAGCGCATGCAACGAGGAGCTACGTTAACAGTCAACACTAATACATGATATGAAACCACAGGTCACTACTGACCATGTATCAAACTGATCAGCTGCCAGGCACTCCTCCGCACCCACCCGACTGACTAGGCCATTTGTATGCCTTTGGAATTTGTGCGTAATACCAAACTTTCACCTTTAGTGCCATCTACTGAAATGACTAAATAAACAGTATAAATAGCCAGGGTTGCACCAAGCGTATAAGCGCCCCCATTCAAATGTGGGATCAGGTCCCGCTGGTACCACATTATGGAGCTGTCAAGAAGTGAAATACTCAGCTAAAAGTCAAACACAAGATGAGACATCATGTTCAGTCTTGAGAGCGTGGCGAGGGGGGAAAAAAAGCTATCAATAATGTGTCCCTTCAAAGTCTCAGGAGTTCTGCTGTACTGCACAACAGAGGCTTTGGGACAAAGAATCAATACAATCTTCCAGTTTTTAACTTTCTCTCTTACACGAACATAATGAAAAACATTACATAAAAGCAAACATTGCTCGCCGAAATCAATGTGTGCTAGTACACGTCCACAGTCATCAGAGGACAGGGAGTGGAGATGACAGCAGCACATGGCTGGCTATGGTGAAAAAAAAAAAAAAAAACACTCCAGGGACAATTCCCCACATCAGCACCATGACTTCTATTCTCCCTTTTTTATAGCATGACTCAGGCTGCTACCGTTATGATTTCTTCTACAGTGCAGTGCTCTTCTCTCCAACTCACAATGATACTTTTATTAATGGGCAACCAATGTTTGTTTTCAGTTCATTGGCTAGAACCCTTTCATTTTGGACACGGCCAACATTTTAGCTCCCTTCCACATGACTCAGCTTCAAGGTCGGAGAACCCCATGTACAAACTGATATTACACACACTTTCCACATGAACCCACATGAGCTCCAGCTGCCCCAGCATCTGCAGACCTCTGGCAGCGCTGAACACCAAAATGCAGAATGTCTTTCTCCTATCCCAGCCTTTCCAGAGCCTTTCCAGACCCATCATTTTGTCTAAGCGTGTGTTTCTGGAGCGAGAGCCAGCAGAGTGATCGGAGATAAGGAGGCTTACCGACAGTGAAGCATTGTGAAGCAGCGATGAGGGTCTAAAGCACATCTGTCAGGGAGCGTTACTCACTGGGACTTCCCCGGGCCAGTGTGATGAAAACTGACGCTGCTTTCAGAAATTAAAATATCATGCTTTCTCTCCCCCCCACCGCCTGAACATGATGTTCTGTATTTACAGCTGCCAGGCGAAGCCGATGCAGCATGCTGGTTTGCAAAATCACAGGAGAAACAATGGCATGGTTAAGGATGAGGGCCACTCAACCAGGGAAGGCCAAGCTGTTGCCTGGCTCGTGCTCCATATGTACAGTTACATGGACCACTGCATGTGAGCGATGGCCAGGGGGGCATCGGCCCCTCTAACGGGGGGGCTTCCACAGCGAGCACGCAGCCAGTGATAACACCTCGAGGTCTGTCGGAGGCAACAGAAGATTCAGGGGGAGCTTTCTACTCAGGTGAACTCAGGGCTCGGGTGCCGCACATGTGCCAGTCATACCGGGGCGCACTGTGATGCGGAGGCAGAGGCAGATGCCATTCTGCGCCGCACCTCAAGCGGGTTGACCCTGGATAGGTGGTGTAACTACATCGCTCAGCACTAGCTCCTGCATTTAGCCCTCCATGCGTGATTTCATCCTAAAGGGGGGTTGGTTGGGTGGGCGTCTCCAACACTCAAAGGCTTGAGTGCGTTGCGCCCAAATCTAAGCAAGGCTCGTGCTGCTCTGATCTCCATTTGGGCGTTACGCACGGTCTAAGCGATCGACTGGCTTATGATGCTATTAAAGTTAAGTTACGCACACAAACAAGCGCACTCACGCACATACGTCTCCTTTGAGCTCCTTTACCATGGAGCTCAACAGATGGGCGGGGGATCACAAACGGCGCCTGTATATGTGACAAATAGCTTAAAACTCCCATATATCAGGATATGCATGCGTCTAATGGCATCACAGACTAGTATAAAGTGTCCCTGCTGGGAAACACCGTGCTGATAAAAGCAACTCCATGCTTATTCCTCGTCGATACAGCCTTTGCTGGCCGCTTACACGCATCAGAACTACCTGGTAATGCGTGACACGAAAAAAGACGTTGTTTGGCAGACAAAACGCGAATAAATCCCCAAATCCAAAGCCCCGACGCTAACAGGCTATTACACCAACAGCCATGCACATCTCCAACGAGGCTCTGTCTTCATTTTAGCCTCGTTTTCGACAATATAGTTCTCTAGTTTTCACTTATTAAACATCTCTCTCAACCTCTGACTCCTCGACGTGCTTTGGTTGTGATCGGTTTTCTTTTTTTTCACTCTTCCCTACACGCACACACTGCGCAAAGTTAACACCGGGGTACACACGACTGAAGTCATGGGGAAGAAACCCTGGACGAGGCGTTCTATTCCCACCCGTTTTCAGACAAATTCCACCTCCCCTGTGTCACGATTGGCTAAGGCAATTCGCCTGTTGCGCTATGATTGGCTAGTAGTTCTTGCGCCTTGACTGTTAGGACCAATCGTAGAATAAGAGGCGGTACTTTGTCGGAAAGTGGGTGGGTTAAAAAAAATACCGCGTCAGAGAAGCACCACGTCTGAAAAGAATCCGAGGACAGCTTTATGGATTGAGCTTTAACAATTATTTTTAGATTCAGTTTTGAGTCAAACGCCTGTTTTTTGTCTGATTTTATGTGAGGTTGTGAACGGCCGTGGCACTTTGGCTCCAGTTCACGACTGAGCTTTCAGTGGAAAACCATGAGGGAAAAAGATGCCCTGGAAGATGGAGAGTGTAATAAATAAAACTTCACATAAAAATAATTGCTTCTCGAGTCATGCCTACACACACATACGCATGCACACTGAACATACACAGGTTCTGAAGGCATTTAAACGCGAAGGGTCTGTGCGTCTAGAGGGGGTTGAAATAAGGAGAAAATGGGAGAGTTACCTGCTCTCGGTCAGCAGCAGTTATTCGATATTCCCAGGTGCGTTTCGTAGATACAGGGGAAGTTTGCCCTCCATGGCACACACACACGGCTCAGTTTAGTCACTGGGATCTTTTCCTCTCAACATCAGCAGCAGAATCTTCTCACCATCAATCCTCCCAACAACCGAGCAGCAGTCAGATCAAATAAGGGTACAAAAGAAAATACACTGGACCACATAAAAAAAGAAAAAAAAATGCAGCCTATCAAAGAAAACCCAGACAGACCTCAACCGGTAGCCTAATGAATGATAATAATAATAATAATAATAATAATAATAATAATAATAATAATAAAACAATAATAAACCAAACGCAAAATAACAAATAATTAAAAATAAATAAAAGAAAAAAAAAACAAAACAAAAAATGCACAGAACCCGAAAGAAAAAGGTGCAAAGGAGAAGGTTCACTTCAGTGCCGGGGCTGCGTATCCATCCTGGCGCACCGTTACTCCACAGCGCGTGCAGAGTGAGCAGATGCGTTTCTCGCGTCCTCTTATTCCCCAATTTGCTGCAGTTTTATTCCCAGGACATCAGCGCGCGCGCTGGCATGCAAACGAACGACCGAGCGTGTGTGTGGATACGTGTGTGTGTGTGTGTGTGTGTGTGAGAGAGAGAGAGAGAGAGAGAGAGAGAGAGAGAGAGCGACAGAGAAAGAGAGAGAGTGAGAGTGTATGTGTGTGCGTGTGAACGCATCCAACCCTCTGGCCTGTCGTCCTCAGCGGCTCGCGTTGGATTCTTGGTGCACGTCTCCTTCTGCAGGTCTCCTCGATCTCGAGCTCGAGCTCCTGTCTGCAGGGCTGCTCACTGCACGCGTGCGAGCATCTGGATCCCAGAGCGAGCGCCGAGGAGCGGAGCGCGAGATGGAGACGGAGGGGGGCGCGCTGACGTCAACCGGCGGTGGTCTTCATGAAAAATAGAGGCAGAAATTTGGGAGATTTTTTGTTCCTTTTTTGTTTTGCTCAAAAGCAAAAAGCTGGTGCAAGTTCAGGCCAAGAAGTTGTTTGGGTTTGTTTGTTTGTTTGTTTATTTGCGTTTATGAGCAACCGGTCATTTACTATAGCCTAGCATAATACTATATGTATATTATACATTTTAAAAAATATAAACAGATTTTTTTATGCAAACCATCTCTGCAGACCACCCTTAAGATTTGAAACAAATGACGTCACATGTACTTCCACGTCCAAAAGTAAAAAGTAGCCAATCAATGGCCTTCAGTTTAATTCCAGAAATTCTGGACCTCTGGGTGCTCTAAGATAATTGATTAAAAATGGATGTGGGCGTGTCTACGTGCCATCATAAAGGTGATGCAACACCTTTTATTATATTCTACTTTATTTTACCCTTAGTTTTAGGTTCCATTGTATCATGGAAAACAAATTCTTATGGTTTGTTTGTTTGTTTAATAAAGGGATAATAATGTACATGAATTTTTTCATGCACTGTTCACCCCACAATTCATGCATTCCACACAGGAAACTAAGCTGCAAAAAAAATTCACTTGAATTCACTGTTTCCCTGATGTCATGAGAGACGGCACATTTCCACATATTGGCATATTGAGTCTGCAGCACTGTAGCCACGCCCACTCACACTGAAGTTATAAGGAGTGTTTCAGTCCGGACTGCTTTTTGAATGAGGCAGCCAGACCTCATTTAGATACATCCGTCTTAAAGGCACAGTAGCGAGGTGTGTTGTTGAGCATTTAATTAAAAAAAGGCGGTCAGAATTTTATGACTCAGCCTTATTGTTCTCCAACTGACGCTCCTATTTTGCATTGACTTTCCCAGATGCTGCCTGGAGGTCATCAGGTTCTGCTGTAGGCCAAATCAGTATTCCATAGCCATGAATAAATGAATAAATAAAGCACACTTTGCTTCAACTGTTTTAAAAGTAGACTTTTTAAAAATTTTTTTAGTTCAGATCCATTTCAGTCATGCCCAAATAATCCGAAATGACCAGTGAGCCCAGACTGATGATGCTGGACACTGTGAAGGCCTTTTCTCCCTGGATTTTGTATGCATCCATAATTAAAGAACCCGGGAACCACCAAGATGCCAACAGGATATGAGTAAATGTGCTGTGACATCAGAAACATTAAAGCTGCGCTTTGTACAAGTTACATAACTCCCTATATTCGGTCTGAATGGTACAGCATTTTATGTTCCTGAACTGTATTCAGTCAGCAATATTTGGTCTCTTATCCTGTGAATTTTATCGAGACCAGAGTTCGATTTCTTTTATTTTGTACTGAATATTTTATGACCAGACATTTTTAGCATACGGAGTGTAGTTAGCACACCAGACTTCTCTCACTAGTGCTTGTAAAGAGGGGGGAAAAGATTCGAAGTTCAAAGAATATTTGTGTATGAACAGGTGTAAATCCACTGATGGACTTTGGCAGCAGTCTTGAGTGACTGTAGAACTCGACTAGTGTGGAAGCGCTAATGACTAAATGCAGGATTAGAGAGAGGCTGCATGAGGGAACGAGATGAAACAACGAGAGCAACGATGGCCTTCCGCACAGTACTGGAACTTTATTCACGCTTTTCCTTTCGCTTTTCACTTTGTTCACTTTCTACTGGCAGGATTTAAACATTTTTTTTTGGAACTCATTGAACTTGTGCTATTATTTGTGTGCACTCACCAATTACAGGACATGAAGACTTTTAACATCTCCTACACGTACAGCGCCTGGAACTGTTACCGATACATGAAAAATGTGGTCTGACCCTCAAAATCCCAACAGGATTATAGAACACTTTATCAGAGCCCTTTTCAACGTTTCAAACAAAAATTTTTTTATCATAAAACAGAGGAAAAATGGAACAAGTCGATTTCATTATAAAGAGGGAGTGGGAGAAAGCTTTAATGTTGAAAACTCATATATCCGAAGAAATAACAGATGCACAAGATCATGATTGACTGAATACAGCCAAAGTCTCCATACGATTTCACAAGTTGCCTTTTACTTGGAAAAAAAAATGAAGCAATTAAGTTAAAAATAAGCATGTGAAAGATAAAATGGAAAACAATGTGGAATATTGAGAAGAGTATGTACCAATTGTTTGGTTCTAGTTCTGACTGTTGAATGGCATTCAGGTGAAGAAGCTGAGCACATTCTCAGTCACTTGTTTAGCCACCGCACAGCTGAGAGACAGAGTGATACAGAGATAGCAGGTGAGCTTACTTCTGCATCAACCCTGCTATTTAGGTAGGCAACAAAATCCACCAGACTCAACAGCATCTGTATGTGATATAATATTCTTGCATATCTGTCCCAGCATCTTTGGGACATCCGTCATAAAATGAAAAAGGAAATAGTTTTACATAAACTACTCACTGTAACCACTTAGTCCTCTCCGGGGTCGTCACAGTTACACAGAGCCAATTCCAGGGCCAATGGGCATGAGGCACTGCAGGGTGCACACACACCCCATTCACTCACACCTACAGTCAATTTAGAACCCCCAATTCACCTGATGCACATAGTTTTTGACTGTGGGAGAAACCCTGGGGAAACCCACACTACCACGAGAAGAACATGCAAACTCCACACACACACACACACACACACACACACACACACACACACACACACACACACACACACACA
>JBBJLS010000140.1:20167077-20182369 GCA_037577275.1 Bryconaethiops microstoma | reverse complement strand
ACACACACACACACACACACACACACACACACACACACACACACACACACACACACACACACACACACAGGACCTGGCTTCAAACCCCCAACCCTGGAAGTGTGAGGCAACAGTGCTACCAACTGCACCACTGTGGGACCCATATAAAACTATGTTACAATTTTTATCTAGAAAGAATACTCAATATTCTGATCAAAACTAAAAACTAATTGATTGAAAATGTATAAATAGGATAATACATAACTATATCTAAATAATGAGGGATACTGTAATTATTCAGTTTTCTGTCAGAATAACTTACTGACTGTCCAAACCATGTATTTACAAATTTCACAAAGTCAATAGCAAAACCATCAGAGACAGTCTCTGATTCTGTAATTAAAGACCACTCTAATATTCTTGGGGGCTCACAGAAACATTAAACATTGACCTGAGATGAATGACAGGAGAAGAAAATTGTTGTTGGTGTTCTTTGTGAAGCATTCACAGTTGAATTTGTAAGTGTCTCTTTATATTGTTGTTCCAACTTAGACTTGCAAAGAGCAATCTCACTTTGACTTTGAGTAATTTCATTTCTTCCGCTTTATGCCAGAGTGCAAGAAAAGCAGAAACACAAAGTACTGATTAATGCACTGATGGAACAATGCAGAGATAGGCCCACTGTTTGTTGCCTTAATTGCCAGCTTGGTAATTGTCCTTCTCACTGTATAATTTGTCTGCTTTGTGGAAGAACGTGTTTTAATCTAGTGTTCAAGCTTCACCCTGCAAATGTTATCTCTTGGAAATCCACTTAAATACATTTCAAAATAAATTCCACTAAGTATTCATTGATCCATTCCACCCAAAGGTGTGCTGACCACAGTGTATTATAAGAGATAAGGTCACAATTTAGCTTTAACGTTGCTTCATAAGATATAGGATATTCTGATTACTTGCAGTGTATATGTGCACTAGGGCCTCTTTTTGCCATGTTTGCCAGAAGGTTTGACTGTCTGAGATGTAGTGGTATCCACAGCTTGTCATTACAATCATTGTAAGTGGTAGGTCAGATCAGTACTGGCTCTGGGCATGGTATGGCTGTGTTCAAAATAACCATAAAAATATAGCTCGTATTGCTTTGGTCAAATATTTCAGCATGCGGCCAGAACTATCTTTGTGATATACCGCATCCCATACTGAGGCTGCTATCAGCAGTCGCCACACATTAATTGGAGGGCTAAGAAAATGAGGTGCCTTGGGATCAGTCTGATTGGCTCAACCCCTGATATGGTAGAGTCTACTTACACCCCCTGCCCAGTAGTTTGGCACATGGTAAACAACAACAGCAGTCACAATATTTAATGCATGCAATTCACACAGACACATACACACACAGTTTCCTTGCCGTCAGGGGGAAAACTCTCCCGACCATGGTCAGTTGGTTAGGGAGCTATTACCAGACATCTTTGCAATTTCCTCCCACCAACAACACTCTTTATTATTTATTTTAGCTTTTGCCTTCATCTTAAATGTACAGATCCATAATGTTAAGTGAAGAGGCACTCCTGGACAAAGTTAAGTTCATGAACTTGTCTTTCTGATTTCAACTTTCTTCTACGTTCAGATTCTACTGACTGTGACTTTGACTTTGTTTGAGATCAGAGAAAGCTACGCTTTCGTTATCTAAGCCTGGCTCTCAGACGGTAATATCAGCAAACAAGAAGCTGCACACCTTTGTAGCCAGCAGTTATAACCACTGCATCCTGAGGACTGTCCTCCTCAAGTACTGTTAACATGTGAGCATTCTAATGAGGAAGAACATCCTCCACCAAGTCTACTGCAACGTGAGGGGCATCTATAAAGCAGCAGCCTGCCTGCACTTCAGACAGTCAGACCACATCTCTGTCCATCATACAGGCAACTGGTAGTGGTTGGTTTCTTGTGTTGTATCTCTTCATTGAACACAGTCATCCCACACAAACTCCCTCAGTCAGTCAGTGTTGGCAGCCGCACATCCACTTTAAGCACAGACCTCCCCCGAAGCGTTGTGTACTGAACCCCCTGCTGTACACACTCTTCATGCATGGCTGCATGGCCTCCCAGAACACCACCGCCATCATGAAGACTGTTGATGATACAGGCATTGGACTGATCACAGGTGGGGACAACAGTCTTTCCCTTACCTTTTAGAATTTAGAGTGTATTAGTAAAATCAGATTTCAACAAATAAAACAGGGTAAAACAGTCTAAAACTGGTGTTCGCTCTCCTACACACTTGGGTTCAAAGATCTTTGGGGGTTTTTTTTGGTTATTTCTAAGACTTAAAATAAATTTTTGCATGTGATGTCATTTTTAACACCCCAGTAGTGGTTATTTTTACGACATATTTTTAAAATTACAATAACTTTGGTACTACGTGACATAGGAACACCAAACAAAGCTCAGCATGACGTCTACCACATCTAGCATTAACTCAAACTAGGGGAACTTCCATAGATGGAGTTGTTTTGCCTTGTGATGACGTTTGTTGCAGTTTTGTGCCACTTTCGTTCTAGGAGTTAATGCATATAAAACCAAAGAAATGATTGTTGACAGAGGAGGAAAGGGGATCTGCATACATGCCACTGTTCATAGGTGAGACAGAGGCGGAGAGGGAAAAACCTTCAAATTTCCTATGTCTTCACATCAGTAAGGATCTAACCAAGTCCCAGCAGTGACTGTACTTTCTAACAATACCAGCCAAAATTCTCAGCAGATGCCACAGTGTTCTTACCAGCTCCATCGCAGTCTGGTATGGAAACTCCCCTGGACGGCATGTGAACAGAACTGAGCAGCCATTCTGCTTACTGCAGCACTGCTCTCTGTCCTTTGCACAATACTGTATATGTAGCTTTATTTGCTAAGTTTATTTATTGTACATATACATTTTTTTTTATCATTCTTTCTTTGGCAAGTGGATTAGCAAAGTAAGAATTTTGTTAGACATTGTAACTGCCTGTCTTGCTATGCATGCGACAATAAAACTCTCACATCTCTTAAATGTCTTGAATCTCCTGAATCCATGAAAGCCTTGTGACTGAGACGCAGAGTGAGATGGGCATGCAGCCCGAGTAGAGATGCAGAATCAGCCAGGTGTAGCCGCAATGTAGACTCGCACGAAGCTATAAGAGAAAGTCACTCTCAGTAGCTATTTTGGTTGATATGGTGGCAAAGTCCTCAGCCAGCAAGGTGCAAATAAAGCGCACACACAAGCACTGCAAGACGGTACAGCGAAACATATTGCCATATCCACAAAAAATATGGGGCACGGTAATTGTTGCATTCTGGATTCCTTACTGCTTAACCGAGTGGTGTTCAGTATGCTGCATACAGTACACGGCATGCTATTTTGAACCCTGCCATTGTCACGGCTTCCCATTTCTGGCTCAGCCCTCTATTGTCTCCTCCTGTGTTCCCTGACTAATCCTGCCTTGTCTTCACTCTTTTCCTCCCATGTTTCCCCTCCTTTCTCAGTTGTTTATACTTTTGTCTTTCTAATAAAGTAGCCCTTGGGTTTCAGTTTGGTCTTGTGTACTTTGTATGTGTCGTAGTATGTTGATTTGCGTAAGTTTTTTTCATTATGTGGTGAGGAAGAGTTAATTTAGTGTCTTTTGTTTTTTTGCTAATTTATTAGTAAAATGCATTAATTATCGTGAGTGGCAGGAGTATATAAGGCTCCCCTCTGCCACCGACTCAGTCGTGCCTACCGTCTTCTTACCCTGTGACATGGTTTCCTGGGATACCGAGTGTTATAATTTCTCAACCTCATCAAGTGGGTGGGCGTGTTTTCAGCACAAAAACGTATCAACTGGGTGCGTGCGTTTCCTGGGTTTGCGAATGTTATCATTTTTCAACCGTATCGAGTGGCTGTGTGCGTTTCCAGCTCATGGTTTAAGGTGCTTTCTTTGTAGACTTCTCGTGCTACGACCAGGTATGTCTTCTATATTTCTTTTATAAAATCGTATTTTGGGCTTTGCTGCATGTCTTATAACTCGTTTGCGCTTGTAGTGTTTTGTGCCCTGGATGTGGACCAAGCTGCATAAAGCTACTGGCTGAGCTGGGTCTCCCTACAAGTGCTGCTGTTTTGTTTTACGGTTTTGTTTTACTGTTTCGTTTTGTTTTACTTTGTATTTTTTTCTGTTTCGCTCTGCTGCTTTGTTTTATTTTGGTTTGTTTTGTTAAGACTTCTTTCTGCCAACTGTGTTTTGTTTTGCTGTTTTACCAAGTCTGCTGTCTGGCTGACCTGCTATTTAGCATTTTGTTTATTATTGTGTTCATTTATTTTTGTATCCTTGTGTGAGTCGCTTTGTTTGCTCATTACAGAATTGTCTTCTTGTTTTGTTTTTTTTTTTCATTCCTTTTTTTGTTGTGTGAGCAATACCTAAAGCCCCTTTGTGATAATATATATCTACCAATATATAACTCTTTCTCTGGGCAAAATTCTTTAAATTCTCTTTCCCTGCTGCCTAAGTTCTGCCACAATTATAATTATGCTTGTTTTGTACTCATTCCAACATCTATTCTCAGTGCATCTGTAAAGTGGCACTGTTGTGTGATTGGGGCAATAACATTATGAACTTAACGTCAGTGTTTGGGTCAGGTGGTGGCTTGTGTATACAAGAAAGAACAGTTGCCTCTTAGTGAGAAATTATACAAATTATAAATAACCATAGGCTTCTCTGCCACATTTTCCCTTTCAATGGCTTCCCCACCCACCCAACATGATACACAGAGTCCATGGAGACTGTTTTTTGCTAGATCCCAACAGTCCATGAACTCAGAGCTACACTCTGATCAAATATGACAATTATGATGATATGCCTTTGCAGAGGCCTCCTCTACTCTGCATCCATTCATCACAGGGGGCTGAAGTCATCATAAAGGCTACCTGAGTAAATAAAGCCTGCCTCATCAACACGCCAACCCCATTCCACTGGGGCTATAAATCACTACTGCAATGCACTGGTGACCATAGAGAGAATGAGCGTGTGAGAGAGAGAGAGAGTGTGTGAGAGAGAGAGTGTGTGTGTGAAAGAGAGAGAGATGGGAGTGCAGTAAGTATGATTATAAACAAGCCGAAGCACATCAGGTTGTCCAGCTTTTTTGTTTGTTTTCCCTTACACCTTTTTGCATTTGCAAGAACATGTAAACAACATGCACTGACACACACACACACACACACACACACACACACACACACACACACACACACACACAAACAGAGCCCCAGGGCAGTCATTCACTTCATGCAAAACTCTCTCTCTGATAGTTATATGCCCTGCAGTTCTGTAAGAACAAAAAAACCTCAAGCACTCAGTCGAATCCGAAGGATGTTCCCTTTATAGCATCATGGGCAACCCAGATTCAGGCTGTTTGTAATTACCAACGCAATGTGAGGACACAGAGATGATCATTTCTTCTCACACTGGTGTGACAAAGATAAACCACAGGCAAAGGCAGGCTGTAACACAAATACCCATTATTGGCCAATCCAACTCATCCCGAGAACGCTACCTCAAAACATAAAGGCATAAAACAAGTGGGGAAAAAAAAACATCAGGTGAAGCCTGAGGCAATGGATGTTCAATCATGGAACACATCTTTCTGGACCATCAAGCTAGAACAGAGTGATCGGTTTCTACAACTGGTCCCAGCCAAGACCTCCGTAGAGACTTATAATGGATGACTGGCACATAAATTGTGGGTGGGTGGGTTGCAGAGGAAGAGCTAAGTGAAGAAAGATGACAAAGATGAGGAGGATGTGAGAGGGTGCTTTAGCCAGGGGGTAAAAATTGGCTGCTCTTCTGTATTAGTTATTGATCTGGTTTAGCAGCAGATATTAATCACAAAAAAAGGAAAGGAAATGTAAGACTGGACTGAGTTGCAGGAAAACACATTTTACACTACAAAAACACATCTTGGCAAGTGAAATCTAGTAGTAACATATGCAACATTTCTGCCTACGAGATAATTTAACTGACACAAAGGTTTGCCACAAAGGGTTCTTTCAACAATGCCATGAAAGAACCATTTAGCTTTCCTTAGGAACCCCAAAAGAGATTTTGTGCATGTGAAATGTTCACAGAGTTTCATCTTAATATAAATAACTATCAAAAACTTTACATGAAGGTTTGTAAGCATATTATACATCACCCACACTTCATTCAAGGTTCAAGGTTACTTAATTGTCCACAGCAGCTGTGAACACATAGTGTGATGAGACGTTTCTGCATAGACCATGGTGCAACATGTAACAACATACAACAGAGTGTAAGTAACACAGACAAAAAAACAAATGGAAACCACTGCACAGGAGACAGCCGCATAGAACGGCATTAAGGAAGTGTAAATTATAGCTTATCAAATCTATGGTGGCACAGTGGTTAGCACTGTCATCTCACAGTGAGAAGGTCCTGTGAGAGGCTCCCAGACACTTATCCTAACCTTTGAGGCGTGCTGGAATCTATCCCAGCTCTCATAAAGTGAATGGTGCAGAAACACCATGGACAGGTCAGCAGTCCATTGTAGGGCAGCCACACAGTCACACCTAAGGTACATGTCCTTGGACTGTGGAAGAAAACCAGAGCTTCCAGTGTAAAATCATGCAGACATGGGGAGAACATGCACACTCACACAAACAGGGTCCAGTCCATGCTGGATAAAAATCAAACCACGGATCCTCTCGCTGTGAGGTGACACGTCTAACCTCTTTCTTAAAATAGTTTTTCCTTGTAATAGGCCATTGTGCCTACTGACGATCTACTAACAAAATAAAATAAAAATGACTTAAAACAGGTATTTCAAAATAGGCTGAATAATCTTAATATCCCTACATCAGTCTCATGTTGAGAGATATTTCATATCGTGACTGGATTTATGTTGATTTTACTTGCCAATATATCCTTTTTGCAGTGTAGGGGAAGTGCAATGGCAAAATCTTGAAGAACTTGAAAAAATCTAGAGATAGAGCTACTAGAAAGCTGGGTCAGGGGCTTACAGGCAGATCCTTTCAGCAGAGGGAGCTTATGTGCCAGGGAAATCTGGCAGCACACGATAACAGATAAACATGTTTTTACACTGCTGCTACACGGCCTCACTCCTCACTCCACACACAAACCAAACAGACTTCAAGTCACGAAGGCCAAGGAACACAGCACACACACGTGCTCTCTCTTGCTTGATTTTCCAGCTCTCTGTGTAAAAAAAAGGAAAAAAATCTACTTGGTGACGAGTTCAGAAAGAGAAAAGAGAGAGAATGCAGTTACTCACTCAGACATGTCATATTGAATAAAAGGCAAATCCACAAGGCTCCATGGCACAAACTATGCGGATACTTTTGGCAGCAAAATATAGATCTCTCCTTTCCCTTTCTATCCCTTTTTATCTTCCATGATATAGCATGTCGGATTTGTAGCGTGCTGTACACTGGAGTCTGATAGGGCTTTTTGCCTTAAGATAGAGCTTCTGAGTGCTCTTCGAAATGGCTTTTGCAGTGCAGACATTGTTAAGTACTGGGAGCGACATAGATATCATGCTCCAATAATCTCAACTGACCACAAAAGAAAGGTCCGCTGTGGTGGGGTGTGTTTAAACTTTCAGAAGACTTTTAAGGGCACGGTTACCCGCCGAGGGTCAAAATGGCCAGACAGCAATTTTAGATACATCATAAAAGATTAAGTCACAATGAGAATCACATTTCAACTTCATTTTCACAGCAAATATATATAATATAAAGCTTATAATGATAAACCAGTCATTTCTTCAAATTTTACTTAGTCTCTAAGACCAATTCTCCAGGCTTCCTTCCTGAATGACTTTCAAAGGCTCTCATTTTCAGCCCAGTTCTTGTACCTGGCCAGATTTGGAGGGATGTATTTAATTTATTAAGCCACACAGTGAACCATTCAAGCATAACAAAACCACCTGAACCAATGAAGAAACAGCTACTGATGATTCCAGATGATCAGGTCAGTTATAGTACACTGATGGTGCTTTGAGGGTTTGGAACACCTTTATCTAGCTACCTTGTATCTTTAGACACTTTGCCCAGTAAAACATTTGTTCCCATTTCTTTGAACCTAATTTAATCTACTTTGACTAAAGGATACATCTTAGGATGCGCTGGGACACGTCATCAGAGATGTGCCTGAGATCATCAGATGTTTCGGGTCTTTCAACATCAGACGTCCTCCCTCAGGTGACCCAGCCACGGTTGATCAGACCCTGGCTTGTGTCCCAGCAGCACTGGCCCACTGATCACTCCTCCTGATCCAAAGCCACCTGGATGCTCTCTCTGTAGCCCCCTAGATGCCATGCAGTAAGTACACTTTGCACAGTGAGCAGCCAGCAAAGCCTATACACCCCACTTCAATGGGCTCACAGCATGCTCTCCAGCCTCTTCCTTGGCATTGCTCCACCAGCTCCTGGTACTTGGACCATTTCCGCTGGTTTGCCTCCTCTATGTGATCCTCCCATGGCACGGTCAGTTCGATCAGCAGAACTTGCCTTGAAGAGGCAGAGAGCACAATGTCTGGCCTCAAGCATGTTGATGTGATGTGATTTGGGAATTTGAGTTGCTTGTCCATGTCTATTCTGAGGTCCCAGTCTGATGCTGAACTGAGGAGGCTGGCTGCTGTTTTGGGTTGTGACTGGAGTTGCTTTCTGGTCCTGATGAAGGTGATGTTCCTCATGCCATGATGTTGCCTGGTGTTGTTATTGGCAACGGTCTTGGAGATGGCTTCAGTAGCTACCTTTAGCACTTGGCTGTGCCGCCAGCAATAGTGGCCCTCTGCCAGTGCTTTTGGGCAACTACTGAGGATATGGTCAAGTGAACCTGTCTCAAAGCACAGCGAACAAGCTGGAGAGTCCCCCTTGCCCCAGAAATGGAGGTTTGCTGGACTAAGTAGAATGTCATATACAGCTTGAACCATAAACTTGATGTGCTGGGGTTCTGCCTGCCAGATTTCAGCCCAGGACACCTTCCCTCCCACCTCATCCATGCTCCCTGCTTCTGTATGCCCACCATCTTGCTGGTCTTCTGTTCCTCGACTTTTGCCCACACCTCCTTCAGGACTAGTAGGCATTTGTCCTTGCCATGCACCTTCTCATAGCAAGGCTGAGGAAAAGCTCCTAACCCTGCATGCCCAGTTGCCACTGTTCCCATCAAAGCTCTGTGCCTCAGCCGAGATTCTGCTGTGTCCAGGTCTTCCTGGGCTCTCCATTTTATGCCTGTTTTCACCATGATGCCTGCTGATGCCACTTTCGAGTTCTTGGAGTGCCATAGTCACTCTGAACTCCTTGTCAAGGCTGCTGAATGGGAGCTGGAGTTTGTTGGTCTTCCCATACAGAGCAGTGCTGCAGAGGCTGCAAGGAAGACCTAGCCATTTGCGGAGATAGCTGCTGATTTTTCTCTCCAGGGTTTCCACTGTTGACAGGGCCACTTCGTATACCAACAGAGGCCAGAGTACCTGGGGTAGGACGCCATGCTGGTATATCCATGCCTTAAATCTCCCAGGTAATCCAGACTTGTCTACCACCGCTAGCCAAGTGTCAAGCTCCTTGAGCTGCTGTGTCCCTGAGACTACAGTCAAATACTTTGCCCAGGCTCTTGACTGGTTTCTCAGTTATAGATGGAATTGCTGTGCCATCCTTACAGAAGTGAAACTTAACTGTCACTTTGCCCTTCTTCAACACCATGGCCCTGGATTTCACTGGTTTAAACCTTATTCTTGCCCATGAGATGATCTTCTCCAGGCCCTGGAGAATACATCTACTACCTGGCACTGATGTTGTGGTGACTGTAAGGTCATCCATAAAGGCTCTGATGGGGGGTTGCCGAGTGCCAGACTTGGAAAGAGGGCCTCTGCATTTTGCTTCAGCAGCCTTGACCACCATGTTCATGGCAAGGGCGAAGAGGCTAGCTAAGATAGTGTACCCAGTTATAATCCCCTTCTGTTACACTCCCAGAAGTGACTGAGCCTGAAGTTCCCATAGTAATTCATGACGAGGTCCTTGATCTTCCTGGGTACATGGTGTCGGTCCAGGGCAGTCTCCATCAGCTTGTGAGGTATGGAGCAATAGGCATTAGCGAGGTGAAAAACAGAACCAGGTCTCCTTTTCCCTCCTGCACCTTCCTGATCAGCTGGGTAACTACTCCAGTGTGTTCTAAGCACCCTGATACACCCGGGATGCCTCCTTTCTGGACCGAGGTATCAATGTCAGCATTCTTAAGGAGAAAGTCTGTCAACCTTCTAGATATGATACAGAAGAGGATCTTCCCCTCCACGCTGAAAAGTTAGATGATTCCACCAGTTTGGTGGAATTCTCCTCCTTGGGTATCCAGACACCCTCTGCTTTTCTCCACTGGTCTACTACAGCTCCGCTATGCTAAACCACTCACAGGATTTTTCAGAGGATTTTTAATAGCTCTGGGCAGCACTTGTACACTTTGTAGGGTACTCCGCTTGGTCCTGGGGCTGATTTGGCTCTGGCAGCTGTAACTACCTGCTGGACTTCCTTCCAGGTGGGCTCACGGGTATTGAAGTTGACTGTGGGAGATGGTATGTCTAACAGGGCTTTCTGGGGCCCTAGCTCTTGCTCTCTATCAGGGTTGTTGTGCAGGAAGTGGTCTACTTCTTCCTTAGAGCAGACTAGGCAGCTGCTGCGTTTCTGCCCCAATAGCTGCTTAGTAAATCCAAATGGATCAGCTGTGAATGCAGTTCGCATCCTGGCTTTCTCTCCTCCATCTCCTATGCCATTCAGCTCTTCGCAGTGTCATTAGATTCTTCCTGATGATGTTCCAAAGCTCAGTCAGCAGTGGTCTCAGTTGCTGCCTTGTGCTGTCTTGCGAGACTCCGAAGCTCTTGCCACAGTTTGTGGATTTTCTCAGCCCTTCGATTCTTGGTATAGTTGGGTCTGATGGACTTGCCCTCTTCCACACCGAACCTCTCTGTCCTGAATATAACAACAATTGTGGTCATGGTCTGGAGACATTTGTCAACATTGCCTTTTGCTTTTGATTCGATGATTCAAAAGCAAAAGGCCACTTGATACGAGACTGCTGAAATGTTTTGTTGGAAGCTGGAGAGCTTAGCACTTGGAGGTTCTGGGCTCTGTGGGTTATCTCACCAGTAGTTGATCCTGTGCACTGTGTTACACTCTCCTGCACCAGGCATTTCATGCAGCCCTGATAGATCTTTAGGCCATGCTTGTTCTTGCAGACCTTCCTTCCAATGCATCTTTCGGTTTTCATTGCCGTTAAGCTGTTTGCTGATGTTGTCGCACAGTATGAAGTCACAATTTAGATACTCATTTGCACTGTGAAGACTGAAAACTGGTGCACATTTTGCATACCACTTACGTCTATGTGTGCTTGCATACCACTTATGTCAACCCCTGACTATATGGGATTTCTAATAGTATGTTTGTAGTAATATTTGCAGGAAGCCTTGAAGTTTTTTCTCATAACATAGGTCCCACCTATTGTAAAATCATGATTTACTATTGCACTTCCTAATCATGTTGGTAGTTGATATGTATGACCAGCCACATGAACTTCTAACCAACAGGAGAGCTAGTTTGGCTGTATCTGCCTAGGTGCCACACGTTTTCAACTGGGCTTGTCAAAATTGTCAACTTAATAATGAAATAAAATTACTACAACACTTGGAGGGTTTAAATGCAACAAGCCTGATTATTAGGCTAAAAAAACCTTAATAAAACTGAGCATTACAGACATTGATTCTCTGAAGGCTTAGTAGACCCTGAAGGTTCCCCACCGCTACAGACACCTTATTCAGACTGGATCAGAGAAGGGGCTGTAATATGCGGGATCTGACTGGCCAATATTTTGGGACAGCTGGTACCCTAGTGGTTAGGGCATTCGCCCTACGATCAGGAAGTCATGGGTTTCTATTCTCAAGACTGCTAAGCATCTCTGAGGTACCCTGAGCAAGGTACCGTCCCCACACACTGCTCCCCAGGCGCTGTGTTCCTTGGCTGCCTGGTGCTTCACTTGGTGAATGGGTTAAATACAGGGGAAGAATTTTGTGCCATTCACACTGTGTGTTGTGGTGTGTTCGTATATGACAGAATGGTCATTTTCGCTAAATCTCTGGAAATTCAGAGAAATAACCAGTGTGACTGGTGGCACATTTTATAACATTAACAGCACAGTGCACATCACAGGTTTTATGATATATTAAATAATATATTAGTTGTAAATAAGTATTATTTGTTGTTTCCACTTTATAGCTTACAAAAAAGGTAGAATATACAATATTTTAATGATAACCCATTTAATTGCAGTTCAAACTGGACTACTATGTTTCTGAGAGAACTTCTGATACATCTTAAAAATTACTGTCAGACTATAAAACCACTGATTTGTTTGGTTATCATGTGCATGACAGTACTGGGTTAAACTAGTCCAACTTGAATATGGCTTTATGCATCTAGTTGTATGAAGAACAGTGCCTGTTGTTTACATAACAGCAGAAAGACTTTTTAAGTAAGTATGCTTTGAAGCTCTGCACCATTTCATGTATGCACATCTGAGGTATGCTTTCATTTGTTTTCTTCTTCTTTTTTATTTGTTTGGTATCTGTGCCATTTGTTAATGATCAGAGATAGATGCTCTGCATGCCTAGCTATTAGTGCAAATGTAATCTTGATAAAAACTGATCGTCAAATTTAAACAACATGACATAGTGAAATCTGACAGTGATTTCACGCATCCCCCAGAGGGGTCAGCGTTCGTTTGCATGTATTAGCTCTGGAATTACCACAGTTAACAGTGAAAGGATAATCCTTTTCTTCCAGTATAGGTTTTGTTTTGCCCTTCCAGAAGGGGATAAAAGGGTCTTTTGTTACTAAGGCACTTATGTTACACTCCACAATACATTTTTTTAGCATTTAACGCTTTACACTGTTGCCCATTGTTGAGAGTAAATGGTATCAAATGGGGCAGAAAGGAACAGGTGTTTCATTTAGGGTGAAATTGAATCTTCTCAGCTACTTATCACGTTATAAGCTTGTGTCTTGTCCTTGGAGACATGGATTCGCACTCAAAGAGCCCTTAGAGAATGAGTTTGCCTTCATAAATAGTAAGGCATCTCATCACCTCCTCCTGCCCTCCCTTTCAGTCTCTCATCACTGACAGCCCCCCCCTACCGCACATTTGTCCCAGCCCCTCCTTGTCCAAGCCCCTCCTCATCCCCTGGCTCATCCCCTCCTGTCTTCCTCACCTCACTTAAACCTGAATAATGTACTTTGAGTTATTTGCAATGCTAAGCATCGGTTGGCAATCGTGTCAGAAGGGGGTAAGAGGAGACATCCGGAATCATCCTCAATAGCAGGCTATCTCTGCTTTTCAATGCTACATAATAAGTGATTTAAAGGGGGATTAGGCTGGTAGTATATACGTGAGCTGTTGTTTTTCTGCCTCTTGGACGTCCATGTCCTCTACTTTGCCAGCTTATGTACTTTAGTTTACAAAAGGCGTCTGACTCTTGCTTTGAGATGGGTTGACAGAGAGAGGGGAGCAGAGAAGAATATCAATGAGGACAGCCGCTGAGTCCGGAGCCATGTTAACCCTCTCACACCAGTTCTTCAGCAAAAAGAAAGAAAAAAAGAGAGAGAGTGCAGAGGGATACTAAGAGAGAGAAAGAAGAGGGGTAGAGAAGACAGGGGAAAGAGAGAGAGTAGAAGAGAGAAAGCCAGAGAAAACGCGAGAGAGAGAGTGCAAGAAAGAGGAGGAGGAGGGAGAGAGAGAGAGAGAGTGAGTTAGAGAGAGAGAAAACAGAAGTAGGAGATAGTGAGAGACAGAAAAGGGAAAAAGAATGAGTAGAAAAGTAAGTGGGGGAGAAAAAGAGAAAGTCAGTGAAAACACAAGGGAGCAAAAGAGGGGGATAAGGGAGGAAAGAAGAGATAAAGAAAAACAAAAGTAAAGAGAGTAAAAGACAAAGCAAGAGAGAAAGGGAAAGAGAGAACTGTACAGGAAGGAAAAGAGATTGAGTGAGAGGAGAGAGAGAAAGAGAGAGATTGAAATTGTATTAATTTGGACTGAGGACAACGCAATATCACAACACAGATGCCTCCCTCAATTTTATGTGAACAAATTGCTGTTTAGGAAACTGTGGCCAGGTCTAATGATGCACTTAATGAATGGTGATTATTTTTCCTTGCTATGCCAAGAGAAAGAGGAGAAGAGACAAAAAATACTTATAGCTCAGTGTGTCATCATGATTCACTACATCAAAGATTAGCAGCTCAATAAGCCCATCGTATACTTTGATGTGACCTATTCAATTAGTAATAGGGCCATGTAGCGATCGATTCAAACTGCATCGGATCAGAAGAGGCTTTCCCAACGCCGTAGGCTGAACACGGTGGCCAACATCACTTATAAACTCTTCTGAGTAGGACAGCTCTGTTTCACACCACTGCCAAGAAATTGATGGGACACCATTACCCCTTCATTACAGTAAGAAACAATGAATAATTGTTTGTAATCAGTATATTGGGTTCATAAGAGCAAAATTAAGCTCCCCTCATATATCACAAGAGTCAGGTGCTGGGGTGGGGCAGAGATGGGGAGAATAACCTTGCTTTATTGCTGTTTGTCAGGTCTTTTGCTTTGGATGTAACTGAATGTACTTATTAACAAAGTGCAATTAATCACAGCATGATAGTGGACACTAAAGTGAATGATTAATAACATCACTTAAAAGTGGTAGCTTAGCAGTCAGTATGATGTAAGTGGTAGTAAAGTGACCCTCTGTTTCATTGTTTAATCCATCAAAACAAAATTTTACTCACAGTTTACACCATATATAAATATCCTGTACAGGACTATGCTATTGTTTTATGGTGCTGCAGCAGCAGATTATGGGGGGGCTCCTTCATTATGCTATTTTATTCTTTTTCACATTAATAGGCCGCTCTCCTACATCCTTATCCTTCAGTCCTTTACAATTAATCATGTTTTTGTTACAGTGTCTTTAGGGCTGATGTTTATTCTGATTGAATGACCTGCATTGAACCTAAATCATAAAAGAGACACCCCTTATGACTCCAGTGTGAATGGGCGGGGCTTAACAGCTGGAGGCAGAATATAATTATGTAAACGTATTGGACTTTTCTTTTTTCTAAGGATGGAACATTTTTAAGGAAGTTTTCCATGGCCATGGCGCTCTGAAGTAAAATAATGATAATAATAATAATAATAATAATAATAATAATAATAATAATAATAATAATAATAATAATAATAATA
>JBBJLS010000140.1:20147541-20166977 GCA_037577275.1 Bryconaethiops microstoma | reverse complement strand
TCTCTGTCTCTCTCTCTCTCTCTCTGTCTCTCTCTCTCTGTCTCACTCTCTCTCTCTCTCTCTCTCTCTCTTACAGTTTTGATGATGTTGGTGAAGAGTGCTGTCTAACAAAAGCCCTGTATTTTTCAACATTCAATTAAGTGGAGATCTGGATGGATGGATGACTCATCTGACTGTATCACTTTTTTCCACATCTCTGTAGACCAGTGCCTGTGATTTTTGCACCACTGACGTCTGGTCATTCATATGGTCTTTTGACTTTGTATTGAGGGGTTTAAGCACTGCTCTACATATTATCTCTCTTGTAGTGTAGTGGTGGGCTGTTCTTGCTGACACAGTCTGATCACGTCCTGCACTGACATTCTCATTCACCTGAGGAACAGCTGCTCTTCTGTTTCCCCTTACAAAACCACGCTCATGCATCAAGCGCCATTTCCACAGTTATCTAATCGCAGATGTCACATTAGTCACCGTTCCTGGTGAAACATATAGATCTATTCCTCCTGCCATCTTAATCTAAAATCTAGGTCAGCTGGGTGTGACTGGTGTTTTAGACATGCCACACAGAACATGATAAGATGTTAATTGATTCCTTGGATGCCTCTCTGGAAGCACCTGCACTCGTTATGTTTCTCCACTAACATTACCTTCAGTTTTGATGGTTCATTGTAGATGCTTTGCAGATAAACACCAAGTCTTTAACTAATGGTATAATAATAGCAACTGTGGTATCATAATTAAAAATTAATTAAGAATTATAAATATAAGAGTTTTGATTGGGAATGGGGTGGGAAGAGATTCCCAACAGGTGTGTGTGTGAAGAGTCATAGTAGGGATGTGAGAACACATCACAAATTAGGTTCAAGGATAGCACTTCTGTAAGAAGGAAACATTTGTTTGCAGGGGGAACTCCCTAACTACCGGGCCAAAGGCCGCCTCCCCCCCCCCCCCCCCCTGCGGAAAACATGCAAACTCCACATGCACAAGGGCAGGACTCAGATGTGAACCCTCAACCCTGGAGATGTGAGGCACCAGTGCTACCACTGCACTACCATGGGAGAGAGAAACATAAAAACATAATTTTGCTGCATCATATTTTGTTGTGTATCTTTACATGTTAATAAATGTGACTTGATTTCTTTGTTTTGTCAACCAATGAAGGATGACACTTTAAAATGAAAAATTTTGAAATATTCTATTAAATATAACCTTGACCCTAACCTTAACCATAACCCAAAATATCTAATCTAAGTCTAATCCTAATCGGAAACCTAACCCTAATGCTATTGGCAAGGAAAATTGTTAATGTGAACAATAATGTTATTTTTTCATATAGTTTTGGCACACTCACCCAATGCTTAAAATGTTAACAAAAAAATTAATAAAATAAGAGAAACAATTTAGAAAGCCAGAGATGAAGCGAGACCAGACGAAACGTGTGAAGGTATTTTTCTCTCTCTCTCTCTCTCTCTCTCTTTCTCTCTCTCTCGCTCTCTCTCTCTCTCACACACACACACACATACTCTCTCTCTCTCTCTCTCTCTCTCTCGCTCTCTCTCACACACACACACACACACACACACAAACGCACACACACACACACAGGCACAGAAACACATGAGTTTTGGCCATGAACGATGGCTGAGTGTGCCTGAGCGCATGGTGATATAACACGGCACTCAGTCTCGGTCAACAAAGGCTGTGTGTGTGTGTGTGTGTGTGTGTGTGTTGGAGTAAGAGAGTGAGCGAGCGAGCTTTAAAGAGGGAGTGAGAGGGATCTTAAAAGGGAGAAAGGGGATAATAGAGAGATAAGAACAGAAGTGAGAAACTTCCACTCAACTACAAAGAAGCTGTGAGTCAGAAATGGAGAATTTGGACTTAAAAACCCTTTTAAAGCAAGACAAAAATGGAAAATGAAATTATGGGGACTATTTCAATCCTTCCAGCAAACCACAGCTTTATGTAACTATGTGGAGATCAACCGCTTCTTGTTTTGCCTCGCGCCTGCTCCAGAGGGATGGCTGGGAAAAGGGAAAGTTCTATGGCTATTTGAAGTTTCTGTGGAAGTTTTAATGCAAATTCTTGTTAGAAACGGGATGATGATTGACAGGTGTTGTTTGCAGACGTCTTCTTGGCCCTTTATTATCATCAAACGGAATGTGCTTGCGCGACAGGACAGATGTGTTTAATTAAAATAAAAATGCTTTATGCAGCTCGCGTTATAGAAGAAATGCACCAGAAAAATCAAGCGTCCCTTCAAGTCTGTCTATCTTTCTATCTCCCACTCTTCAAGTTTCTCTCTCTTTTCTACTGCTCCCTCCATCTTTGTCTCTGCGGACTTATATTAAGATTCATTTCTGCATCTCTAGTTTTTTAAAGTTTGACTCCCACACAAGGAAGCTTTGCTTGGAAATACATATGAATCATAGCCCTCAGAGTGAAGGGTAGAGAGTGCAGAGAGAGAGAGAGAGAGAGAGAGGAGCATTTGCATCTCTCTCTCTCTCCCTCCCTCTCTCTCTCTGTGAGTGGGGGTGTGGCTCTGCCCTTCTCTAAATTCTGTGTTCCTCTGTCATTTGCAGATGAAGATGTGATGGGAGGGTGGCTGTTAAAAGTTGGTGCCATTTCTGAACATTGAGCTGTTGTTTTTATATGTGTGTATGTGCCAGTGGTGGGGGTGGACAGGATGGGTTTTTTTTAAGATACACTATGTAGGATTTTAAATGACTGTAACAAAGATGATTATCTGGTCTTAGCAGTTGATTTTAACTGCACAGAATTGGATGCAAACAGGAATCACTATCCGCTGCATGCCACTCCTGTTCATTAAAAAGCCTGAGCTCAGGGATATTTGAGAAGTTTTACATAGCCATCAAAAACAATATACTTGCAAGAAATAGTATTCTCTCTTTAGCAATACTTCATAGTTCATTTCATAGTTTTAAACAACCTTCCAACATTTTAAGAATTCTCATTGTTTCACCACAGCCTAGTTCAATGTATAGCAATTGTAAGTCAACATTAAGTCAATAAGTGCAAATGGATCAGACATTGATTATCTCATTACAGTGGCACCTACCAAGAGGTGGAATATATTAGGCAGCAAGTTAAAAGTCAGTTCCTGAATTCAATGTGTTGGAAGCAAGAAAAATGCCCAAGCAGAAGAATCTGAGTGACTTTAAAACGGACCAAATTGTTCTGGGTAGACGACTGGGTAAGAGCATTTTCAAAACAGGAATTTGCAGTGATTAGTACCTATAAAAAGTGTTATAAAGCAGGAAAACTGGTGAACAGATAACAGGGTCATGGCTGTGAGGCTCACTGAAGTGCATGAGAAGTGTAAGTCTGGTCCAGTCCCACCGAAGAGCTACTGAAGCTTAATTCTGAAGGTTAATCCTGGCTATGATAGAAAGGTGTTTCGAACACACAGTGCATTATAGCTTGCTGCTTGTGGAGCTGCATAGCTACAGATCGTTGGGGAGTGCCCATGCTGACCCCTGTCCACCATGAATAGTATCTACAATATGAGACTCAGAACTGGTCCATGGCATAATGGAAGGAGGTGCTCTGGTTGGATGAAGCACATTGTTTTTTGGGTTTTTTTTTCATCATGGTCAGGTGCATTATCAGCTTATGAGATGAGATGGCACCAAGATACTTTATGGGATGAAGGTAAGATGGCAGGAGGCAATGTGATCTGTTAGAGGGCCCGTCTGTCTATAATCTTGTTCATTAAGGCCCTCTCTTGTTATTTATCCCCATAAAGATTGTCGTTCCTTTCTCTCTCGGTCGACCTGAGGAGGACGGATTCCCCTTTTGAATCTTTTGAGGGAGTTTTTCCTCGCCTCTGTCGCCTTTGACTTACTCAATATGGGCTCGGAACTGAACTTTGTAAAGCTGATTTGTGACAACCTGGTTGTAAAAAGTGCTATATAAATAAAATTGAATTGAATTGAATTGAATTAAAAAGCAAGGTCACAGAATTCTATGCAATCAGAGAGGACTTCTGATGGAATAAGTGACTGCAATTCATGTCTTTTGACTTTGACTTCCAGTGGCTCCATTATTTTATATTTGTACTGTTTGTATGCATTTACCCCAATGTGTTGTAAAAGGTTTGTATAGGCCACGGAACTTTGACCCACCATCTCCCACAAGCCCCCAATATTATAATACTGGCAGTCCACTTTACAGCATACTTATGCAGCAGAACACAAAAAGGAAATGAGCTGTCATAAATGACATTTGTCATCATAGCCTTGAGCTGAAGAGTAATCATCACAGATGCGAAGTTATAAACAATGTCAGCAATGTTGCATTTGAACTGATTTGCAAAATCTAGGAAAAAAGAAAAAAATATATAGTCGTTCCGCTATAGTGTAAATGCTGCCATCACTTCTGTTACTTAGCAACAAGTGATCGGTAGAATAGTACAGGTATGACAGCACAGGAAGAACAGTGGTCAGAACCAACTGTTTCTTAACCAAAATCCTATATGATCAAAGTCAAAGTGAACTCTCAGCCAGTATACAGAGAGACAAAATGGTGAAGCTCAGGTTCCACAGTGTACAAATGCAATAGACATAAGACAGAGTCCATCCCACAGTGTGCAATAGACATAAGATGTTGTGCAACATATAGAACAGTGCAAATAAAGAAATATAAAATAAAAGTAAGGTTTGACCAAATCTGTTCTGAGTGTGTGGGCAGCTGTGTACAATATAACTCAAATCTGTGTACAGTATAACTAAAATGTGCGATGATTGAAAAAATGACTGATCCAGAATAAGACCTGACAAGACAAATGAACAAATGGGAGAGGAACATTCTAGAACTTGAATGTGGAGAACATTCTAGATCAGCGCTACTGGAAAAGAACATTCTGTACTGCTACAAAGGGATAGAATATTCTATAAGAAAGTAAACGAAGAGCAGTCTAAAACTGAAACAAAGTGAATGGTAGAGAACCTTCTGGAACAGTGTAATCACTGGAGAACATTCCTGAACGGGGTGGAATGGTGAATGAGAAAAGAATATTTCAGAACAATGTAAAAGTCTAAACATTTAAGAACAGGGAAAATGGGGAAGTAGAAAGGAGAGAGAACTCAAACAATATGCATAGGGTTGAACATTGAAGAACAGTGTGAATGGGGAGAAAATTCTGGAATAGAATAAATGGGGAAAGAATATTGTTAATGGGGGGTGTAGAACACTGTAAATGGAGAGAATACTCTGGAACAAAATTCACTAAACCTTCTTTAACTGTAGCTGAGTAGAACAGTGAAAATGAGATGAGACATTCTAGAACAGTGAAAAGGAGACAAATAATCTGGAACAATAGAATATTTTAGAAAAATTAAATACAGTGTAATTATTGGAAAACATTCTACTATGCAACAATATGAACGAGATTGAACATTCTAGAACATTGTGGGTGGGTAGAACTGTGTGAATGAGATGGAACATTCTAGAACAGTGAAAATATGGAGAATAATCTGGAACATTGTGAATAGGATGTGACATTCCAGAGCAATGAGGGTGGAGATAATTGAAGAAAGATATAAATGGAGAAAATTCTAGCACAGCACGAAAGGAATGAACATTCTAGAACAGTGTAGATTCGGGAAAAAATTCTAGAACAGTGTGAATGGAGAACATTCTGAAGGCTCCCAGTAGGTACACGCATTGTGGAGAATCAGTCAGACACAGATGAAGTGATGTTTTCTTGGGAGTGTTAAAGTGCTCTGGTCTTAATGATATTTCCATCAGCCTCTTAAGGAGTTAATGCATTTAGCGGCAGCTATTGTTGCTGGTCAGGGAATTTCAGTTGGAGTCCTGGCTTAGCGCTAGTTCTCTGTTTGGACAAACCATTTAACCTCGCAAATGTAATTATGCATTCACTTAAAAAATGCTATTTCCCAGTTTATACTCCAGGGAAGGCTTCAGAAGGGTCTAATCAGAAAAAAATAAATCAAAATACACAAAACTGTCACCACAGGAGGAGTGAAACCTCATGTGAAGCGTTATTTTTTTGAAGAAGACCAGTTAATGTGCTATTTTTTCTGGATATGACTAAGCAGACTAACTTCAGGAATGTGGCAAAGCCAAAAACAAATATATAGTATTATAACCAATAGTTATAAATAATGATGAGCAGTTACTGTTAAGGCTGAAATGAATAATTCCTAAAATTCGATATTATGACTGGGCAGTATATCTCTGGGAGCCTCTCTAGTTTAAGGTTGCTTCATGTTCGTGTAGAGGATGAATTAGTGCAATGGCCTCATTTCTGTTTTCCCCTTTGCCCGGCCCTTGTCTATTGTTTAATGGCACTCTGTTCTGTGCTCTTCCTTACTTTTTTCCCCCTCTCTTCTGATTCTCTTCTAATTTAATTCCACTAAAATCCAATCAGTTTCATTTGACATTTAAATTGAGTCTCAGAGGGGGACCATTTCATGAAGATAGAAAAAGCATGTGAGAGAGAGAGACAGAGAGAGAGAGAGAGAGAGAGAGAGAGAGAGAAGGAAAGAGAGAAAGCTAGTGAGCTGTGGAAGAGTAGCTGAAGGGTTTGGACAACGCTCTCTTTCTCTCTGCCCTTCTCTTCCAGCTCACCCCTTTTCATTAAGACTAAAGTTGAGTGCACATTGGCAGCGAGTGAGCGGTGTGTGACACGCTCGTGGCCTCCAGTGTATGACAAGCCACCTAATGAAAAGCCTCAGTCACACAGACGGGCTCACACAGCCACCTCGCACATAATTGCATATTAAATAATAAATACCCATGCTTACATTTTTGGAGTCTGCAAGAGTAACATGTGGAGGGCAGAGAACTGCACCGTTTGGTGCATTCTTGAATTAGAGAACAAGCAGGAGAGAAGAAGGAGAAAATAAGAGCGGGAGAAAGAGAAAGGGAGAGAAGAACCAAGATAGAATGAACTGAGAGAGTGAGAAAGACACAAAGACAAATGTTAGAAAGTGGCAAAAAGAGAAGAGGAGGGAAAAGAAGAAAGGGGGGGATTGAGAGAGAACTGAGAAAAGAGAAATAAAAAAGAAAGAACAAGGAAAAGAGAAGAAAAGAGAAGAAAGAGAAACGAGAGAGAGAGAGAGATAAAGAGAGATAGAGAGGACAATGTGAGAGAAATAAACAAAAAAGAAAATTAAATATATGAGAAGGAGAGAGAGTAATAGGGGAAATAGAGAGAACGAGAGAACTGAGAATACCAATGAGATGCAGAGTGAAAAAGAATAAAGCCAACAGGAGAAATGAGAGAGAGAGAAAGAGAAATAAGAGAATCAGAGAGAGGGAGAGGGAGAGAGGAATGGAGAGAGAGAGATTTTGTGATTTATTTTGCTTTGCCTAAATTGGCTGGTGATAGCTGAGCAAGCTCATTTGGGCTGGATGCTTGGCTGGTGATGAATAAGTTAAGTGTAGCCACGGTGCTCTCACACAGAGAGAGAATATAATCAGGAGCCAGATAGAACGCATTACTCACAGTTTCGCAGAAAAGTAATGGACATGTCCAACAGCACATGCTAATGCATGTGATTTACATCCCTCCCACTGCTGGGTGAGATTTCAACTCATGACTCAATAAAACAGTCATTTGTTTCAGACCTTTTTCCCCACATTATGAATTAGAGTTGACTTAAAAAAAAAAAAAAAAGTACCGTAACCTAATTTCACTCCTCAAGTTTCTTTCCCTTTTTATTGTGCAAGTGTGCTGTATGCCCTGTTCACTTAGACTGTGCATTTGAGAAGATGGGAAGGCCTCAGTGTGTGTGTGTGTGTGTGTGTGTGTCTGTGTGTCTGTGTGTGTGTATACGCACGCACGGACTCGTGTGGGGTTTATCTGGACACAAATAATACCATCAGTTCATGCTGACACAGGTGGTGAATCAAGAATGTTTTTTGCCTTTAAGAGAGCTAAAACACTTCATACTGATCAGATGGATTTACACCTGATAGAGGCCTTCACAAAACCAAAGGCTATAGCTGTCCGCTGGAGAGGCACATCCCATCACAATAGTTCCAGATGTGGGCTCGAAACAGGATCTCAAACCTGTACTGCGCCTTTTGTTGTGTATGGCATCAAATGTTATGTATGAAACTAAGTGCAAGCTTGCATGTGCAGTTTCTGGGTGATTTGTGGTGAAGTGCAAATATATCCTTCATGCATTTGGGTGAAGCACACAAAACGTGGGATGATGGAAGAGAAAATGGGTGAAGATATTATACGTGCAGCTGATTACAGATTCCACTTGATTTATGAAGATTTGAGCAATTTATTGAAACTGGTTCTGAATTGATTTGCTTCCAACTTTACGAATGTAAATCCGTGTTAGTGTCTCAAACAGTGTTGTTAGTAGACACACATTAAGTGGCTTCAATCACAATCAGAATCACACGGTTTAAACTCTTACATCAGATGTGCAAGAGATGTAAGACAAGACTGTGCAGGACATGGCCTACTGTGATTACTATTATACCACTATGTGCTTTTAAATGCCAAGCCTCCTGAGCATGCAGCTATTGATATAAGTTCTAGTCTTTGTAAGAGAAGCTGTAGTCTTAGTGAATTATGGGCTGCCGTTTGTAAAAACAGCTTCGCAAATTTAGAGGTGTCATTTTTTCATCATTTAGCGCAATGTCCACACAATTTTCACACATTTAGTGCTGAATGTGTTAAAAAACTAAATGTTGTGCTCTAGATCTAAATGTTGCACTTTTACAAATGGCAACACTAAATGTGGAATTTTAATGTACCACTTTTACAAACGGCGAGATATGCTAGGTTTAGTTTTTTAACACATTTAGCTCTAAATGTGTGAAAATTGTGTGAACATTGCGCTAAATATTGAAAAAATGAGACAGGGAAAAATCAAAGCATGCTTTCTTGTATGCACATCTGGCCCACAGTAACTGATATAAGTGTTTTGAAGTGTGATCCTCTAACAGTTACGATCTTGCAGTCTGGATTAAACTCTAGATGAAAAAAATAGCTTTGGAACCAAAGGTTATGTCTCATCTGTTATGTCCCAAATACAGCTACTACAACTACCTCTACTACTACAACTACTAAAAACAACAAACAACTACTAATAAAAATAATTATAGTAACTACCACTACTTCTAATACTAAAAAAAGCAGTAACTACTACTAAAACTACTGCTGATACAAATGATTAACAACTTCGCCTACTAACAAAAATAGTAATGAAAAACAATGATAACAGCTATAATCAACAACTACTAATATTAAAACTAACCATAACAACAACAACTTATACTAATACCACTAATACTAAAACTAATAATACTCAAAACAGCAACAACTATTAAGAACATACATCTATAATAAAAATAATTATGTTGTACAACAGTTTTTACAGATGCATATATACGGTCATATGCAAAATGCTGGACACTCTGTTCAAAGTGATGAGTTCATATCCTGTACAGAAAGTACACTAAAATATTATATTTAGTGCACAGTGTATATTTGTGTGCTGTGTTTAACATACTGGACAAAAATGACAAAGTATTAAATGTACCATAGCTTTTGCACAAGCCACATTTTATGGTATGCAAACTGTGCAGAAGTGTGTCTCTTGCAGACGACATGTGCTTAAACATGTCATTTTGACTGTGGGTGCTGAAAAACCCTGCTGCTGAAAAACATCCCCACAGCATGATGCTGCCACCACCATGTTTCACTGTGGTGATGGTGTTCCCAGGGTGATGGGATGTGTTCGATTTGCGCCAGACATAGCATTTTCCTTGGTGGCCAAAAAATGTAATTTTAGTCTCATCGGACCAGAGCACCTTCCTCCATACATTTGGGGAATCGCCCATATGCCTTTTGGCAAACTCAAAACAGCATGTGTGTGCCATCTTATTTTTAACACTAAGTAATGGCTTTTTTCTGGCCATTCTTCTATAAAGCCCAGCTCTATGGAGTGTATGGCTTATTGTGATCCTATGGACAAATACTCCAGTCTGGTGTGGAACTCCTTACTTTTAGTGTCTGTGCTGCCTCTCTGATTAATGCCCTCCTGTGAGTTTTGGTGGGCAGCCCTCTCTTGGTACCTTTGTTGTGGTACCATGTTCTTTCCATTTGAAGATGATGGATTTGATTGTGCTCCGGGGATCATCAAAGATCTGGATATTTTTTTAATAACCCAACCCTGATTTCTCAACAACTTAGTCCCTGACTTGTTTGGAGAGCTCCTTGGTCTTCATGGTGTCTCTTGCTTAGTGGTGTTGCAGCCTCTGGGGCCTTTCAGAAAAGGTGTGTTTATACTGACAGATCATGTGACAAATTGCATACAGGTGGACTTCATTTCACTAATTATGTGACTTTTGAAAGTAATTGATTGCACCAGAACCTTTTAGAGGCTTCATAGCAAAGGGGGTGAATACATATGCACATGCCAATTTTCTTTTTTTTTTTTAATTCTTTTTCATATATTTTTTTCTCATTTCACTTCACCAACTTAGACTATTTTGTGCAGATCCATCACATAAAATAAGATCTAAAAGCATTTAAATTGCAGGTTGGAATGTAACAAAAGCACATACATGCACATGTTTGGCAAGGGGCCAACTCACTGATCCTGTCGCCCTGCATGAGCCAGCTCTTCATCCTACAATCAGCTCCAGCAGTGGATTCCTTCTAAACAAGCAAAGTAGTTTCTGAATGGACTACTATGGCTACCCACAGCACAGACGAGGCATTAGACTGTGTAGCAGCAATATCTGCATTTTATCGTAATCCCAGGAGGAACAGGAGCCAGTCAGAGACAGAGAGAGAGAGAGAGAGAGAGGGAGAGAGAGAGACAGAGAGAGAGACAAAGAGAATCATAAGAGAAAGAGACAGTCCTGAAATACTTCAGTAAGCAAAGGAGGCAGAGGAATTCCAATAGAATGACATATAAAGCATCACTGTCAGGGGAAATCTCGGATCTCTAAAATGATTCTTAAAGGGGAAGGATAACTTAATGTTAATTACATTTTGGACCCTTTCTACTGGTCCGTTTTTTCATGGATATTTGTACAATTTAAAACACAACTTCGCTTTTTCAGATGATTGTTTTTTTCTGGGGAAATGCAATGAAAGTCTATGTGCTTCGTGTGTGTGTGTGTTTGTGTATATGTACTCCTACATATTGGCCACTTTCTATTCTCCACTGGCATTAGCATGCGTCTGGTGTTGAGTGAGGGCTTTGGGATGGAGGAGAGTTGCCCAGACACCCTCACACCCTCCCCCACGGCCTGACTTCATTCACGCTCCGCCACCACATTCATTCAGCCATTCACTCTCCCAGCAACATTCTCACACGCACACACGCACACACACACATCTTGGCTTTTGTCAAAATATTGCATTTCGTATATAAAAATAGTTTTTTAAACCATACATTGTCTTCCATGAATGGAATGCTTGAGGTCAATATCTAGGATGCCAACACTATACCCGTCACTGTAGTTATATGTATGGCGACACAGCAAGTTAAAAACTTGAGCTTTGCTCATAATTATATTCTATAAACAATAGCTCTCATAAATTGTTAATTTGTTAAATGCATGCTGGACAGATACAGTATATGTATCAAGTATATTTTATTTTTTATTAACCTTGTTAATACCCTACTATTTATTTATAATGTTTCAATGAATTTGTAATTTTGTTAATATAACCGCTTATTGTAGTTACTACAGTAACATAATTAAAGCTGGTACCTTGTTTGTCGCCATGTAATAAGTCAGATCAAGAGAGATTATGAAAGATCAAAAAATCAAATCAAAAGAGAGATCAATGAAATCAAGAATAAGATCAATGGTATTATATTTTTTTAAAATCTATACAATCACTCTTTTAATGATTATCTATCAGTTAGCAACATAGGTGTCACTAGGATTAAAAAACATTGGAAACTTAGTCTAGCCTAGCCCAGAAATCTTTTTACTCTATGATTGCACCGTTTTCAGGTTATTTCAGAGTAAAATGAATATAAGATGTGAGACACGGTGCCATGGGCGTCACCCCCATTCAATCTGAAGGGGACGTGTCCCCTATACATTTCATAATTATTCGTTTGGACCCCCCCACATTTAACATAAAATATTAGTTCACCCAGTGCTGTTGAATCTTGAAACTTGAGTCATTCGCGAAAGAATCCATTCCACATCGATAGGAGAATAAACATACCACTGGAAATCCGCTCCGGGTTTGCCTCCAACTCCAACATAATTTTCAAGGGCTTTAATGCATGACCGTAATAGATCCTGGGCTACATTCATTAATGTTTATTTATAGTTTTTTTGTTATTTATTACTATTCTCATTCTTGCTAACAAACAAAAATCTTCTGAGCTGTAGCTTCAGATGACTAGGCTTAACGATGCCACTGTCTTGTACACTTTTATGACCCCCAACGATTTGTTCTTGTGTTTTTCAGTCAATAAACTTGCATGCGGTATCATCAATATTCGCAGTAGTTGGTTGCAAGCAGAAACAGAGGGGTGACATCCAGTGCTGCGACCCAAGAGCTGAAGATCAGCTCACCTGCTGACAAACACTGCGGGCCGAGACAGATACTGCAGCAGACACACAGTGTGAGAGCGCACAGGTTGCGTGTAGAGCGTGTTCTGAACAGTAGTGATGAATACAGATGCTGTTGAGAATTAATATTTACTAACTACGTTTGTTTTTTATTCATTTATTTAGTCTCTGTACTATATACACTAGAGTCTATATTTAGTCTTCTATACATTAACCTTTTTTTCCTTTAAAGATACATTTCTTGCAGTCTAAACATGGCAGAATGAAAGGCTGTTGCTGATAATATGGATGTGTATGCTTAGCATTCAGGGAAGAGATGCTAGATCAAATTAACGGCTGGCCAGTGTAGTTTATTTGTACTCAGAACGGATGGGTTTTATCGACTCCACAACAGTATCATGACATGAGCGGTACACAAGGTGTGTTCAACCATACTGCTCTCACTGTTCGCCAGAGCCTACTTGCTTATTCTAGCTCACTCTGATTGGATATACAATCTGTGCATCTACGTGTCATACAGGGAGAGGGTAATCTGTCAAGGTATTGGGTAATACAAGGTTACAAACAATACAACACAATCTCTTCACTACGAAACACACATGTACTTAAAATGTGCTTAACCTTACATTAATTTACCCCTGGAAATACACCAAACTCCTTTATTTAAATTAATTGGCTGTTAATTTGTGAAACCAACCCCTTCATTTTAACTTAAACTTAGATTTAAGGTATTTGAAACCTTAACGCCTTAATCTTAAATTGAAGGCGTTAATTCAGTACCTTTTCCTTTAATTTTCCTTAATTTCCTGTATGGGATATCAAGGTCAAAATTAAGATAAATTTTTTTGGGGGGGGGTATTATGAAGGCGTTTGGTTTCATAGTGTTTACTATAGGCTTGTGACATACTGAACATTAATATGTTCCCTTAACACAAATAAAACAGTCCATAAATCAATTAAATAATGAAATATGAAATAAATAATCTTTATTTGAGCATAAACAATGGCGATAACATTAGGACAATGTGGATTAGAGTTTCCACTTTACCTCTTTTATAGGATATATCATTACACTTACATATTAGGTCTCACTACTCTGCCAAACCTGTTACTATTGGATCTTCTGATGTTTTATCTATTAAGACCATTACTTTAACTTGTTCCCTGACAAGAGTCCCAGTGGCTGTGTGCTCACTTTCATGGTGCCTGTGTTCACTGGTGGGTTCACTTGGTATAAGTGCTGAGTACAGCTATCCTGGATGACAGATGCTGGTTCTTTTCATGTCTTGTCTTTGTCCAGCTTTAACAGAACTTGATCTCTTGGTTGTAACAGTGGCAGGTCCTTTTCTCCATGTCTCCTGCTGAAGTAAAGTGCCCATTGTTGCTTAGCCTCTGCATTTCCGCATCTGCTGAGCAGTTCAGCTGGGCTTGCATCCATAGCCTTTGATGTCCACCATGTATGCGTGCCAGTATTTCTCATTGACTGTGGAATTACAATGCCTAGTGTGATAAGACCATCACATGTTGACCATCACATGTTGACATGGTGTCTTTTGCATTGATGATACTTACTTGGTTGAGCCATCCATCTTTAATCAGCTTTCGTTATCAGCTACTACTTTGTCCAGTTTGTGCAGTGATCTTGGGCACCTGAGAAAGACAGTATTAACAAGCAATGATCAATTTTGTGGTGATCTCTCTCCATTATGCATGGCAGAGCTCTAACAATGATCATTGCTTTCCATAGTGTATTATCTGCATATTTGGCATTGAACGGCATCAGTTAGGTCAGGAGTCTTTGACAGTTCACTGGCATCCAAATCTTTTTTGTTTATCAGCGGCACCAGGGGCTTATGAGCCATGAAATGCTAGAATCTGTCTATCAGGTACTCCCCCCCCCCCATGTCTCTTGGAAAAATATGCAACAGGCTTGCAGTCTAGATTTGATGTCTGAATCGGTAACTTCTCATGTCTGCAGAAATAGCTGTCTGTCTTTGAGGGTCATAGTGAACCGAGGTGGGTGACGTGAAAAGGTCTTTTAAGGTGAATGCTTGTCGTGGCTGATTCCTTGTCTTGGCAGTTTTTCCCTTCAGCAGAACCTATTTGCTGTTGCCTGGTCTCGTAAATACTTAATTAACCCTTCAGTGCATAGCGTTGCAGGGGTATGCCACTGACAACTTTCCATTAAAGCGTAGTGTCACACTGGCGTGTTTTGAACCGTTCTGCAATTAACATGCAAGTTACATCAGAGCTAATATAGAGCTCATATCTTTACACTTAGAGCTTTATATTTATCCCTTTTTTTTAACATATGACAGTCGATCCATAACTAAATTACTCTAAACTCAGGCTGTGTTCAAACAGTTGATGGACTAAATGATAGGTGGACACTCAAGAGCACAACACACACAAAAAAATGCTGACTCGCTGTTTGATGAGCAATGCTGTAAAACAAATTTTGTGCAACAATTGAGCATTCTTGACACATACTACCTACGAATGACCCTGCCAAGCTTCTGTTTTCGTTACACACCTTTAGAAACCATTTTTATGGAAAATTTATTGTGCCACAGTATTCATTCTTATTAACTATTGTTTTTCTGGCAACACAGGCAAGAAAAAAATTCACTAAGCTGGAGGACAGGAGGAACCAAGACTCAAAAGGGGAGGCCAAATGACTGAATCTACATCCAAAGACATCAAGACTGTGGGACATGACTGCTTGCCTAGTGTCTCCTTTGTCATTGGCAGTTATCTTTTTCTCTTGATGCTCTCATTTAGTCCTCAACAGATTGTCACTGTGCCCGTTCACTTCATGGCTGAACACCAATCTATAGGTCATGTGATGCCCACTGTTATGTCCTGTTCCTCTATTGACTTTATCTCCATTTACTTTAGCTCACTTTAGACTAAGGAAGATGTCGTAGAGGTAGTAGTAGTTTCTGTGTGCACTGTATGGTTGGATTTTAACTGGGTCTGTTTTAAGCATATCCAGCCTCTGCTCTTACCAGCACAGTCTCTCTTTCTGCCTAAAAGGCTGCTGCCTGTTGGTCCCCTTGCTAAATATATGTTAAACGTATTGTATTTCCTCTGTTTATAAAGTGTACTTGGAGTTTATTTAGTGCCTTTCCTGGGCATTCTAGAGGTTCTCTTGATCTGAATTCATTCAGATCCATTATGGTAACATCAGCTCCTGTGTTGATTCTAAACCTAACTAGACTGATGCCTACATTTGTTTGTTCTGTCCAGTGCTCAGCACTGCCTTGATTTACTTTACTTAGTGCTCTAAGATAGAGATTTTCTCAGTGTCTTTACTTTAAGTGACTGCTCTTACTGACTTGGAGAAACATTTTCTCTTCCAATGACCCTTTTTTTTACCAGATATCCTACATACTGATAAACAACTCTATACTTTCACCAGTGAAAATGCTGGGGGAAACGGCACCTCACCATCTTTATTACCCAATTTAGCAACCAATCTGGACAGTGTGTTTTCATCTCTAGGCAGGCCGGTCTCTGGGTTTTCCGCTGAAGTCATCTCCCTCCTAACACTTAAGACACCATGTCATAAACAGTTGGTCGATACAGCTTATTTGTTCTCAGAACAGGCGGTTTACTTACTCTTCAATAGGACCATAACATGAGCAATACATTAAGTGCATTCAACCAACCTTGTTTTTTTCCTTACTGTTCATCACCGCCTAGCTGCTTATTCTAGGACTTTTATTACACTGTTCATCTACTTGTATGACCCAGTGCAATGATGTGTGATGCTAGGAACAGTAAATTCACAATTGTTAGCTAAACAGTCATTTACAGATGTAAAGTGCAGAGATAGACTGGTAATCTTTCATACCGGGCATTTTCTGGTGGACTGATGCATCTTGGGGCCAATATAATTTAATATGTAATTTTTAATAACAGAAAAAAAAAACTGTCCAGCAACTAATCTGTTCTCTCTATTTCTCACAACAGCCGTGTCTACCAGGCACTTTTGGAACCTCTCACAGACCCATACTCCTGCTGAGCATTCCTTCTCAATCTGTGTGTGTAGACTACAGAAAGTTTTAAAATTAAAAAATCTAAAGGCATCTGATATTATGAAGCAACAGCTGGAACTTGAAGGAGGAGAAGTAGATGGACATGGCCACCAGAGATGGAGATGTTTCAAAGTCAAAGTCAAATGAGTAAAAACAGCTTCGAGGTGAACATTGTCACTCTGAATCAAGATTGTGGAACGTAATCGCTTGGCCAGGAAGACAAGCAGGCAGAGAATCCAAGGAAGCACAATGTGAGCATGACAGGGTCAAGAGACAGATTAATAGAGCCTTTTGTGTGTGTGTGTGTGTGTGTGTGAGAGAGAGAGAGAGAGAGAGAGAGAGGGAGAGAGAGAGAGAGAGAGAGAGAGAGAGAGAGAGAGAGAGAGAGAGAGAGGGAGAGAGAGAGAGAGAGAGAGAGAGAGAGAGAGAGAGAGAGAGAGAGTAACACCATTATGATAGTTATGGTGACTAATTCAGTCAATAACAATGAGAATCACAATCATAGTACTAGCCTGAAATTAGACTGTAATCTATTGGTGATGGTCACTAAGTCAATCAGTGTCAAATACTGCAGCAGTGTCAAATACTGCAGCTTTTTGTTATTGTTTCTGTAGCTAGCATAGTTTCCTGATGTTAGCTATTGTTATTTTGTCAACATGGAGATGATTTATTCCTCTAAAGAGTCATTCAAAACCTCTAAAGAGTCATCCAAAAGATTTTGGACTCAATCCACAGTCAGACAGAATGTGTACAAATGGATGGAATTAAAGATCATTGTTACTCTCCCCAGGTGTCAGCCAACAAAGATAGATCCAAGAGCAAGATATGTAATAGTCCATGAGCTCATAAAGGAAACTAGAGAATGGGTAAAAAAGAATAAAGTTAATGTTTTGGAAAGGCCAAGCCAAAGCCAGACACTTAATCTGATTAAAGCATTGTGGAAGGACCTGAAATGAGCGGTGAAATGATGAAACCCCTTCAAAATGAAGCTGTTCTTAATGGAGAAATGGGCTAAAATTTCTCCCAGCCAAAGTCGAGGACTGATCAACAATTCCCAAAAATGTTTAGTTCCATTTATTGCTGCACAAGGGTTGTTTTTTTTACCAGATACTAAAAGCAGTTACAGATGTAATATTGGATCATTTTCCTCAATAAATCAATGGACAGATATATTTGTATTGTTTGTGAAAACGGGTATTCTGTATATATGTGTTGGTCTTGTACACAAATCTAATGATGATTTACAATATTTATGCAGAAATATTGAAAAATCCAAAAGGTCCATGAACTTTCAAGCATCACTGTAGCTCTAATGTTCTTTATGATACAAAGCTAAATATAATTGTCAGATATAAAGGGTCCCTGTCTTTCATGATGAAAAAGTGACATGTATTGTCCATTAATGGATTGAAATGATGTCACTGTATCTAAGAAAGAGTAAGACTGACTTACAAGACAAGTCAGATTAAATAATGGGCAGACTTACAGAAGGAGACAATTAAAGTGATCTATCACTAAATGCAATGCAGTACTCTGACACCCTCTACTCTATCCTGAAAAAGCACTTCAGTGATTAGTCATAGCCCACTGCCACTTGCTGATTTCATTGTCTAGGTTTCATCTGTTATAAACCAGACCGTTTGAAAGGTCAGTGCCCTATCTTTCAGTCCCCAAGGTCAGGGAAACTAAGTAGCCTGAACATGAGACATGAGATCTACAGTTGGTGTATGAAGTCATCATTAAAGCTCTACGCAGCCAGTCACAGGTCATCTTAGAGAATGTCCAGTGTCGGAATTGCAGTGGCATTTCTGTACGCCACTTCTTGTTGATGAGTCCATTTCAGTGAAGGTCATGTTAGACACAGGCTCAATGGCATATACTGCGAGGGAAGCGGAGATAAAATGCTCACAGTTGCTAGTTCTGTTGAACATTTCTGAAGGAATACTCATATTGTACTCACTGAATAAAGAGGGAAAAGTTTCCAACAAGAGTGTTTGACTTAACCGTTCTGTTGTGTTCATTTAGGCTTAACTATCTTTGTGGTCCTGGTTACTTTGACTGGGAACATTTTAGTTGATTTTCCTTAACTGCTATACTGCGGCACGGTGGTGCAGGGGTTAGTGCTGTTGCCTCACAGCAAGAAAATCCTGGGTTCGACTCCCAGGTTGGGCGCAGTGTCTCTCTGTGTGGAGTTTGCATGTTCTCCCTGTCACTGTGTGGGTTTCTTCCCCCCCACCGAAAACATGCATGCATTGGGGATCGTTTGATTAAGCGCACACAAACTTGCCCCTAGGTGTGACTGTGAGTTTGAATAGTTATGTGGCCCTGTGACATGCTGGTGACTGTCCAGGGTGTACCCTGCCTTTGCCCATTGCAGCTGGGATAGGCTCCTGACCCCAAATTTGGGACAAAGGGGTAGAAAATGGATGGATGTTATACTGCATGTCTACCAACCTACAATCAAATTAGTCAGAGGCTGAATTCTTAATTGAAAAGGTTCTCTCTTTTAGGTGACATCTGTTTCTGTATTAGGCTACGCTCTAGCTACCCCTGGTATACTATTCCAAGGTCTCCTGACAGGACGAGAAAGTTTCCTGAAAGATTTTGATTGTGTACTTGGTCACCATTTGCATGTTAAACATGTTAAACTATGGTGACAAGTGTGTTGAAAATTTCAGTGTAAGGCACAGCCACAAACTTTATTTTGTTTATGCATTCAGTCCAGGTTTTATGATGATGATGATGATGCTAGCAGACACAAGCATGAAGTTGTCAGCCCACAACAAATGCACAAACGATGCATTAACGGTTGTATTAGCAGTCCTTGATACTAATGGG
>JBBJLS010000140.1:20123861-20147441 GCA_037577275.1 Bryconaethiops microstoma | reverse complement strand
TGTGTGTGTGTGTGTGTGTGTGTGTGTGTGTGTGTGTGTGTGTGTGTGTGTGTGTGTGTGTGTGTGTGTTTATATGAGTGTGCACAAAGGCACTATCATGGTGGGGTGTGGGAATGTTCTTAAACTCCATTTTATACACTAATTGTAGTCTTACTAATTAATTTCTAATGACCACCATGAGTGTTAATCCAATAAAGCACACAAAATGTAATAAAAATTCTCATTTTTTAATGCATTCTAGTGCTTTGTGTAAACAAAGTCAGGGAACCTTACAACAAACCGATTAACTACATTTTCTAGAAAGAAAATGTGAAAATCGGTCAGATTTGACGGGAACACAATATGAGGGTTACAATCTGGCTGTTCTGGTCAAGCAGAATATCTTATTGCTGGAATAAATGTCATTAAACTTTTCACTCATTGCCTTAAAGAATCAGAGAAGTACTAGGGGTTGGTTTCAAAGCCAAACCATGACAGTTAAATCTTTCTTGCAATCTTTGCTTTGAGAAAGAGAAGTGCCTGACACCATTGGAACTGTGAAAGTCTACAAAGTGGACACTGTTCAGCCAGTTTGCATCTCTGCATGACTGGTGTGCAAGAAGAATTAAGATGCTCAAATCTGTACTAATTTTCAGTGACTAAATGCTACAACAAGCAAAGATGCTTGTCTGCCTGTTTTACTGCTTTAGAGGGAGCTGCATTGTTCAGCACTAGCCCTCACGGCTGGGTTCTGCAATATTTCTCTTCATGAACATGAATGGAAAGTACACAGCTTTTCTTTTTCCATCTGTTGATGACCATGACATTATTCACTTTCCAGAAGGTCTATAATGTAGCCCAGCAAACTTTATGTGCAATGTATTTGAAAATCACAATTTCATGTCTCTTCTCTGCTTCCTTGATGCCTTGATGAATTTTTGGTCCACCTGAACAGAAAGGCATGTTTCAGGTCACAATAGACCAGTTGAGGCCCTCCCTAGTGTAACAAAAGCAGACTTAAAGTGACCTAATGGCCACATCCTAAAGAAGATTCAATCAGTTTTGCGTCTGATGATGTGATATTGTGGTTTCAACCTTCTCTGCTGTGGTAAAGCTTTTCCAGTTGACTTCTGTTCCAAGTGTGGGAGAAACAAGCAGGAACAAGAGCAAATGTTAGTGACTACGCCACCTAAGGGAATTTCACTCCAAATAAATAGTTTTCTCACCAAATAAAACTAAACAAAGAAATGTCAATCCAAAACAAACAAGTGAAATAAAGCAACAATTAGAAAGAATGATGTATCACAACAAAGATGAAAGAAGCAAAATATTCCACAAAAACAAAATGGTAAAAACGAAACAAAAAGCAGAGCATCTCAACCAGAAAAATAAAGCAACAGTTAAAAAGAATGATACTAAGTCACAGCAATGTAAAAAGAAGCAACATAATTCAAAGAAACTAATAGTATATAATCCAAACACAAGAAAGAATCAATATAACTAAACAAGTCTAATAGGCCAAAGCACTACAAATGAAAAGAAAACAAAAAAGCAAAATAACTAAATAGAAAAAAAACCCCAAACAAATAGCAGAAGACAAAACAGCAATGCCAGAGAACAGCAGGAGCGATGCACTTGAGGAGAGGCTTGATGAAATGCACACCAGGGGGAAAGCTGTGCAGGCCTCACCTCAAACACCATCCGCTATGGCAGACTTGACTCAGAGTAGCGTTGTCTGCAGCACACATTCACAAGAGGAAAAGATTCTCCATACGGCCAATAATCAGCTGTTTATTCTACTGAAGATACTCTTAAAAGCCGATAGATGAAAACCAAAATTTCCAATGGTTACTGGAATCTTGGCTGGAAAGCACAAGCTCAAATACTCCTGAATGCCTGACAGGCAAACAGCCGCTCTGAGCAATAAACCACGTTACCAGTCTATTCGCTGGAAGTGGTGGCGAGTCACCTGCCAATATATATATATGATCCCCTCCCAGAGCCGCCAATCAAATCAAAGAGGCAGATGTGACCAAGAGGAGAGGCGGTCCACTATGTGCGCATGCGTGTGTGCGCGCGCAAGATAGAGACAGAGAGAATTAAAAAAAACATTTTTGTAATAAAGGGGCGATCCATTACACAAGGAACACTATGGAAGGTCATCAAGAAAAAAAGGAAACCGATGGAACATGACGGCTGTAGGTGGGACCTCTGAATGTGACAGCTTTACAGACTTTAAAGACAATCTACTAACCAATGTTGTGCCCACTCAAATCTTTAAAGACTGTTTATTCTATCCACTGATGTATCTCCTGATGGCTTTGATGCTATGGTGCTTTCATAACTTTCTCTAGCTAAAAGACAGAGCTCATTCTACTGAAGTTGCCAATAAGTCCAAAGGCAATATCTGGCACATCTTGGCATTCCTGGCTTTGAAGTCGGAGGTTTGTGAAAACTTATCACATTGGCTTAAAGGTCATGCTTTCACTGCTTGGACAGATAATCCATTAACACACAGTAATGAAACTGAAACCGTATGCTTGTGGTCATGTGGGTCATGAAATTAACTGCTCATGATGTAAATAATAAGTAGGTCCCTCCTCAAAATATGGTAGCTTACGCACTCAGCAGGGAACCATGTTCTCAAAACATCAGGGAGCAGCTGTTATACAAACCTCATGACGACTGCAAATTTCTGCTACCTTCTATGTGTTATCCTCAGCACATTAAGTACTGCACACTTTTGAATGTACAATCTTTTGTTGTGCATTAATGTACTGTACAATCGACTACTAAGTAAGAACAAAGTAGAGTAGTGTATAGTACACTGATTCTGAATTAGACATGATTTCCTTCTCCCTCCTTCATCTTCAACTGTCAAAAGTCAGGTTGTTCTCCTGATTTTGGTGTGAACTGAATGTTGCGTGTACGTTTCAGGAACATTCAGTGTCACCATGGAAGGATAAGTGTTTAGCACTTTATAGTTTGATAAGGCGTGGTTCACCAGCGGAAAAACCTTTCCTCCTAAACACAAACGCATATACAAGCTTAATTATTTTCCTGCTATTGGTGGCTATTATGCACAATTATTTATTGCTACTCCTACCTCAATCCTTGAATTTTTTTGCACAATACAAGTGTCTATGCTACTAGAATATAGTATTGATTAGAATGCTGTTTTCATTCACACTAGTATCCGCTAGTTGTGGATTGCATTTTGTAAACGATAGCTTTAATAATTTGCCCAATGTGTAAAAGTTAGCGAGTGATTAAATTTTTGCCAGACAGATCAAGAATACTTTCTGTATCTATAATTTACACGCTGAGAGCTGTAGCATGTCCTCTTTAATAATCCCAACAATGTGTTCTTGTGTTTATCAGGAATGTTTATTTTATTTTTTTCCAACCTTGTTAATATCTTTGTTTACTTCCATTTTAGTGGGCTTTGTGAATGTAACAGCTTTTGGAGTTGCCATAGTAACATAGTAACAAAAAAAAAAACCCAAAAATGTTTTTGTTGGTCAACTACATCATAAATCAAAACAAAATTATATAATTTCATATCCCTGAGATCACTATTTATTGTCCTCCATCACTATCATTATGCTTACAGGCAGATACAGAAGGATTTTACACACACACACACACACACACACACACACACACACACACACACACAGCTATCTGGGTCAGAATCCTCCCAACCAGTTATCTATTAATATTATTAAAAATGAATCACATGATGCAGAGGCGTAACTTTTAGCACTTTAAATCTAAAGGGTTTTTTTTTTTTTACCATCTCACCCCAAACTCCTCTAAGCCTTTGTAATAAGATTTCGAGCACAGGCTTCTTTTTTTTTTTTTTACCCAGTGCAGATCCTGGAAGGCTTTGTGAACTCTCTCCACACTTCATGAGATGTGTTTTTCTCCTCCATCCGTGCCTTCTCTGCTGCTCACATTTGATGTTCTGCAAAGTATCTGAAGTGATGTGATGCCATGATCACAAGATATGTCATTACTGGCAGTCCTTAAGAGAGCGAGAGCTCGTACAATCTCTGAGGTTTTTCATCTAGAGGACTCAGGCGCCTCACATTAAAACCTGCACCTTTGAATCCGCACTTTGTCAGAGACAGGCAGCTAAAACAGAAACCGTAGCAGAAGAACCCAGGTTTACCACTGTATGTAAATCCGTTCAGAAACTGACTGATGGACATATGCTAATGTACTGTAAAATGAAATGAAACTGCTTCAAAATCCCCATCCCGGATTTTTGTTCCACTTGGAGTTACCGTTTAATTGCTTCACTTTTATAATTTCACATAGCGCAGTCAACTGGACTATAAAATGTGAAGAAGTCTTAAAGGATTTCTGCAAATGTCTAACCATATGCACCAGTGTCTGAGGAGGATTTACACTAGCTGAGGCACCGGACATGTCTGCAATGAATGAAAAGGAATGCGTACGCTGAGAATTCACAACAGAGTGAGAACATGATGTAATGAACCTTATGAAACCTGACATGCTTACAGTGATGTGAAAGTAAGAATATAGCTTGTAGTTTTCTCTGTTTAGTTTAAAATGTATTTGGATTTCTGAAGCTCATTGCAATGCTATACGCTACAGAGACCAAAGCGCAACGCTGGGTCGAAACTTTATGAAAACTGCATGAAACAAAATAGCAATAAAAAACAGTGCAGCATTGGCTTTAACATGATGTTTATGTACTCGAATAACTTTCATGAATCGCATCCAAAATCAAATCCAACATGGAGAACGTATCTGAATAGAAACAAGACCATTATAAATATAAAATATATAAAATGAATGATATTTGGAAAGTAAAGCCTATTAAATGTTACTACACTACCTAACTTATTTATTGAGTGTCACTTACTGTGTAAAAAAAATTGATGCATCTATAAAAAAATTCAGCAGCAAAGTAATCTCGACTTTTACATCAGCTATAACATAATCGTATGCCTAATACTGCGTAGGTCCCCCTCACGCTGCCAAAACAGCTCTGACCAGTTGAGGCATGGACTCTACAAGATCTTTTAAGGAGTGCCATGGTATCTAACACCAAATTCGCAGCTGATATTTTACGTTTTGTAAGTTGGATTGGACTAATCTGTCCAGCACATCCCACAGATGCTTGATCAGACTAAGATCTGGGAACTTTGGAGGCCAAGCCAACACCATGGACTCTGTCATGTTCCTAAAACCATTCCGGAACACTTTAGGCATTGTAGCAGGGTGCAGACTCCGACCCTTCAGACCAGTTTGACCATAATGGATCTCCGGCATGTGCTGACCACCCACTTACCAAACTAATACTCATACAAACTCAAACAGAGCTGATATAACAGACTCTACTGCTCACCAGTGAATAAGTTAAAGTTTGCACACTTTTGCCTCTTAGTCATCTCCGTCGTGTTATTCTCCATAAAGTTTTTTCCTTTGACATGCTCACTAGGGTCTCTGACCTGGATTTTGTAAAGCTGCCTTCTAACATCATCAGTTGTAAATAGCGCTCCACATAAATAAAATTGACATGATTTGACTTGACGTTATCCTGCTGAAAGAAGCCACTGCCTTAAGGGAATATTGTTGCCATGATGGGTGTAGATGGTCTGAAACAATATGTAGGTAGGTGGTACATAGCAAAGTAACTTCAAACTACATTATACTGCACAATTTGTCATTTGCTTATTGCAGTTTCAAATATAAAATTTGCAACAACTTTTGTCCATTTTTAGTTTTAGCAATCTGTTAAATTCAGTAAATAAACAGGAGTTGAAGGGTGTGTTAAAGAGTATAGTAGTGTGGTTCCAAGGTTATTAAATACATTCTGTTGAAGCTTATTTTGTCCACTCCATTTAACTATAACATGCTCTGTTTTGCAAATGGACAAAATGCCCATAGACAAAAAAGGGACATAATCAAGCACTTAAGATAAATGTTTTAATCGAATATGTTTATTGTGAGGCTGTGGTAGTTGTTTTCAAAAGTACATCTTTAAACCAACCTGTGGCTTAAGATTCCTGAGTGAGACCAATGATGTGTATCTAGTTATGGCTATTAACACAATCAGTCATGCTTGGCATCCACACTTTATCACTCACTCTGACCTTTCCGATGACTCACCGTGCAGCTACGGCATGTATCTGCCTTTTGTTGGCTCATCAGCTAATGAAGCTCACGTGAAGTGGATTCTTCATGTGTAGGTAATTTAGGTGATATGGTTAAAAGTACTGCCATTTAAACAGATGCCCACCCTGAGAGCAATCAGTGGTCTTGAACGCATGACTGGATGCAAGGAGGATATAATACTTGGAAATCCTTAACAAGCTGCTGCTTTGTGGATGTAGTTTGTTATGTAATGAATTGACTGTCCTGCTATTTAATAATGTTTCCTGTCACATGTCCATGTTGTAACGGTTCACAATGTGTTTAATATGACAAAAAAAAAAAAAAAACAGTTTTAAGATTCTGTTAGGATCTATTTTTGGCACTATGCCAGTGTCTCAGAATGCTCTTTTGTTCCCCATCGCCCACTGGAGATGGTACAGCCAACAAAAGATAAAACACCATGTAAAAGCACCTGGAGTATACAAAACAGGATAACCAGATAAAATACCCACACTTGTTCACAATCTTATCAGGGATATTGATCATAAAGGTGCATTTTGCAGCTGACTATAGTTCATTTGTTACTGCAACTGACTAATACAGTTTATTTATCAGCCCTCACATCCCACAATATGATGGACTCAATCTGTCACTTTCAGATTGAGCTCCTGACATGAAAACTGCTTCAGAATTTGTCAAAAGGGTGAAAAAACAGCTAAAATCATTGTAAACTATTTTAGGGCCAGCTACAAACAATGCTGTCAAACTGCCAGAGCCACTGCTGTGTATGTAAATGCAGTTAGAAATAGTTCTTTGTGATTAAAAAGTGCAACTTTCAAACAAGTGTAAAGAGCTTGATTTGCATGGAGCATATGCATTCATAATGAACCAGGACACAGTCTGTTGTCCTCCACTGACCCTGCTTACCTTCTAGTTTGCCTGAAAGGTATTCATTTGCAGAAAATAACACAAATGACCGGATGACAGACTACAAACAAACATAACACCTGATTAGTTGCACGTTAATTGAGATTGTGATTTTGTAATTAGCCTTTACCCTTCCCTCTGTCTTTCTTTCGGTCTCTGTCCTTGCAAAAATGTACCCTATGAATGACTGAGTCACTCTCTCCACGGCGTTCTGTGCTGTGATTGGTGTAGCAGCCCATCCTAATTGGCAATTAACAGTGTTCACAAAGCAATCAAGTCGGGCAGATGCGAGGGATGAAAATGAGCTTGTTTATAATTTGCCAAGCTTAACTTTGAATCTATTTTGGAGAAGAAAAATTATAATGAGATAAGTGCCATGACTCTCCGTCATCCTTGTATGCAGCACTTCGGGCTATTGGCTCTAACTACGGTCTAGAGCAATAGTCAGTCATGTCCTGAGTATCAGGCCAGAAATATCAACTTAGCCAATGTGCTCATAACTGATGAAGTGAACAGATGTGTGTTTACACTAGTGAGGTTGTGCTACACAAGTGAGGCCTGCTTTTTCCTCCACATATTTTTAGAACATACATAGTTCTTTGAAGTTCATTTTAATTGCTTCGCCTGGACGGATGATAATGAAGCAACAGTCATTAAACACAAACATTAGCCATGCTCGTTCCCACTGATAGAGGCTCTAATAACAATGTGAGCAGTGCATCACCGTGCTCCAGTCACACTTCTAATTGGACTCGAGTCTTGAATAAACAATTGCCAGGGACAGGAAAATGAATGTGTATGCTGAATTAACATATATTTCATATAGATAGGAAATCTTTGGGTTACCCACAATATATTACATATATATTACATGAATTATGTAACTTTATTCCAGGTATTTTATAATAAGGGAAGAAATATAACTAATATTAATAGGATTACTGTATTTGAAAACCTGTGTCCTTAAATGCTGTTGTATATGCGCTTGTAGCAGTGTTGGATTTAAAGAGGTCTCAAAGGATTAACAACATATGTTGTTTTTCTATTATACATAGCACTGATTTTTCTTACTAAGCATGCCAAGTCATTTTCGTATAAAGACTAATATCATGCATTAGTCACACACGTCACTAAACAAAGATTTATTTGTTAATAGGTTTACTGTTTACCACTGGGGCTGAACAAAAACATTGTCTTTAAGGAATTATATTTTTATTAGCTAAAGTAAAGTCACAGATGTGACATTATCCTTTTGGAACAGGGGTATCTGCAGGGGGAATGCCAAGGACTTTCTTCTGCCGGTGCTATGGGATGTGTATGGAGTGTATATGGGTTGACTTTTCAGCAAGGATGCTCTGAAATTTAGGGATTCCCATTAATGTCCTGGTTGTCAGTTTAATGTCTACTGCAGAACCTGTGGCACATGTACAAACACATACACAAATACAAATATACTAAGTGTGATGAAGCAGGTACTGCATGCCATTCTGTGTTAAACACAAGGCTCATGTGATATAGATATGAGGATCACAAGCCATCCTACCTGGATCTAAAATTTCACAAAATTATGACATGGGCCGGACTCCCACACAAGCCGGAGGCAACAGATACAGGTTTGTGCATTTTTGGTCTCAGATTCTAAGATCATAAAATCCTGTTGCTGATTATCAGCACATAGACTAATGAGTCAATAGTCTTCTGTTCTGTTGTCACAGAGTAGGATCAGAAACGAGCTAAGGAGATAAGATTCCCACGAGGAACCTACGTTCTCACACGCACACGGAAAGGTATATAAACGGTTCTGAGGAACCAGAGTACTCACGACATGATGAGTTGAGGACTTAGGAAAAGCCAGCATGGGATCCAAATGACTGATTGCAGGTTGCTACTTCCTTCCTGTTTATATACCCAGAGATGTGGGTCATCTCCGGTACCTGATTGACCTCACCTGACTGGTGCGTGTGACTTCTATAAACCTAACGTTAAATGAAGGAGCGTCATATGGACTCTCAAATGTATTTCAGGGAACTTCAAAAAGAGGGGAAGAACATATCGGTGATTGCAAAGTCAAGCCTATAAAAATTTAAATATTCTTAAAGTAAATTCAAATGGTCCATTTAGGAAAGAAAAGCCTTTAATCAGTATCACATCTTTATATAAAGTGGAGGTTTACAACATGTTAAAATTATTATTTAATCTTTTTCATTATATTGCTCCAGAATGTGAATGTAGATGATCCTGAAAAGTAAAATGTGTGTAGTTTACTTTTACTAAATGATCCAAAAAGCAATTAATAAAACCTTTGCTTTTTCAAAATATAAATATTTATACATGCGGTCTTAACTCATGTGATCATCATTCAGCAGTCTGAATCTTTGTGATGCCATCTTTGAGAAAATCTTTCTACCTTCTGCTGGCAACACTCATATGTCAATCTGCTTAGATCCCAGAGGGGATTTTAAAAATGCAAATTTCATCCTCCAAATGCCAAAGGAAATGGCTATGCATTGATAAATTGTCGCACAAATAAAGAAGCCCCTACTTCCCGTTACCTTTACACCACTGTAAGAAGCAGCAGTAGCACTCAGCATTCAATCTTAAGAAAGAGCTGTAGGTGCTGATGGCTCCAGCAATTCTGTTCCTTCAGTGGGAAATAAGGGAAACTGTGGAGAACACACAAACAACTTACTTACCTGCCACAATAATCACGTGCTGCCTTATGTCAGTGGCAGCAGATTTCATTTCCCATTTCCTTCCCCTGTTCAAATGCTCTCGTCAACATACCAATTTTAACTTCAAATGGTCTTTCTTGAGCACAGAAATACGAATGGAATGAAATTAGAGAAGGAATCAGAGTCTGTCTCTAATGACAAATTTCTCTCAAACCCTAATGGCTCGCCTGCAACCTTTACCATTTCAGCAGTAGGGACACCCTTAAAGAGAGCTTCCTGAAAACGTGATCTGTGTAATCAACCTTGCTTACGTCTAGGAAGTACCCTGCTTTACCAGCGTGGAAACTGGCCCCTGACTGAAGGCCCTCTGTAGGGGTGGGTATTCCTGAAACAGCAGGTAAAAGGACACTGGCCTTACAATTTCGAATATGTAAGTGGATGAAAATACTGATTTTTTACATTCAAGTCTAAAACAATTTATAATGTGAATTATAAATGGTTTTAATTCTCAGAAATGCTAGGACAGTAACTGAAATACTAGGACAGTAACTGATTGACTGATGGTCTTTCTGTGTAACACACACAAAAAAAAAACAAAAAAAACATATTTTTATGTCATTTTTTATTACCATGTAAATGCTGCTGTGCTACATCTGACTCAAGCTTAACTATAACCCAAGAAAAATATGCTAATATTTGTGTTATTTCATTCTCACAAACAGCTCATAAAATTCAAAATGTTAATGTTTTTTTCAGCATTCTGGTGACATTTAGCACCACGAAGAGAAAAATGCATACCCACACACATAAACACAGAGGTATTACCTTCTCTGTGGGGAATTTTTCTATTGAGTAAAATATTGGTGCAGCTGGATTTTTCCCATTCCCCCATCACTGGGAGGACATCTTATTCTGTTGACTAAGTAAACAAAAACACTTCACAGCTAACTGCTCACTGGAGGATCATTCACTCTCTTCAGGGATTGTAGGGTTTCTTAGGGAATTTACTGTCAAACAGATGGTCCATAGCAATAACTAGCACCAGCTCAGACCTCTCTTTATTAACCTTCTGCATTCCCAGGCTTGGAGGAGACGGCTAAGCACAGAGACAGTAGAACAGTTTGAAAGAAATGCCAAAGGGAGTCGAAAAGCAGCAGTGTAGCCGTACAGACTCCTCCGATTCACATTTGAATTAATAAAACAATCTGTTTTGTGGAGATAATGCAAATTAAAAGAAGTGTGAGAAACCAGATTGTACCCCCCCCTCCGTCTTCAAGGACTCTGAGTGTGTGTATGAGCATCAGAAGCTTTGTGTGTATTTTTACCCCCATATATTTAGTAGTATGTCGTGCTGAGCTAACTTACGTTCCTTGTCATTGTGTCTTGTTTGCTACAAAGCATGCCCTCATTTCACTCTGTATTCATTTCAAATGACTTTTTGAAAACACAGACTTTAAAGTTGTTGTTTTTAATAAATGGAGAATGGAGAGGAATGAAAGCTGAAAAACTCATCATTTCAAATGATTTTTTAAACACAATGAGTATTTCAATCCTTCAGAATCCTCAGTGGCATATTTGCCTTGAAATATCTGATTCAGAGAAATTCTGTCAAAGGTGTAGATTCTAAACTGTCAACAGGTACAGGTACTGTTTTGGTTTGTTATAAGTAGATTGTTCACTTACAATTTCAATTATATAATTTTTTTAATTTTTTTTTTTCAACCAAAAACAAAAAACATTCAGATTTCTTTATGAAAGAAATGTAATACTGGCTAAGATGGAAGGGTGTCAGAGTATGGGCTGCATGACAAATGCTTCATTTGGCCTCCAAAAACACATACATACATCACCCACAGACATGCACGATTCTGTTGAACAAATGTCTTTCTGATAGTCTAATAGCGAACAATGACTGCAATCAGTGTTGTTTATCATGTATTATGCTTACAATAGAGCAATCAACACCCCTAGTTTATAAAAGGATAAGGAAATGATTGACCAGCCATGATTGTTCTTTCCAGGTACAAACTGCTTAAAATAGATACATTTGAATAAACCAAGCAAACACAAGTTCATAAAATTTCACTTCATTAAACAGTGAAAGACAAAATTTGAAACTCGTACCGCTGATTTTCCAGTCAATACTGACCATAAATAAAAATAAAGCTAATAGTGTTTTCATAATGTCACTGGGACCGAGACATTCACATAATTTCCATACATCCAGCCTGCAGCAGTTTAGGCCACTCATACTGAAGGAATGTTTCAGCCCGGACATCTTTTTTTACATGAGGCACCATGTGAGGCAACCAATCAGAACAGAAAATCTCGGCCTAAAAGAAAGACACCGAAGACCTAAATTATGTGATGGTCATTCCTTACCTCTTAGAGCTAAGAGTCAACCTATTTTTATAAGTAATTATTGAAAATAAAAAAGTTGGATCCTGTGTTGGATCAGAGATAAGTAAAGTGAATTTATAAATGTTGTTTTTGTTGAATTGATCCTCCTAATTTCAACGTCTTGGATAAAACATGGTGCCCAACTGCATTAAATCCATTATCCCCAACTGCATTAAATCCATTATCTTCTAAAGTCTTATAAGACTGTCCATACCCAGAGCATGAACCCTGACTGACCCACTCTGTCTGTCTCTCGGTGTGTGTGTGTGTCTCTGCCTGCCTGTCTGCCTGCCTGCCTGCCTGTCTGCCTGTCTCTCTCTCTGTCTGTGTGTCTCTGTCTCTGCCTGTCTGCCTGTCTCTCTCTCTCTGCCTTTCTGCCTGTCTCTGTCTCTGCCTGTCTCTGTGTCTCCGACTGTCTGTCCCTGGTTAGCAGGAGCAAATATAAACAGGTATGGCGTTCTGCTGCTGTAGACGTTTAGGGTTGTATGTATGTATTATTCAGAGCTGTAAAGGTCCTAGTATAGCAATGCAAACTGTCACAGTAATTTATTATTAATATTGAGTATATTTTTGCATTTCCCCATGTCTTGTGAAGTCTCACTGTTGTTCTGCAACAGCTTCCAGCCATGTTTCCGGTCTGTGTTGTGCTCTTTGTTTCTTTTCACATGCTATGCCTCATTTTCGTTCTTTTTTGTCCTTGTGGATCAGTTTTAACTAGCTGTGTGTCAGTTATCAGGATATTATATACACATACATACAGACAGACATACATACACAGTGGTGCAGGGGTTAGCGCTGTTGCCTCACAGCAAGAGTTCGACTCCCGGGTTGGGCGCAGGGTCTCTCTGTGTGGAGTTTGCATGTTCTCCCTGTGACTGCATGGGTTTCCTCTGGGAGCTCTGGTTTCTTCCCACCACCAAAAACATGCGCGCATTGGGAATACGTCTATTGAGCACACTAAATTGCCCCTAGGTGCGACTGTGAGCGTGAATTCTCTGTATGTGGCCCTGCCACATGCTGGCGACTGTCCAGGGTGCACCCTGCCTTCGCCCGTAGTAGCTGGGATAGGCTCCACCCCCCCCCAACCCCCCCACCCCACCCCGACCCCAAGTGTGGCATAAAAGGGTAGAAAATGGATGGATGCAGATATATATAAATACTTTTCCCCTTAAATAACATAAAAAGAGACAAACATGCAAAACAGTAGGAACAGCATATTCAAACTGAATGGATAGAAGGTTTCATTATGTGTTAGATACATTAGGCTTGTAGCTCCTGTGAATTTTTGTTGCCTATGTAAATTTTTTGGAGAGAAAAAAGTTTTGTTTTGTTTTTTTAAATCAGTTGATCAGCTACATATAGGACAAGGTAAAAATGTGTAAGTTTCAGGTCAGTCTAATGTAATCTCATGTGCGGGCTTGCATGGTCTGCTTACTAGATTCTATAGCTCTGAATGTCCTTTGGACTGTTGTGCTTGTATCACAGGTTTCTGCACTTTATTTTTAGAAGCTAAAAATAAAGGACTGAAATTAAACTGATTAAGTAGATTTGCACTGAATTTCCAACCTCTGCTTGTGAAGTGTAAAATTGTATTTAGACTTAATTTCTCCAGAGCAACCTCCAGTAAATTAACATGGACTGTTTTAAAGCATTTCTAGTGATGTCCAATTTTAGCAATGGACTGTAAGATTCCATTACATGTTCATATCAGCATAAACAACTGCTGGGGCCAAGACCTTTCAATACAAACAATATCAATAATACTGTTTTTCAGAATGTTTAAGAATGTTAAATTGAGGTTGTAATGAATGGAAATATTAATCATTCATTACAAGATTAGTGTCAAATAGTCATGCAAATTAGATTTTTTATGGCTTGAAATCGCATTTTATCATCTGTAGTTTCAGCCACATAGCAACAGATTTTTCCTTTTCAGTATTTAAAATTTGTGGTGCCAAATAACACTGAGAAATTCAATTCCATGAAAGTGAAGATGCGACAGAGGGAATATCACAAGGTGATATATTTCATGAAAAACTGGCTGCCATACGCACTACTATCAAGGTCTTATGTATTTATTTTTTTTTAATCACATGACTTTTCTGGGAATACCGAAGACAAACTATAAAACGTGTAATTTAAAGTGACACTAAATTCTTTACAGAACCTGACAACTTCAATGGCTCTCTTTAAAATAGCTGGTTTATTAGGGGTCACCACAGCAGATCAATCGTCTCGATTTCCCTCTGTCCTCTGAACCTTCCTCTCTCACACCATCTGCCTGCATGTCCTCTCTCACCACATCCATAAACCTCCTACTAGGCCTTCCTCTACTCCTCTTCCCTGTAGCTCCATCCTCAGAATCCTTCTTCCAACACAGTCTCTCCTTCTATCAACATACTCAGTCTCTCCTCAGCATCCTTCTATCAACATACTCAGTCTCTCCTCAGCATCCTTCTATCAACATAATCAGAGTCTCTCCTCAGCAAATTTCCAAACCAGCGTAATCTCACCTTTCTGTCTTTTGAGAGTCAAATGGTTCCTTTACTAAAAACATATTCCTGATCGTGTCAATCCTTGTCACTCCCAGTGAAAATCTTAACACCTCTAGCTTTAAAAAGCCTGTATTCTTAATAAATGAATAAATATATATATACCATGGGTTTGAATCCCAGGACTGCTAGTGGCACCACTGAGGTACCCTTGAGCAAGGCAAGCTGCTCCCCGGGTCCTATGTACCTGGCTGCTTGGTGCTTGGTGAATGGGTTAAATGCAGAGAAACAATATCACATTGTTCACACGTGACTATAAGGGGTCACTTTTTTAGCAGTTAAGTTATATAGTAACTCTTGAATACTACAACAAAATCGTATTATTTTGCAAAATATAATCAGTAAAATACAAATACAGCAAGATAGTCAGTGTAAGTGAAATTGCTGCATATACAGCATTCCAGTCTGGTCACTTCACAGGCTGTGCTGTAAAAAGCAGATTGTCTTTCAAGTTGTCTCATCTCCACCGAGGTACTCCCTTGAAAAGCAGGGTGTGTGCATGCATTTTAAACAAAAGGAGAAAACAGATGGTGCCAGGTCTGCGTATTTTAATCACTGTCATCTCTCAATTGAGCTCATTAGATATCTGAGGATAGTGCTTTGGAGAAATCAGATACTCCACCTGCTTCATCAAAGTTTTCGTGCTTGTTTAACAAATTGAGCACATGCTCCGAAGACTTGGTCACACCACTGTGTCATAAACGATCAGCAATGTTGTGTCATTGCATACCAATGAAAAAAATGGAGTTTTTTCCCCATAATATCATACCCATAATATCATACATTTTCCTTTTAGATGTAGCTGTACAATATAGACTGTAGCCCATCTGTTCCTGTACAGTTTATCAGTCCCTCACTGGTCCTGGGGTCTTTTCCTGAGATCATTTAGGTGGTGGGCAATTATTAGCACAGCAGGGACAATTACACAGTAGTAGTATGGTGGTGTGTGTGGATCTTTGACACACTGCAGTGTCACAGCCATCGTAAGAGTGGTCCACCAACAAAGATATCAAAATATCAAAGAGTGATGTGGTCAGACACTGGACATTGATAAAGGTCTAGAAGATGGTTAAGACAAACTGTGCACCAAGATATGGGCTACAGTCTAGATAAGCTACAACTACACGATGTTTGTGTACAACTATAGAACAATGTTTTCTTACTGGACCACTGTGTTGAATTCTGCTGAAATAAGGTATATTACAAAACACTCCTAATTCTTTTCAGTGGCACATCACCAGTGCTGCAGTTAGGTATCTCTCTTCAAACCAAAATACAAGAGACATAAATAGTTCCTAATTGCAACACTATGAGAAGTGAATAGAGAGTTACATAGGGCAGAATGGTGCAGCTAATTCATTGTTAGAGTTAATGATCTATTTTACATTCTGTTCCAGTTGATGGCAGGAGGGGCAGCCTGTTGGCAGTGCCAAGGGTAGAGGATGTAATGGCCAGAATGAGCTGGAGCCTCAGACTTGGCAGCAGAAGGAGCTGTGGGTGGGCGGCAGGGAAGTGGACTGATGGGGGATGGAGCAGGGAGGCGGAGGGCATGGTCCTCTTTAGTGAGGCGAATTGCTTTGACCAGCCGAGCTTGGCAGAGGTTCACCTCTCTCACCCCAGTCAGGAGAAGGTTTAAATGAAGATGGCTGTGGAGGGGGGAAAAGACTAAAGGACGCTTCTGAAATACAATAGGAATTCTTCGAGGATCTGGATAAAGGGTAGTAGGAATAACTGGGTTAACTCTTTCCTTTTCCATGTCTTTTATCATTTAGTAGAGAGACCATGACCATCAGTCTGCTCATTAAACATGTTTAAGCTGAAAGGTTATTGCCTCTTGCTATGCTTTTCAAACATGATTAGGCAATTACATAATTACACAGTTAATGATATAATTATTCACATCTTTCTCTTCAGAATAAGACTATGAAGAAGCAAGTATTAAAGTCAATGCCACTACCAGTTTTGGGATTTGAACCCTCAACTTTCTAACCACTAGGCCACCAGCTGCCCCAAAAGTCATCCCAATTCTGACATGACTAGTGGTTAGGGTGTTCACCCTGAGATCAGAGAGTCGTGGATTCTAATTCAAAGACTGCTACTGGCATCTCTGAGGTTCCCTTGAGCAAGGTACCGTCCCCACACAATGCTCCCCGGGCGCTGTGTTCCTGGCTGCCTGCTGCTTCACCTGGTGAATGGGTTAAATGAAGAGGAAGAAATTTGTACTGTTCACACTGTGTTGACGTATGACAGAATGGTGACATTATACTTTACATTCTACTTACACAACCTGATGTAAATCTACAATGCACATTTTCCACACATTCAAAACTTTTATTTACACAATGGTGTAAGTCACAGTTTTGCTTTCGATGGCAAAAATCAGCGAGTAAAGGGTTAACTATTCATCTTTCTGTCTCTCCTCCCAGTCTCACTCTAGCCAGCCTTCTGCTGAGTGCCACAGTTTCTCCGGATCTCCAGACCCTGGCATGTTTGGCAGACGGCAGAAAGGATGGAAGAAGCCTCAGTGAGCTCCCAGCATATGGTGCACTATGACAGGGATTAAGAGACGCAATGTCCTGGGTTGGCAATGTTGGCCCATGCTGAACTTCTGCCAGACGTTCTCAGATTAGCCATTGTCCGGGATTGTTCTTTAAAGGTCTCCCTGATCTGGACATTACCCAGGCCAGATGTTAGAAATAGGTCAATACGGGTACATTCTTCAAATGTAGTTGAAAAAGTACATACAAACCTGACATGCACGTAAAGTTGAAAATACAATGATGATTTCACATCAAATTAAAATCATGACAAAATAACTCATCTTATTACAGTCATGAATGATTGAAGGTTTAGAATTAGCATTTTGAAAAGAAATTCTCCATGTTTCAAAGAACTATGAGTGGGAAATAACATTGAATTTCACTGATATTTTATTATTGTTGGTGAATACTGTGATCTATAATGGTCGACATCTCATGCTTTCCTGAGACTAATAATGTCCTGCCGGTCTAGCCTTCATTCTATTCTAAGCCTATTTATATATTTTTCAGGATTAAAAGATGGTGCAAATTGTCTGTCATGCCCTCTACATGCAGCATCTGCACCAAATTACACAGTTTATTAATCATATATGTACATCATATCAGCTCATTGACAGTTGCCCTCTTCATTTAAAGTCTTTCAAGTGCAAATACAGAGATGCATTAAATATGTCATTCAAGTTTGTTTCTGCTTGCTTTGGTTTCCCTTGTAAAGTGCAAATCAAATGGGGTGGTGGTGGCCTAGTGGTAGGATACTTGCCTCTGGACCAAGAGGTCGTGGGTTTGAATCCTACACCAAGACCCTTAACCCCAAGTTGCTCCAGGATGACTGTCCCCTGTAGTAGAATGGAAGTCGCTTTGGATAAAAGCGTCTGCTAAATGCCATGAATGTAAATGTATCACCTTGCCCACCTCTGGTATTCCAGTTCTATATTTGTGGTGTGAATCTAGACAGAAACGTGAAAGACAGTCAGGATGCAGGATGCAGGATCCTGACTGTCAGCAAGGTAGGTTATGGGTGTTTGTTGTACATGCTGTCTCTTCATCACAGATTGAAGAAGGAAAGAAGCAGAGGAATACTGTGGTACCAATCCACTGTGCCCAATCAACTCTAGTGGGTTTGAGCTGCATACTGATAAAGCCAATGATACTGAATAGAGAGAGCAACGCACAAGGGTAAGCTGACCTACATTTCTAATGCTGACCTAACTAAAATTCAGTTGCCTATGTTTAGATACCTGCTTGAGGACACCAGAAATTTAATGTATATGCATGGATAGTGTGATGCATGTTGACATGCATAAACAGAATATCTTATGGCGCTTTTCTACTGCAACAGAATCTCTTTTACGACTGTATGATTGGTCAAAATGTCATCACAATATGGAAAATAGGTCTTTTTGTACTCTCTGTGCAAAAAACAACAATGGAGATACAAACTAACAAGTCAACGAAGTGCAAGCACTACTGTCTGTTTGGGCTGAGGATACATTTCAGTGGGAGTTTTTATCTTTAAAAAGCTTTAACATGCGTTGAGGTTTTTTTGTTGTTTTTTTAACCATTATTTTGAAAGTTCTCGCACTACGTCTCGGCTGTTGACCGCTATAATAGTTCTCGTGCCTATGCTCTGGTCTGTTTTTTCTATAACAAACTACATCAAACGTTAATGGCTTGACAGTGGCAAATAGCTTCGGTTTTATATTTGATTTGATAACAATTTTCAAGTTGAAATTTACAATAAAAATTTTAACAGCAACTGGGTTAAAGGGAACACTGCTGTTAAAAAGTACCTTATTTTTTTTAAGTAAATTTATGTATATGCATGTTGACAATCTCTTAAGGTACTTAATCTCATATCACTGCTTTCTGTTTAGTCAAATGACATCAAGGAATGTCATCATGGAAAGAGAATTTTTTACTCTTTGCAAAAAAACCAAACAAAAAACACAATAATTTTGTTGTTCCTTCTCTCGCCGGGTCGACCTGAGGAGTACGGGTTCCCCTTCTGAGTCTCGGTTCCTCCCGAGGTTTCTTCCTCCAGCTGAGGGAGTTTTTCCTCGCCTCTGTCGCCTTTGGCTTACTCACTAGGGGCTCGGACCTGGACTCTCTAAAGCTGCTTTGTGACAACCTGGTTGTAAAAAGCGCTATATAAATAAAATTGAATTGAATTGAATAATGGACATACAAACTAACAACTGGGAAGTCAAAAAAGTGCAAGCACTACTATCTGTTTGGGCTGAGGATACATTTCAGTGGCAGTTTTCTATGACACTAACAAATTTATCTTAAAAGCTGTGAGAAAAGTGGGCATTGCTAACAAGTTAGCTGGGTTAGATTTTCATCACACAGCTAAAGAATCCAGAAAAAAAATTCAAACAAGACTACAAATAAAAGATTATAATATCAAATGCAGCTCTGACAGAAAACTTCATGGACGTGGTTTTGGGATGACTGACCATAAACTGCGGGGGGAGAATTGCACTGCTGATGTGTTAGCAATACTGTTATTGGGCTTCAGATACACTGGAAAATCAAAGTGTGCTGTCGCAGTACAGTTTAGGTACAGTGTGGTTCCTGTAATTCCCTTTAGGAAGAGCACTTAGAAACAGCAACAGTACTTAATTCTTGAAGCATCCCTTGGCAGCACAATCATATTATTTGTAGTCAACTCAGGTTGTGTCTTTAAAGTTGGCAGCCTGATTGTTGACAATGACAGTTTGCCAGATGGACTGGGACCTAGGAATTGCGTTTCTTAGCTTGATCAGACCGGCCTCCTCCGTATGCAAGAGCTCAACTAAAACCATATTCATTTAAAAGAAACACTTAGTAGTAGCTTCGTCTTGATGGTGTGCAGCTACAGGCTGTAGTCCATATGTTACCATACATAAGTTGTCATCTAACACCTCATCAGTGGTCAGTTTCTGGCCTTTGGCTGGATATTCTTGGCTGGTGGACTGCTCTCAAGCTAGCAGTGACACTAGCTTGTGAATAATGACTCATTCTAGAATTATACACGTTATCACAACAATACTATGGCAGTGCCACTCCTGTAGTAAGTATGGAGAATCACAGTATTTATCAACAGCTCACAGTATTTGTCAGAAACAGACCACAGATGTCAACAAATAAGCTACATTGGTGAGTGGTGCGTGCAGCGCTTTACGTCTCGGCTGTTGTCTGGGAGGGGAAAAGTGGGAGGCATGTTCCCCTCTGCCATAATGTTTTTGGTGTCTATGCTCCAAGCCTCATTCTTTAGAACTTTTTGTTGCTTAACTTCGTTGTATCATGAACCGTACCGAACGGTGATGTCAGAACTATAGTGTGAACCGAACCATCCATGTATGTATGTTTGTATGTCTGAAGAATGAGGCTTGGTTTGTTTTCGTTTATTTTAAGTAAACAGCAGTGTATTAACCAGTAAACACACACACTTGCTTATATTTTCATGTTTGTGTAAGGCAACAGAAGTGTTAGGCCAGTAGGTGGCACTATTTTACCACACTAGGACCCAGGTTTATGATTTACTTGCGCTTTTTTATACATAAAATATACACCTTAGAAAGAAATAGTTAATAACATTGGTGAAATTTCAACATAAAGATGTGTGTGTGTGTGTGTGTGTGTGTGTGTGTGTGTGTGTGTGTGTGTATACATACATACACATACACATACACACACACACACATTATATATGTATTTATATATACACACACACATTATATATATATTTATATATGCACACACATATACATATATATGTATGTGTGTATATATTTGTATATATATTATATACATATATAAATAAAAATGTGCCTGTCTTCAATCCACTTTAGAGAGAAATAGTGGTGAAATTTCAACATAAAGACAAGATCAGAACGCTGTAAACAGTAACCCATAAGGCACATGGGCAGTGATAAAGAAACAGAAAACTGCATGTGCTAGACGAGTGCAGTGCACCAGAGGGACACAGTGTTCCACTAACATATCGTTCCATTCATCCTTCCCTGCTCACGGCTCCATTATCTCTTGTGAATAAGTGTGCCTCCGCTGTGAAAAGCAAGACTGGGTATAACGACTACTTCAAGGTGCATCAAAACCAACAAGGCCCTTATATGGCCTTGCAGCCATGTCACCTTATAAAACCAAAGAATAAGTTTTGACCATGAAGAACAGACAGTCATTCATATCACTGCCTTTATGTAGGCCCTTAATAAACACAAAGTTACAAGGTTTTCTGAGCAGTTTAAAGAGAATTGAGTCTTGAAATAAACTGGTCACACACAGTGTGCCACTTGCCAATTCTTGCCAGAGGCTCAGAGGCTACAGTGATAGGCAAAAACCTTTGCTGGCATTGCTATGCTTCCTCATCACTGAAGAGTTTGTCTATACAGTTTAAGATTCATATTTTAAGGATGTTTTACCACAATCAATACTTGAAATGGTATTTTATTGCGGCCAATACTTTCAAAGGCATTTTATTACAGCTCTTTTCTAACTGAATTATAAAAGTGACAGTCGACAGTTGTACAGCAGTGTTGTTTTAGATCCTCTAACCTGCCATCTATTTTGTGGGTGTGACTCTAGTGTGAAAAGGCAGGTGGGAGTTTTTCCTGACCCAGCTACTCTGTCTTTTCAGATAAGGGCACCTTCCTCATGCCACTTGCTGGGATTGCACAGGGTGCCAGGCACTGAACAGAGAGACTGGACAGCTAATGCAAAGCAGGGAGGGGGGCATTACTCCCCCTCCGTGTTGCCCACAGGAGGCTCCAGGCTTAATTGTAATGCAAAAAAGAGCCACTCCAGGCCAACACAACAGTACAACTAAAAATAACAGCAGGGGTGTAATAAAACTGCAGTGGGGACACTTCCCATATAACAGAGCAAAAAAGCCCCACAGCCCAGGATGCTCTGCTGCACTTCTAGCTCCAGCCAGCTTCATCGCAGTGCTTGCTGAGAGAGGACAGGACTCATACTGTGCATGCACACACTAATACTCCAACAGTCCAAAGATCACCTTCACCTCATTCATCAATGACTCAGATTGGTTGAGTCACATTTGAAGCCACTGTACAATATTTGACATGCATATGACCGCACACATCAGCTGAGTTAATGTGCCAAGTGATGGAAATCTGTTAATTGAATAATCTTGCTTTGCTTGGCAACCACGGACAAAAATGAGCAAAGTACATTGCTTGGCAATCGTAGAATGGTTGTGATTATTACTAATAAATTCGATTATTTATACGTATGCTTGAATGTATGTTTTTTCATCTTTTAATAAAAATAATCACTATCATTACAGCATACTCAAAATGGGAAATCTCTAATCACAGATGGTATTATATGGCAGCCCAGTAAACATTAGCTACACAATACTTCTGTACCTCACTCCCAGCTTTGGTAAGTATATTCTGCAGATACAAAAAGACTTACAACAATATATAAAAAAATATATACAACAATATACAAAAAATCCCTTCCTGAAAAACACAATCCCAATATGGCATGCCGCACACAAGCATATGGGAGATTTTCCAGTACTCTCTCAATTCACCCCTATTTGGGGTAAAGAACAATTTATACCTGGTAAGAAAGATGGGGGATTTAGATCATGGAAGGTGAAAGGCATCCAGACATTGAAAGATTCGTATATGGATGGAGTGTTGCTTACATTCAGTCAGTTACGTGAAAAATATCAAATTCCCCAAAAATATTTTTTTTAATATCTACAATTAAAAAGCTACATGGCACCCAAATCTAGACGACCTATGTGTATCCCACCATTATCAAAAATAGAAGAAGTCTCTCTTGGACAGGTGGGAAAGAAAGGTTTACTCTATTTACTATAATATATTAATATCCACCTCTAAAGACTCAGCAATAGACAGGTTAAACACCTGGAGGGATGATATAAAAGATGACATCACTGAAATAGATTGAAATGAGGCTTGTTTAAAGGCACAAACACAAACAATAAATACATTGTTTAAGCTCCTACAATATAAGTAGTTAATGAGGACATGCATCACTCCTGTCAAGCTTAACTATATGTCTGGCAACATTCCAGATACCTGTTTTAAATGTCTAAATAATAGAGGAACGCTTCTTCATTGCTTGTGAGACTGTCCAGAGATACAGAAGTACTGGAAAAATATCTGTCTGAAGTCTTTCATATCAACATCCCTGCAGATGCTAAGCTGTGTGTCCTTGGAATATATCCACTGAATCTCATACAATCACAGAAACAGACTAAAATACTGGACTTTGGACTTCTACAGGCAAGGAGAGTGATTGCACTTTTTTGGAAGAGTGTAGAGGTTCCTTCTATTAAACAGTGGATAAAGGAACTTTCAGAATGCATTGGTCTAGAAAGACTAA
>JBBJLS010000140.1:20106292-20116519 GCA_037577275.1 Bryconaethiops microstoma | reverse complement strand
AACTAACATGTTCCCAGTCAAAAGTGACCGGGAACACAAAGAGTGTTAAGCCTAAATGAACACAATAGGAGGGTTAAGGATAGAAAATATTCAGCTGGAGGGTACATTCTTATATTTTGACATTAGTTGACAGGGTGCTGGTGGAAATTGGGCTACTGTTGGCCGGAGAAGAAAAGAGGAAGGTGTGTCTGGAGGTAGGAGAGTAAAAGTGAGGGTGAGGACTTTAAATGTTGGCAGTAGGATGGGTAAAGGGAGAAAGCTAGCTGATATGCTGAGTGTGTTGGGAGGAGGATGCTGAGGATGAAGCTGCAGGCAAGAGAAGAGGAAGTCCTAATAGGTGGTTTCTGGATGAGGTGAGGGACGACATGCAGGAAGCTGGTGAGAGAGAGGAAGATGCAGTGAATAATAATGAAATTTATAATGTAATGTCTTGAGTTTCCAAATAGGTGTGTTCACAAACAATGAGTTCACAGCCAATCTAATCTTTCTTTCAAGCTGCAGATTTTTAACTGTAACATTGTAGGTGTCAAATTATAATAATTGAGCATGGAGTGAATTTTCACATCTGTGGTAAGGCTGAATGAGTAAACAGTGGTGCTAATAAGCATTCTTCTGAATAGTCAGCGTTGCAGAACGCCACAGCTGCGTCTGCAGGTCACTTCTGATTAGTGTGAAAACATGCTCCGAACGCACCGTCACAACCTCACAAAGAAGGGTTTCTGCTTTAGCTGATACAGCTTTCTTGGTCTTCAAACAATTGCCTTTCCAGCATGCGAAAACATTGTGACCTCGTTATTACCAGGATGTTCAACATCAGACTCAGGCTGACATGTCTTAATAGGGATCTTTATATTACATCCAATACATTCATGCCTTAAGGCAATTGGAGGGCATTCGACATGCAAAACAGAAAAGACACTGGTAATTTAATAGCCACTATTGTCAAAGGCACCTAAAGGTGAATAAATGAATTAATGTCTGATCCCTAAATCAAAAACCTTTAAATCAATTTCACTCATTAATAAGGTCTTTTTCATACAGTCTTTCAGATTTCGAGCATGCTTACTGTTGACAGATCTTAATGGAACATGCAATTTGACCAGGGCGCCGCAAGTTTTGCATACAATGATACAGTAGTCCAAATATATGTTCTGATGTGTATTTTATTATTGCAGTAACTCTCAGCACTACACAGTGCCTTGTGAAAGTATTCACTTGCATTGAAGAGTTTCTGTTTTGTTGCATTATAACCTGGAATTGAAACAGATTTTTTTGGGCAGGGTGTCCCATTTGATTTACAAAAGCCTATCACTTTGATGGTGAAAAATTATTTATATTGTGACAAACAAACAAACAAACAAACAACAAAAAAAAACAAGTCGAGTGTGCATAAGTATTTACCCTCAAAGTCAATACATGGTAGAGGAATCTTTGACTACAATTCCAACTACAACTCTCTCGAGGTTGTAGCTTAGGACTTCAAGTCACTGAGATCTTTGCTTAAGGCAAAAGTGCTCCAGCTCTTTCAAGTTAGATGGGTTGTGTTGGTGTACAGCAATCTTCAAGTTATGCTATTCTCAATTGGATTGAGATTGGACTTTGACTAGGCCTTTCCAAAACATTTCAAGTTTTCTTTTAAACCAGAGTAGCTTTAACAATATGCTTAGGGTCATCGTTCTGCTGGAAGGTGAATCTCCATTCCTGTTTTGAATCATTAGCTGACAGTTTCTCCTCAAGCATTTATCTGTATTCCGTGCTATTCATTTTTCTAATGGTGTTCTCAGATTGATAAGAAGTGTTGGGTTTGTGCCAGACTTAGCATTTCCCATGATGGGCAAACAGTTAAATTTTAGTCTCATCTAACCTGAGAACATTCTTCCATATGTTTTGGAAGTCAGCCATATGCTGTTCGGCATACTCCAAATGCGTTTTCTTATTTTTCAAGTGTACATCTTAAGTGGTTCTACAGACAAATACTCATCTCTGCTGTAGAGCTTTGCAGCTTCTTCGGTGTTATCTTTGGTGTCTTTGTTGAATCTCTGATTAAAGCCCTTCTTGCTTGGTCTGAGTTTAGTGGGCAGCCTTTCTTGTCAAGCTTGAAGTGGTGCTGTACTCTTTCCATTTTGCTATAAGAGATTTAATAGTGTTCCATGGGATTTTCAAAGTTTGGATTTTTATGGTTTTTTTATGACCCAATCCTGTTGTACACTTCTCCAAAACTTTGGCTCTGACCTGTTCCTTGGTCTTCATATTAGCTTAGTGGTAGTGCAGACTCATAGCCCTTTTCAGATCAGATTTTGACATCATGTAACAGAGAATATGACACTCAGGCGCAAATTATTCCACTAATTATTGTTAGTCCCATTTCATTTTAATTGAAAAATGATGCAGTCACCATACCTAGAGGATATTCAGCTGTCCAGATTTTTTACTTCATAGCAACTATTAATGAGGAGGGAACTTTGTCTGTCTTCAGGGAGTCATTATTATATATTTCATTAGACAAAGGTTCCAGCATTATCTCCTTACTCAATGCAGATTTGAGATTCACCACTGAACATCATTCACTCACCCACACTCCATGACTGCTTCTCTTTAGCCACTGTGACCTTGTTTACTTGCCTTTGACTTCTCCCATTACATTCAGACAGACAGACTTATTTCCACTCATTTGTTTTGTTGCGCATTCTCTATTTTCATGGCTTTGCTATTACTTTGCGTTTTCTATACATATTGTTTAAATCTGCATCAAACTATAGACACAGCTGACTGGGAAGAACCAAACTTTTTTATGGATTTCCTTCTAGAAGGACTTTTAAAATCACTTATTGTTTCAGTTTACAGCTCCTGTTGGGGACATCATTTCGGTAAGACCAAGTGATTCCGAACATTTGTCTCTCCTACTTCCTCTGGAAATAATGCTATTCGTAAAAATAATGAAATTAAAATAGCTTGAAGTATGTTTCACAAAGCCAGAATGTTAAATGCTATTAAAAGTAGTTGTGGCATATCCGTGATTTGTTTATTTGCTACCACAGATCGTAGATAAATAAAAGCAACTAAATAGAAAGAAAATGTATAAACAGAATATAGTGTTCATACTTGCTCAGGGGGGTGGGGCGGGCTGGGATGTAGGAAAGTTGTGATATGACCTTCAGTTTTTCCAGCAGTTCCTCTTTTCCTATCACACAGAGTGCTTAAATTTGATGAAATGTAGTTGGTTTTATCTACTCCTGTGGCCACATTTTTAGAATCTCTCCCTGCAGTTACTCCTTTCCCGGTCCTTTCTTCGACTCCATTGTCAGTCTACTGAGAATAAATCGAATAAGGAACCGGTCCCTGACAGCACCATGTAGGCCCTCTGGGGGTTCATAAAGACTGTAAATCCGTAAATGCACACTTTTACCTTTGAAATACCACCAGCTTTATGGAGGCAGACAGAAAGTAACCTTGGCAAGCCTTGAATCATTTATCCAATCTAAATCTCTGGCATTTCACGGACTTGGAGACACGCAGACTTAAATGTCTGTGATATTAAGAAGGTCCACAGGACCGCAAGACTAATTCTGCCATTTATCTAGGCCATAAGGGAGATAATACATTTTATGAAATTCCTCCAAAATCCATTTAGAATACAGGTTTGTGCAGACTCCGCCTGTAGAAGATACCTTAAATTTATAGTAAAGCCCAAGAGGAGGTGTTCCAAAAAGAAAACAATAAGAAAATATATAAAATAAATAAAAATACATTTAAGAAAAACATACAACAAAGGTCGATTTAAAGTATATAGTACCAATGTAAGAAATACAGAATTGCCCTGAATTTGTCAATATCAGCCAAAGTTATTCTACCCTGTAACCCTGTCTGTACGTCCCAGAAAATAGGCCCAAAGTTCATGAGACTGGTTTCTGCCTTTACTCCTATAATGAAGGGTATCTGACACCAGTGTTTACACGTCTCAGATCTGCTGTTTGCGATGTCAGTGTTAGTTATGATGCCTCTGTACAATCTGGCACTGAACTGCATCGCCTCAATGATAGTGATTAAGTTTCTTTTTGCCGCACTATATTTTTGCCGCACTTTTGTACAAACAGAATGAATAGGCATAAACAAATTCACAGACACATATAAACCGAAAATACTACAGAATTCTTAGTGTGTTCCTGGAAAAGTAAACTTTTACTCAATTATCAAATTATTTACTCAACGGTGGCACAGTGGCCTTACACCTCCAGGGCTGGGGTTTTGAGTCCTGGCCTTGCATGTGTGGAGTTTGCATGTTCTAGTGGTGGTGTGGGTTTTCTCTCAGGTCTCTGATTTCTCCCACAGTCAGGTGAATTGGGTATGAGTGAATGGTGTGTGTGCGCCCTGTGGTGGGCTGGCACCCCACCCAGTGTGAGTTTCTGCCTCATGCACGTAGACCCTGGGATAGGTACCTGTGACCCTAGTAAGAATGAAGCAGTTACAGAAAATGAATGAATAAATGATCATGTGCCTCATTTCCAGAAGCACAGTTTTCATTTAAATGCTGTAAAAGAAATCATCTTTGCTGAATCAAATGAATGTTTGTAACCTAAAGGTCAGTGTAGTCTAAGCTGTGGTCAAAATAAATCACCTGATCATGAGTTGTTAGGAACACATGACAATTCATATCTGTTCTAGAACAGAAATTAGATTTCATGCTCAAATTCTCTTCAAAACCTGTCAATAATTTAACCTATATTTGTCCTTTCTTTGGGCCATTAACTGAGCTGATCATCATATATTTGTACACCATGTATATGGTATTTTCATATTTACTCTGAGTGTGCCCATCAAACTCACAAATGTGTAGCTAGCAAAGTCTCCACATTTGAATTGAATTTACTGAAAACATGTAACATCACATGTGGACTTATTTTTTATCAGAGCAACCTCATGTAAATGATGGACCATTTCCTAGCAATATGTTGGAGCAAGTTACTCAGTAAAGTCAAGCAGTAAAATTCCATAGCCTGTATGTGTAGAACACCTGAGAGTCTAATAACTTTCCAGGCTTGATATTTACATGAGGCCTACATATAGCAGGTGTAAAGGGAAAATATATATTTTTTCTTTTCACTTTAATGGATTTTATGTTGGAATGCAGCAACAGGGTGTTGAAATATTGGTTCTGCTAGTAGTGAACCATTTTCTTTGCGACATTACAGAGACCTGAAATTATTGTTCATTAAGTTTCATAACATTAACTAAAAACACATACATATGTAAAAAAAAAAAAGTCTTCAGATACAAGGATGAGAGGAAGCTATGGCAAAGGTTAATTGAATTGAAACATGAGGCATGAACTCCAGACTCTACCAACATATCTATGTAACTCCTTTCTTTAAATACTGTGGGACTCTCTTCAGCCTGGTGATGGAGATATCAGCAGGCTAACGCTAATTCCCTGCCAGGAAGGTGTCCGCACACTAATGAACATAGGCAGGCATTATATTACAGGCAGGCATGAGATGACTGACCTCTCTCACAGTAATCTCTATATTACACGTTTCACTTATCCAGTGCCAAGAGACAGGTAATTTAATAGCCACCAAGTATCAGGCTTCTGCAAAGACAACTAAAGGAGAAAACGGGAATTAATGGCTTGCCCCTAAATCTAAAACCTTCAGTCTAAATCAATAACTCTTTCATTAAAAGAGCCTATTTATCATGCAGTCTTTCAGATTTCCAGTGTACTTAGTGTTGATGTGCCTTAATGGGAGGTTATGGAATGCAGGGCAGAAGTACAGAAAGCTTTGCAATTTGTGCTAGACCAAAAGGATTAAATTGGTGTCAACTGGAAATATACACATCAATCAGCCATAACATTAAAACCACTCAGAGGTGAAGTGAAGAGCATTGATTCTCTCATTACAGTGGTACCTGACAAGCAGTGGGATGTATTAGGCAGTGAACAGTCATTTCTTGAAGTTGTGGTGGAACTAGACTAGGCCGTCTAGTCTGATCTTACAGAAAACCTATTGTAGCACAAATTGCTGAAGTGGATGTGTCTGACACACACCACCTACCTAAACACTGTTGCAAATCTGTAGCATTCCTTCTTTCGGTTACATTCCTTTCCTCCCTGCTCAGTAGGATTAAGCTCCCCGCCACACTGCAACCAATATTCAGGTTTGAGTTCAGGATGCCAACATCCAAATTTCCCTGATTTTAATGTTATAGTTAATCAACCAGAATTGCCAAACCAGTTAAATTCCATATAAATGATTTACATAAAGAGTACAGAAGCAAAGAAAATCAGTGTGTTAGAGAAGAACGTATGTGTATTGTTGCTGTCATATCAAATGTTTGATTGTCTGCCCTTTACACTAAATCTTACATTAGCATAACAAGTTTTTTTTTTCTTTTGATTACATTAAAAATGCAAGAAGCAAGTTTGATGCCTCTGTATGTATACATTATATTTAGTTATCCATTTAGCCACAGCTAATATATTATATCACTGCTACTTACAGCAATGTCCTCAGCAGCTATAAAGTCTTAGCACATCTGTATATCCTTCAATTTAACAGTATATGGAAAAGCATAGAAGCACAGAAAGCTTGGCTTTCTAACTTACTGTAGAAATTGACTGTAGATTCATCATCTCAGGTAAACGTAGGTCAAAACTGAATATAGAAATACACCTTATAACTGCAGTAGCACTGGTAAGTGGTCAAAAACCCACATTACATCGGGAGGTGCCTTCGAATGCTATCATTAGATTAATAGTCCAAAATTAATTTGAGGTGTTGATTTGCTCTTACTGAGTGTAGAGAGATGTAATGGGCAGGTTGTGTTGAGCACAGTTCATCTCAGCAGGTAGTTCTTCTCCTTCCTCAGAATGCTCTCCTGAGTAATTACCCAGCAGTGACAAAACTAATAAACTGGAAAACAACAAGCCGTAGCAGAACATTCACTACACCAATTACTTCAGAGAAACACAGCAATTAGCCACTGCATGGAGACTCCGCCATAAACACATGAAAAGTTGCAATTATATCAGTGTCGTCCATGACCTGAACATACAGAAGCTCCTACCGAGGTAAAGCTACTAAAACAAGCGTAAACATGGACAAATGAGATGTCTGTTAAAATTAGCATTAGGCATGTCGTAGTGGTTCTGACTGGCTCCACTGCGGGATTGACCAGGCTAGATGAAGCCCCAGAAACAGATGGTGGAGACTGTATTAATACATCATGCGACCTGCAGTCACACACACATATGCCAAACACCCACCTGAGAGGCTGTAGGGAATCATTGAGTTTAATTAGCCTAACAAGAGTGGCAATGGGGGGCCTGATGTCTGTCGATCAGTATCTGATGATTAGAGTGTGTATGACAGAAATCTGAGCCTGTTTGTGTGTGTAGACGAGACGTATGAAGGGAGCAAGGGTGTGAAACTCAGGAGGACAACAGTCCTGCAGTGAACTCATCAAGACACTCATTTACAGCTCTTTAGTCACATGCAGGGAGGCGATAGCATTCTGCCGTTCCCCCGCAGTTCATGCATACGTACTCACTCGTATACATTTACAAGCACAGGTACCCTTCTTATACAAACACATACAGACACACAGTTCATTATTGAATAGTTTTTTTGATGTTTGTGTGTGCAGAATGCCACTAGCCTACAACTGACATTACATCTAAACAGCAAATGATGTCTCCGTCATAACTTTCTTAGATGAACCTTCTGCAGTTTTGCTCTCAAATTGCATTTGCATAGTCAACCAGCTATGAGCAAGCAGTACTACAGTTTAAAAGCCAGGGCCTGGTTTTAATCCATTTTAATCTGACTATATTTTAACAGTGGTCTCACAGTGGCGCAGTCAAGAATTGCTGACACACTTCTAAAAGACAGTTCCTACATCTATAAACTGCAAATGAAGTGTCAAGTCGACTTTTACAATGATGGCAGATTGAATCTTTGCACTGGGTTGTCTTGCATCAAAAATAACTCACCCTTATCAGTGGACTCATAAACACAAAGAAAACTCTAACCCCACTCATTCAAACACTCCCCAAAGCAGTGACAAAGCCTACAGTCATGCTTCATGTGCGCTCTGTCACTGTCCGATTCACATCCTCAGCGCCCCACCCATCAATCCACTCTTCCAGCCAGCCAGCCCTGGACTGCTGACAGCCGTGACTCTGCTCATCAGGCCCAGTATAACCTCCACACTTTTACTCTGCTTGTTGTGTGCTCTCTAGTGAGTTTCAATTTTCTTTCATGGTCGATTTATGTGGTTACTTACTCTTTTTGATGTCTGGCCTATTGATTCCGTAATGAGTCATGTGAAGGGGCAGGCTGCACATGCAGAGTAGGTTTATTGGGACACATCCAACACTTAAAGTCCTCAAAAACAGGCAGGAACCAACAACCATGGCTAAACAGCAAAAACATGACTCAGAACTGCGCTAGAAAGTGGCAAAAGCAGTGTAAACTGAGTACTATATATGAGTTAATGATCCATGAATAAGCTGCAGGTGTGTGTGGTCATGCGTGGGTGGAACATAATGTTCTTTATCTTTTCATTACCTTTATCCACAGTTGCTTTGTCATATGTGTGCTGTATTTTAAGTTTGCTTAACTTTTAAGTTGTGATTCTGGTGCCTCCTTTGTCCACTGCCCTCATTTGTATATGTTTTATGCCCTCTATTTGCACCCCTGATGGTACTGCATATGTATAAGAACCTATATGGAACAATAATAATAATAATAATGACATGACCCAGAAAATTAAATATCTAAACTAAGAGCATTTTGTTAAAAGTTCTTTCAAAAGTCAGGACCATTTTGTTTTAATACTAAGTCAGGATATATTTCACCAAGTGGACAAAAACAAGTGCATGGCCACACACATACTCGCACAAAGTGCCCGACTCAAATACCACCACACACCATTCATACATAAGCACAGAAAAACACTAAACACACAACTTTGCTGATTTTATTCACACATGCACGCACACACAAACACACACAAACTGCAGCAACTATGCTACAGTACAGGCCATCAGTAATTGAACAGCAACGATTTTCACTTTGGCTCTGTTCTCCATCGCTGTGGTTTTGAAATTAATCACTGACTATGAAGTGAACGCTCAGAATATCTATATTTAATGTTGCTCATTATGACTCAAAGAAACACTGCCAAAACATTAGGTGTGTCAAAATCAGCTCTTTGGACACTGCTAAAAAAAGAAAAGCACAGTGGTGAGCAATGACACAAAAGCTATTTTACAGTGCGTAAATGTCCTTTAAAGTCTGAAAATCAAGATTCTTAAGTTCTGGAGGTCCAGTGTCCAGCAGGCTCAGATGATTTCCTTTCTCAAATGCACCTTCTGAACCTTCCAATTATCAGATGAGTTAAACCAGGTTACTTGAGCACCAGAGATCAAATAGTGCTGGACACTGGTTTTCCAGAACCAGAAATAGACAGCACTGCTGTGGAGTTCTCCTACAAGGCCTTATAAATATAGATCAGATTTCAACAGAGTGAACTGATGCTCATGGTCCAAAGTACAAACTCTGTGAATCATGGTGCATGGACACATATGGCTGCCAGTGGAAGTGGATCACCCATCTTTATTAAAAATGTAACTGCTGATGGTGGTGAGGTGAGTTCTAAGTTCTAATGTGAACAGAATTTTTTATTTTTGTATTACTTGAACATTTTATGATCAACAGAAATGGTTAAAACCTTGTTACAGTACTTTACTGGTAAAATAATATACAAAGTGTAGAAGGTCCTAAAGTTTTGCTCTGTATATTTTGGTGATTTTCTTGTTTTTACACATCCACCATTACCACCATCCATCATTAATTAAGAGTTTTTAATGAGCTGATTAATTGGATCAAGCTCACCTGAGAAGTGCAGTTTGTGAAGACAACTATAACTTTGGTTTCTTGGGTTTGAGGGGTTAATGTTTTTATCATTGTGCTGCGTACCCTGAAGAAAAAAAGTGTTTTGAATGTATATTGTTCAAATATGTCAGACGTGCTGCTGCATGCTGCTTCAACACATCTGGTGCCTTTCACTTCACTTCAGTTGGCAAAGAATTGTGCTGATGTGACACTTTTTATTCATGTGCAGCCAACTGATACATTTGAATCTTGCACACTGTAAAGTTTAGGTGCCCCTGGACAAATGACATCCATCCATCCATTATCTGAACTGCTTCTGATTCTGACCAGGGTG
>JBBJLS010000140.1:20058814-20075977 GCA_037577275.1 Bryconaethiops microstoma | reverse complement strand
TATATATTAGGGGTGTCACATGATTAAAAAATGAATCTAATTAATTACAAGCACTGTGATTAATTAACCTAGATGAATTGCACACATTTTTGCTGTAAAAGTATTTAAAATTTTTACTGAATTTTGGCATATGAGTGAATGAATAATGAACATTACAGACTTTCAGCATCTCTTTTACTTAATAACTGTTTCATTTAAGGTCACAGCAATCAAAAATATAACCTAATATACTGAGATGAAAAAATGCTTCAGCAAGAACAATGATCGTGCTACTTCAGATGGTGCCATGCTTCCAGCTTGTGGTGATTCCTAGATTCTCTTAGCATTCTGCATAATGCAAGTGTAAAAATGGTTCACATCATTAGTACCATAGTCGGGGTGGTAATACATAAAATTTGTTATGGTACATATTTTCTAATAAAAAAATATAAATTGCCCCCTACAGATATACATCTACAGAGTTTATTCTAATATCAAAAGTAAAGGCTAAAACTGCTACCCAATAAATACATATAAAATAGACATCACGTGTACAGTCAATGATTTGGCTGCCCCATGATTGTAATTATTGTTAAAGTGTAATAATTGTTAGCGAGGTGGCTCATGAGGGGAACTAGAGCTTTCAGCTTTGTTGTTGCTTGTGCTTGTGTTTAGTTTTGCTGCTCATTGATTTATTAATAGGTCTCTTGTGGGTGAAGGTATCAAATGAAAAGTATCACATTACAGCAGAATTATTATGGCAGAAATCATTATCATTTATCCTTGTTTACTGAGTCCTTAAAATATTATTATAATAATATAATTATTATTTATAAAATGACATAAAACATGTCAATGGGGCATGTGATTCTAAACCACTGAATAGTGGTGCATATTTGAGAAAATCATTATGTGGCCTCAAATGTATCCTCCCAATATGAAGGGCACAATTGCACATGAGGAATGATGGCCCAAGGCCCAATTAGGTGTAATATTTTTACTCAAATATACAGCGGTAGTGTAAATTTGCATTCTTATATCCTTATATTGCACGCAAGCCTGCGCAGGAGTATTGTAATTACTGTTTAACGTGTCTAAGCAGGAGCTGCTGATTTAAAGTACAACACTTGCCACCTAGTGATTGCATTCTCTGAAAACGTTCTTGGAAGAAACATGGATCGTCAGCTACACTGTGCTGCTTGTGTAATCACCACAGAGACATTGTTAATCACTATTAACTAGGGTTGGAAGGGAAAACAGAATGATTTCTTTTTTTTATGTATTAGGTGTGTCATCTTAAACAGAACATCTATATCCATGAAACAAAGCATATTGTCTGCAAGCCTGGATATCCTTTCAATGCTGCTGAAAAATGAGGCCCAATCTGCAAATGCAGAGCTTGTTCCTGGTGGGTGAGTCAACAGTAAGAAAAAAAAGTAGAGGAGCTTCATTCAACCATCTAGTCATCATCAATCCATTAGTGGTTCATTGCATGCACGAACATATGTGCTAAATACTTTCAAGATTCATGATCAATGTTTACAACTAACAAAAATGTAATGCCCTCTAAAACGTTCTTTAAGAAACCAAAAGTGGCTCTTTAACAATCTTAGCAATAAGGCTTCTATATGGTGTTAATAATGTTATGTAAAACTGTTTTTGGTGCTATATGGAATAATTTATTTTTAATAGCATTTAATGACCCACATATAAAAGGTTCTATAAGACATGGTTTTATACATGACCTCTGGCGTTGCTAAAGGACTCTTAAAAAAACTTTTTAAGGGGTGAATGACATTGCTTGAAAAAACCCTTTCTGGCAGCCTTCCTTTAAGGTTGTAAATGAGCATTAGGTAAAGCCAATCATGCACCATTTGCTTGCGCATACTCATTAAGAAAGCATTAGGTCATCAGTGGAGAACACCTTAAAGCACCACGGCCCAGGCATTCCGGTGGAGATGACTTTGACTTTCTATTCTTCACCTTTATACAGCTGAAACTGCATTTTTTCCACGAGAAGGTGCACATTAGGTTCCTTGAAATAGGTAGCAATCTATTTCTTTTTATTTTGATCTCTATTTGAGCCTACATTGTTGAGCTCTGGCTTTGGCATTAAAAATTTACTGATTTAAATCTCGATGAAAATGGAGTTTCTGGTTAAGAAACTGCCTTGGTTCTGGAAGCTGATTTTCTTAGAAGAAGGAAATAAATGGAAATTTACAGTGGCTTGTTTGAATGGAATTGAAAATTAATTCAATGACCGTGATAGGTATCAGTAATTGGGCTCATGCACAAACATGGTATTTTGAGGTAGTGCTGCAAGGTAAGAGAGGCACGATACAGGCAATGGGTAGCTGTATGTGGGCTGTAAGACTTGCTGGCATTGTTATAAATAGCATATTACAGCATATGAGACTAAAATCAAAGAGAAAATGAACAACTAAAAATATTTTACTGTATCAAATGTGCAATGTGTCTTATTATTTACATTATTACTGTTTTTGGTGCATTATTACTGTTTTTGTCAGTGCCTGCTTCTACCAAACAACTGAGGATATTCTACTCTGTACCTGTGTATATGTTCATGGTGCTCATACATATATCCGTTATGTACTTATATACATACAGCTTGTGAAACAAATAAGAGAAAACTGCAATTTATTTTTAAATTAGCATCTCTATGAGTACAACCATTCCATGCCAGTGTCTGTTAGATTCCTACACAAGCTCCTCATTCTGCTTTATGAGGTACTGATTGGTGATCACCTGAATCAAATCTTAATGAGGAAAAGTATAAAAAAACACTGCTGTAATCAACACTGTCCTCTTGCAGTGTGACCAGTTGGGTGGTAAAACACTACTAGAAGTACGTCAAAGGTGATTATTGCCATTTTGTTTGAGTGAACAAGAGATTTGTTTTCTTTGAATTATTCAAGTTCTGCATCTGTGGTAACCCGGGGCATAAGGTACCAACAGTATTTATTTTGGTCAACCACTAAGTTTGTTTTACCCCTTTGGATCTCTCGGACACAAGGCAATACAGAGAAAACACCCTCAGACAAAGGCTAGATTTCAATACACCTTTATTGAATGTTTTATTCACCTTTATTGAAGGTTCTTATTGCTAGTACACATACGGTCCCTCCCTGGTCTGCACCCCCACCCAGCTCACCCGTGTTTAACACAGCAATACATCTCGCACACAGCACCTCACACTTGAAACCACAGCAAACAATTCAACATTCACTGCATTCACCTCTAGCAAAGGGCACAGCACGCAGATATGTTTTTTAGGAGAGAAGGGGCGACACACACCAGAGGAACACGCACACACACACAAGAACAGACCATTCAATAAACTTGTGACAACAGAAAAGAGAAAAAGAAAATAAAAATAAAAAAAACAAACAATGGTTCTCGGGCCTCCGTGACCACCACAAGGCCCTTTCTACCAAAATAAATAAAGAAAAAACAAAACTCAAACCCCCTGGCAGCGCCCCATGTCCCTCGTGTCTTGGTACACGGTCCCAGACTAATATGCTTTTCCTCCACCGACTTGATCACGTCCGTCCACCAAGGACTCCTTACAGCACTTCAAAAATGACGTCTGTCCAACCCACCAGTCACGTCGATTGCTGAACCTTGTCCCTGACGTCCTCCTCTCGTCCAGCACAGCTTGAGCTTCTACAAAACACAATCGCATAAAGACCTTAGCCCACTCTCTTCCTCCCTTGGCCCGCACCCACACTCGGTAAGATAGTCACTTCCCTTAAAGCTGGCTGGGGATTGCGGGGGGTCTCTGTGCTGGCTCACTTGCTCTTCCGCACCTTCAGGCTACTCCTGTCAATTTGTTCGTGTCGTTCCCCCTCACTCTGCCCTGGTATTCCTTCTCCACCCAGCTTGCCTCCACAAGGGTCTCCAGTCCTAAGACTCAAACTCAGGTACCCTAGTCCACTCTCACGACCCCACTGTAGCGAGGCTGCTGTTTTCCGGCCGCTTGAGAAAGTCAAAGGCAGCCATACTTCCGTGCCCCCTGAAGCATGGCTGCCGCCCTCCAGCTTGTTACAGCTGGCTCTGGCCAATCGATCGTCACCAGGGCGGGGTAAACATGGACACAGGGTAAAAAGGCACACCTAGTGCCCAGACACGACACTCTCCTCCACTAAATGGTAACTCGTCCCGAGTACTACTCCCTGTAACGGACAGGCTTCACTCCCAGGTTGGACCGTGAGGATCGGCACGGTAACCTGGCTGGTGGAGCCGCCTCCACAACATTCTCGTCAGGCTCAGTGTCTACTTCACCAGCCTCAACCTCGGGAGGATCCACCCGACCCATTACCTCCTCACCAGCCCCTAGCACTGGCAGCACTACAGGAGCCCTATCACCTACCTCAGCCCCAGGAACTGGCGTCCTTCCCCACATACCCGGCCACCCACGCGGGGAGAACACAGCAGGGGACTAATAAAGGTTTAACTTATCTAATCTTAAATATTGAAAACAAAGAAAATGCCTATTGCAGTGAGATGCTCATTACTATACACACAAAATGTTAGTACTGATAAACTGAAGTAAGCAGATTCATAAGGATTCATAACATGAAACAGGTGTAGGTAATTATCAGTAGTCAGTGCCAGGGTGATTCTGGTAGGAGAGGATCAATCTGGAGCAGAAGAGTGTATTTTGGCCGCACAAAGGGAAGCCATGTTGACAGTATATTATCAAAACTATTCCTGCTCCCTACTTGCATCAAATATATTACTCATCCTTTCAAAGGCATCACAGTTGCATATTTTCCATCAGCACTGTTGACATTTTTTTTTTTAATGAAACTAATACTGCTAAAGTTGGTTAACACAATTGTTACAGCCATTTTGATATTTTGTGTTTTTGACAAAGTCAGAATTTTGCATATGATAATTGAAAGTTGTTTTCTTTTTCTTCAGTAAGGAGAATGAGGTTATGAATTAGCATTTAATTTGTGTTTTATGTTGTATTGCCCTTTGCCATGGTGACATCATAGGTTAAAGGTAATATGGCCGTGGCGCTGTATTTAGAGTCGGAGATGGAAAATGCAGCGTGGTTTTCTAGCACTGTTTTGACCATATTTTATGTTACGTTTGGAACCATCCATAATACCTTCGATAAGTTTGATACTACTGCCTAATTTACAACCAGTTTTTTATTCAGGTTTTTTCTCAAAAGGACTCAATGAATTTTTTTTTTTTCTACAGTATCATGGAGTATGCGTTCAATCCCAACCATGCCCAGCGTTTTTCATCACCATGGATTTAGCAATGGAAATAGTCGCTACAACAATTAAAATATGCTTTATAATAAACTACACACTCATGAACACCTGTTTAAAGCAGGCCACTGTAATTGTTGAGAATCAACCGACAATTCAAACTGGCTCCAAATTATTCCCTAAATATATTTATTCCCAAGTACCCAAAGAGAGTGTTGACGAATTAGTGTAGATTACACAAGAGTAAGAGAGGGTTTACACTGTTTTTTTTTTAATTTTTATAAATGTTTCTTATATGTTTACATGTTGATGTGTTTATATAATTCAGTTAGTACAGTCAGAAAATAAACTATTAACTGGAAGACATGGTACTGTTAGTAAAAACAAGGTAAAAAGGTTGCTTTGTCATTTAGATAGGAGAAACACCACAGTTACTAATCCTTAATTTATTAAAAACTAAAGGTACACAGTTCCTTTGATCTGATTGGTCCACCCGAGAAAAAAAACTTGGTTTTGTCATGGTGTAGGGTACACTTGTTTTGATGAAGGGTACCGACTCAAACTTTTTCCAGCTTGAACTTGGGGACTACTGAGCGCTCCTGGCAATAGAAAACAGTTCACCTGTTTGTAGAAGATCATGAAACCTTCTTCTAGTTTGAGTTACAGGAAAGCATGTTTTTTTTTCGCCACATATACTATTTTCCAAATGCCAAAGGCATTCTTTGAAGAGAAGTAATAAAAGAACTACCTTTAGTTCCCAAAAGGGAAGAAAGGGGGCTAGAGGGGAGCTACAATTATGGATTCTATCAAAGCAATATGTAACATATAATATATACAGTAGCTGGGTTTCAGTCAGAACTACTCTGGATCGTTTAAATGTTAAAATACATTTATACATATGCCTATAAGCATATACATACACACACATACACACACAAACACACACACACACACACACACACACACAGTTTGTTTAAAGAACATGAAGGAATTTCTCCTGGATCATTGTATGTGGTAGGTGACACTACACTATAGAAGAAGCAGATGGAAAATGACAGAATCCTCTCATAATAAACCATCAACTGAAAAGTTATGTTGCTATTCTCCTATTTCTTCAAATCTACATATTTCACCTTTATTTTATTGAATGTACTAGCAATTCATGGTTCAAGGTTTAAGGTTACAGCAGTTGTAAAAATTTACATAGTATAATGAGACAAGGTTTCTCCATGGACCACGGTGCAACATGTAACAACACACAACATACTTCATTCAAAATACTTACAAATCCACACTGATTAATAAACTCTTTCATCAGAATCAAAATGTATACAAAGTTAGTAGAGTAGGTTGCCTTTGGTATGCTGATGCTCCATACAAATACAACACTACACACAGTGAGGTGTACAGATCCTGGAGAGGTGGCAGATTACAGCCAGTCACCTTCTCTGCAGAGTGAATAATGCACTGCAGTCGGCTCTTGTCCTTGGCAGTTGCAGCAGAGTACCAGACGGTGATGATGGCAGTACAGAAATGCACACCCTTGACATGTTGAACTTCTTCATCTGCCATACGAAGTGCTCTCTTGGGCTTTTATTGATGATGTTCAGCTCTCACTTGAGATCTTAGGGGATGAAGATGACCAGGAGGTGGAAGGACTCCACACTGTTGACCAGGGTTAGGGTTAGTCATGTAAAGTGATGGCAGAGTGGAGCTGAAGTCTTCAGCCATCTCCACTTTCTTTAGACCATTAGCTCCAGAGAGCTGTTTTCATTACTCTACATCAGGGGTGTCAAGCTCTGGTCCTGGAGGGCCGGTGTCCAGCACAGTTTGATGATGATTCTCCTCAAACACATTCACTAAACCTGACAATTAACTGGTGAGGTGAACTGAGCAGGGTAATGACCAAAATATGCTGGACCATGACCCTCCAGGACTGGAGTTTCACCCCCATGATCTACATCATCAGATGATCAATTTACCTCCTGTAGATGGCATTATCTCCAGCAGAGAAGGTGGCTCAATTAGGGTGGTGGTGTTCGCAATCTTGATGGAATCATGACTTAAAGTACAGCTGTTAGTGTACAGGGAGAAGAGTAAGAGTGGCAGGAGGTAGCCTTAAGGGGAATTGACACTTATGATCAGTGGGACAGAGGCATGCTTCCCAAATTTGCACTGCTTCCTGTTATGAGGAGTTCAGCATGCCCAGCTGGCAAAGGATCATCCTATTGAATATGAAACTGAATTCTACAAATAGCTTCCTGGCTTGGGATCCCAGAGAATTAAGATACCGAAGAATGAACTGACGAGTCATGGTGACAGCATTGTCTGTAGACTTTTGGCACTATATTGGCACCTTTCCAATGGTTCAAGCAGGGCGCCGGTACCATTATAATACTTTTACAAATCATTCGTTTTGTTCCCATCCTAAGTTTTCTATGATGCTAACAAATGTATCTTTAATGCTGTGAGAAACACAAGGTGTAAAAGGACACCGATAATAAGTTTTTCATCACACAGCCAAAGAAGGCAGAGAAAAAAACTGAAACAAGACTATAAATAATAAAATACTACAATAACAAAAGCGGCTCTAACAAAAAGAAAACAACCTTTCCGTAGATTCGACTGCATGGACACAGTTTTGAGATGATGGGTGGCCATAAACTGTGTGGAGAGTATAGTGCTGCTATAGCACTGATGTACGTTGCTCTGGATGAGAGCATCAGCTAAATGTTATAAATTTAAATGTCAATGTAATGTGTCAAAAATGTTTACGTTTACGTTGCGGCAACAGAATCAGACGTTCTTATCCAGAGCGACGTAGATCAGAAACATTTTTACTGGGCTGAGATACACCGAAAAACCTAAACATGTTGCCACTGCAGTACAATTTAGGTACAGCACGGTTCCTGTATGTCTATGGAAACATGTATTGTGCCCAGGGGAGTTTCATTCACTCAGTCATGTAACTTTCTGTTCATAAGGGCCTAAAAATTGTCGTTATACAGGCACACTGCCCTGTGAAAAAAGCAGAGGCCCTGGCAGTCAGGTGAAAATGAACGCGAAAATGCTGTTCCATCATGCTGATGAGGTTTTTAATGCAGCTTAGTTGTGACACTTCACTTTGGCCCCAAGATATTTTCAATGGATTATCACACGTAGTTCCTGCTCCAGATATTGTGTTTACATTAACCTTGAGAGTCCAGGGAAGAGAAAGATCAGCAGCAGTAAACAGCAGGAGATAGCAGGCTAATGCTAATGAATTCTGAATTAGGAAATCCTCAGATATGAATGGTACGCCTTTATAATCACACCTCCTCCAAATATAAGTTTAATCATAATAGAAAAGGAGCAGTTAAAGAATAAAATGACAGGACAAAACCTGATCTGCACATACATTAGTCTTTAAGCTCAATTTTCAGTTTAGACAGACAGATATTTCCTTGTTCATTTTATTTAACTGACTTTAAAATAATGTCTTAACCCTTAGAGCTTGAGAGGTATTAGTTTATAGTTTGATAAATTGGTGAAATATAATATTTGAATATAAGAAAAGCACTATATTAATGCATAGGCATATTATTATTATTACAATTATTATTATTATGCAATTACACAAGTGAATACAAAGATTATTACATAAGCACGTATGACACAGATGGTTGCTTATTTTTATAACTATAGTAATTATAAAGAATGTGACAAGATAATGCACATTATACTGTGCTTTCTTTTGCTGAATATGAGGGTTAGTGGGGTCACTAAGGACCATCAAAAGCATCAAATTGAAGTCACAGCAATGAAACCAGAACACACTATAAACCTTAGGTCTATAGGGGATGTAACAGTCTCCAATTAAGCGATCTAAAGACCTGTAGGCTTCTCATTTTGAAGAGTTTTGCTGTTTGGTGCCACTCTGATCCTAAAGAAAACCTCAAGCTGTTTTAATATCATTCTTACCTAGTGGGACATGTTGAGGGGTTTGTATTTCTGTAATGTGTTATTGATTTGGAGATGTTTGCCCAAAAGAGCTCAGCACTAATTTTACAAAACATACACATTTTTTTGATGCTTTAAATTTGAATTTGCGAGTGCATTATTTATAGAGACAATAATAGAAAACAGTAATTTCGTATCTTTTGTTCCTCAACCCAATTTTTTTTTTCAATTTCAGATCTGATAGATCACATGGCTGGACTCTTTCATGATCTCATACATTACTTACAAACCAATATATGAGCATCTGAAATGAAAAAGAAACGATCCGAAAATACTTGTGTCTGGGGATAAACAGAAGACGTATTGCACTGTCATGTCATGTCAAGTGAGCCACATTTTCATTTGGTGGAATCATAATAGAGAGTGATATCTTTGTTTATTGACGAACTAATATAAATTTGCATTTTGACAGACTGTACGTCGGAACTAACTGAAGAGAGCATCAGGAACTTGCTATTAAACTTTGAAGTGCTCCCTGGAGAGCCTGCCGCAAACACGCAGCACACCGCCACGGTGCTGTCTGACACCAGCAGAGTCACAAGTTCTTTCTCACATCTGAGACTTTGAAAGGAGGCAGGAAAAAAAAATGAATAAAAAAAAACAAAACAACAACACTAATCTATGACATCTCATCAGTAAACAACCTTTTTCACTTGAGGAGCGGAACCCATGCATGCTTCTTTCTCTGGTTAATGATGTTGGGGTGTGAGGCATCACTGGAGCGCACACACTTCTGAATGTGTGTATTGATGTGTACAAGTTATTCGACTGCACCTACTGTTTTCTCCTCTCTTTCTGCACCAGCACTTTAACATTCCCTCAGTAAAGGCCTCAATTAGTGCTAGTGCAGTTCTGAGGGCCTGAATTATGGATCATGTATGAAAATGGGCAGGCAAAGCCATAAGGACATGTGCAATGCTAATAGTGTGATTAACATAACATGACAAATCAAGGCCTAAAGGCTTCTGTGCCTTGGGGAGAGGCAAACAGTACATTTTCTTTTTTATAGCTGCAGAGGCATTGTGATGAGCATGATACACAGCACAGCATGAGCATTTATCTGATTCTGATTTGGTTGGCTCAAAAACAAAACAAGTGGTACTTTGTTACACTGCTGTATTGTCCACTGTTGTATTGTCTCGGATTTACATCCCATTCACACTACTCTTACATTGGTATATTATTTATTTATTGTATTGTTTCTGTCATACCCTGCACTTGGCTCGATGCTGCTAACTGCCTCCTGTGCAATAATCACTCCTATAGTGCAACACTTGTCACTCTGAATAGTGTTCACACTATGCAATTGGATTGCATTACTGTACATTGTTGTGGTGTCTATTTATCATGTTGTTTGAATATATCTGTTGAATGTCGTTACTATATGTTAGTAAAGTAAAGTAAAGTAAAGTGGCTCCTTAGAGTCGCACGTAAACACACCACAGCACACCAGTTACAGTTACAGTTATGGTATTTGGCAGAAACTCTTATCCAGAGTGACGTACAATAGTACTTTAAGTAGTCCACATCTGTACTTCATACATGTAAAGCTATTTTAAATCAACATCTGCTTTTAACCAAGTTACTACCAGTTAGCAAAACCCTGTCAAAAAAAAAAAAAAAGGGCGGACAGTGTGAAAATCCTCCTTTGCATTTAACCCAGTCATTGCATTCACTGCATTTAAGTGAAGCAGTGGGCAGCCATCAATGCAGCACAGAGGGCGCAGTGTGTGGGAACGGTACCTTGCTCAAGGGTACCTCAGTGGTGCCACTGGCCGTCCTGGGATTCGAACACATGACCTTCCAATCAAAGGGGCAACTCCCTAACCACTCCCTAACCAGCTTGTGCATTGTGGTCTGTGGAGAAATGTCTCATCATACTATGTACATGTACATAGCTGCTGATGACAATAAAGTAATCTTGAACCTTGATTTTCATTTCTTCATGAGTTCTTGTTCTAGCTGTGAAGGAGTGTATCAAAAATGGGTGGAGCCAAGGTGGAAACCTGGAACTGGTAAATCAATCCCACATGGGACACTCCAAATAGCATAACAAAAACCTCTGCATATATGCTAAGAAACCATTTAAAATAATGTATTTTAGAAGTAATAGTTACAAGAAAACAGTCCGATTACATTTTTTCCTCATAGTATGAACACTGTCTGAAAAAGATACTTAACTGTTGAATTTAGTCCTCCAAGGGACAAACAACATAAATGCACCCTCAGAGGTACAACAGGGTCCTTAATGTCCAATTGAGTTCCTTAAATAAGTTTTAAATTTATATTAAATTCACTTTACCAGGGAAGGGGTATGTTAATAACTTAACTAGATAAGATGAGGAGAGTCAATGCAGGAATACTTTTTTTTTTCTGGTTTCAGCCAGCTGTTAAAAATACAAAAAAACAGACTGAAAAAAGTGTAAAAATGACACATACAGCGTAAAACATATATTTTTGTTGCAAACTCCAAATAAAGATTATAGTGAACATGAGAAAGCAATCAATAAAATAATTGCAGTACTGGAATATGCTGAACACTGTTAAATGTGGAAGACAGCAGAACATTAACAAACACAGCCAACCGAACTTACTTCATGAATTTCTCAGACACAGAATATTCTCTAGACATTTTGTTCTTCCTTTAATTCTGCACTCAATTTAATTGCTGCATCAATATAATTAGGAACAGAGACTGCTCTGGAAACTGTTTTAACAACATGATGCATAGCAGAACCCTGCAGGACTCAAGGGGAACCTGTAAGCTCACAGTTGTGCTCGGTAGTACATAAGCCAAAGTGAGGTGGACATTTTGATTTATTAAAGCTGACAATGAGATTTGATTGTATTTTCATCTCTAAGCGTTATGCACACATAGCCTTATACCTTGAGGGCATTAGTATTAAATTACAATATTAAATTTAGTTGGTTTCTCCCTTGGACCATCTCGTTGGCATAAACTGTTTTATTAGGGATTACAAGAGCCCATACAGAAAACTCCCACATACTATAATACAGATACACTTGCCCAGGAAGTAAAAAAGTGGAGTTTGCGGAAATATTTTCCATTAGGATTTCAATTTATGCTAGGGTGAAACGCGCAGTGTGAAACAGCTCTCATTTGAAGCTGTGAAATCAGGTTTCAGTGTTCTACGGTTTCCATGCATAATTCAGGGTGGCCAAATCTAGAAGGCAATGCTTTTGATGCGTTGATATTGCCATAAATCAAGTTACTATCCAGAAAGCTCTCTCTCTCTCTCTCTCTCTCTCTCTCTCCATTTCTCTCTCTCTCCATTTCTCTCTCTCTGGCTGGAGCATTACTCTCTGGGTCTGAGAGTAATGCTCCCAGATGAATTCCAAATAAGTCTCTGACATATTTGGAATTCATCTGGGAGATCCAGGAGCATCTCAGGCTCTGACAGTTGAGTATTCTTCCACTGTCAAGTCTAGGGTGACACAAACTTATACAGTAATGTACAGTAGGGTGTTGTGGGCACAGACAGCACCGGACTGTAAAACAAGGCCATTGTAATTGGAGAAGAGAACTTCAGGGAACTCGAGTCCAAAGTTCTGTTCTGTTTTCTATATGGTACAGCAAAGCAGTTGCAGTATAGTTAGCCATTCATGTCATTAAATCTGTCTACTATACTGTCTGTTTTTGTTGCTGCTCATAAATAAGTATCAATAAAGCACAAGAATACCATAAATAGTGCTCTTTTTTTTCTGAAAGAACGCAAATAATACAGTTAAAATCTTGAAACACCCAAATTAAATTGTCCAAATACGATTTCCCCTCAGAGTTTGTACACTGTCAGAAATAGGGACTGTCCTATTAATTTTATTCCTCCAAGTGTGACGCCCCCAGCAGTCCGGGACTTCGGACCGGAGGTTTGCCTGCTACGCCCCTTTTAGTCTCTCCCTTGTGTGTTAACTTGTGTCTATTTATGTGAATTACTTTGCTCTTGTTATTGGTTCGTGTGTCTTGCTGTTTGTGTTCTGTTTCCTTTAAAGCCCTGTAGGTCCAGCAGTCTAGCATGCTCTCTCCATCATATTCCACCCTACTCACGGTCTGTTCCTCCGTGCAACTCCCTCGTGGTCGAGAAGAAAGCGCAGCAGTGTCCTCTCTTCTGCGCTTGTGCTGACACGCGTCTTTCTGGCTTCCCACCGTCAGGACTAACTAAATGACTCCGAGGAGGAAGAAAACTCGCTACTGGAGTGCTCTTCGTGACTCTAACGAAGGAGCAAAGAATCCCGTTCAAGTACAAGTTCCTCGTGTCCCCTGCAAAAGAGCGAAGTCTCACCAGCTCTGGAGAGATCCTATGAGGCATCTGCACACCGCGGAGCAGCTGCATTCCCTGTGTCCCTTGTGTGTCCACGTGTTCCTAGTGACTCCCTGACCTGGAGTCCAGTTTCATTGGGCCCTGCTCAGCAGAGGAGCAACTGTTCGCTCCCACACATGAGAGTGACCCTTGTTTTAAGCTGGACTAAGTAGAGCAGCTCTGAGCACTTTAGTTAAAGAATCTTCCTAATTTAAGTTCCTCCTGAAGTTGTTTATCCCTGATTTATCATTAAAACCCCTGTGTGTTTGGTACTCCTGCTTCTGTGTCCTTCTTCCCTGTGGCAGACATGACACCAAGGTACAAACATAAATGTACCCTCAAAGGTAAAACAGGGCCCTTAAGGTGCAACTGATTTCCTTAAATAAGTTTGAAAGTTATACTACATTCACTTTAATATATTTATACCATTTTTTAGAATTATAACTAATTTTAAAAAAATAATTTAACTAGACAAGGTGAAGAAAGTCGATGCACAAATCATTTTTGTTTCTGGTTTCAGCCAGTTGTTAAAAATAGAAGAAGAAAAAAAAGACTGAAAAAAGTGTAAAAATGCCACATGCAAGGTAAAATATATCAGAAAAAGAGCCCATGATCATGATCATTTTTTAAAAAAAATTAATGTGACTGTATTAGTCAGTTACATACAATTAGGCATACATCAATGCAAATTCCTCTTATTGGCCAGAGAGGAACTCAGAGTATAACACAAAGATAACCTGAGTGAACACAAAATACAGTTTTACGTGATCATTTAAAAGACTGAAATAAAAAAATAGCCAGCATCAACTGTCAAAGTGAGACTAAAACATGCTACATTTGCACAAATATTTATTGCTGTGTACCTCAGTCTTTGTATTTCTTTGCAATTTTGGCACACTTAATGACTCTGCCACTACAATACAGTATGTCATAATTCTGTATTCATTCACACTAGGTGCTCTGTTCTGCACTGTGTGATGTCTTGTCCTGTAAATTATTGCTCATGTTTTAATGCACTCTCTCTTTAGTCCTGTCCTGCCCGCACTTGTGAAGTATTGTGATGTTTCTGTTGTTGTTCTTTGTGTTGCACTATGGTTCTAGAGAAACATTGTGTTTATTTTACTGTGTGCTGGGTATTTGGTTGAAATGACAATAAACAACTACTTGACTTGACAATTACGCCAAACATTTCCAACCAATTAACCAAATTTAGTTGATAAGTGAGACCAATTAGACCAGCCACAGTTAGGATTAATTACTGCCAGATGAGATCAGTGTCAGTAATTCCAGTTTTAGAAAGATACTGGGCAAAAATGGTTTTGGAGTGTTGGCAAAAAAGAAGCACTGCTAACCCACAGATTTATAAAGACACATCTTATATTTTAAAGAAAACAACTTGATGAACCTCAAGCCTTTTAGAATAACATCTGTTGACTGATGAGTCAAAAATGTATTGTTTTGAAAGGCAGATCACATTACATCTGATGTAAAGCTAACATAACATTTCACAAAAACTATGTAATACCAACATTTAAACATGGTGGTGGCAGTGTGATATTGTGGGGGTGCTTTACTGTATTAGTACATTGTCACACGCACCAGTCACGTGATGTCAATCAGGCACAGGAAATGACTCGCGTCTCAGGGTATATAAACAGGAAGTAGGTATCACACTGCACTTAGTCATTTGGGTCTCATGCCGGCTTATCCCAAGCCCTGACCTCTTGGTACCGTGAGTATTGTGGTTCCTAGGAACCCTTTATATACCCTTCTGTGTGCGTATGAGAATGTTGGTTCCTGGTGGGAATCTTTACTCCTTAGCTGGAGCGTTCTCAGACTAAAACGCTTGGTTTACCAGCTCTTTCATGTGTGTTCACAACTGGGCTTTTACATCACACAACACTGGGCAAACTATCAGATCATTCGTTGTCTATCTCCGTGACAGACACTGGAAACTTGCCATAATTAACAGAACCATTAAGGCTAAATCTCAGGCTGAACCTCAGGCTGAATCTCAAACACAATTGAGTTATGCTGCAAGATGATAATCTAAAGCTCTAAAGCAGAAAATTCAATTAAATTCAATTCAATTTTATTTATATAGCGCTTTTCATAACCAGGTTGTCACAAAGCAGCTTTACAAAGTCCAGGTCCGAGCTCGTAGTGAATTTCTTCCTCAAAGATCAGTCCGGCAGATGTGTAGCAGGTCCCCTCAGAGAAAACAGAGGAGAGAGTTAGTTCTGTTTAAATTTGCAGAGGATTGTTAATATCTGTGAGGAGTGCAAGTTATGACTCCGGCATATCTAGCTGGAGCAGCCTAGCTAGAAAGGGCAGAACCGGGAGGTAAGATGGGCGTGAGAGTGCCCCGAGACACCGGCACCTCCACTCCACCGTCACAAACCTGAGTGAACGTGAGGAGTGGTGGGGCGACAACACCGGTGTCCCAATTTACTTGAATTCTCTATGCCCACCACTATTCCAGCTCTACACTTTCCATCTAACAAGAAAAACTAAATACAAAATGCCTGACTAAAGAAGTATGTTTTCCGCCTGAAGTATGTTTTCAACTGAGTCCCGAATGTTGTTTGGCACAGCATTCCAGAGTTTGGGGGCTATATATGAGAATGCTCTTCCCCCTGATGAAGCTTTCAATACGAAATTTGATCGGAAGTCAATGTAGTCTGGATAATATTGGGTTAACGTGGTCGAATTTCCTGGTTTTAGTGAAGACTCTAGCTGCTGCATTCTGGACGAGTTGAAGCTTGTTTAGGTTTTTGTTGGAGCAGCCTGACAAGAGGCTGTTACAATAATCAAGTCAGGAGGTAATAAAGGCGTGAACTAGTTTTTTCTGCATCATGGAGACATAATGCACTTCTTATCTTAGCAATGTTTTGTAGATGAAGGAAAGCTAATTTAGTAATAGTACTTATATGAGTGTCGAATGAAAGACCGGGATCCATAGTGACACTGAGATTCTTTACAGTTAATGCTGGAGAAGCTGAGGAACCAGCGAGATCAAGTATTAGACCTGACAGTTTGTTTCTAGTAACTTTCGGACCTAGAAGAAGGACTTCAGTTTTATCTGCATTGAGTAAGAGGAAGTTATGTGACATCCACTCTTTTATATCTTTAATGCAGTCCCCAATCTTATTTAATCTAGGTTTATCATCAGGATTAGCAGAGATATAAATCTGTTTATCATCTGCATAGCAGTGGAAGCTAATCCCATATTTCTGAATAATCATCCCTAAGGGCAGCATGTACAAAGTAATTTAAAAGAGGTCCTAAAACAGAACATTGTGGGACACCATATTTTACTCTGGTGGGTGCTGAGGATTCCCCGTTAACTCTTACAAACTGACAGTGGTCAGTCAGGTATGATCTAAACCAGGATAAGGTGGTTCCAGTGATTCCGACAAGGTTTTCTAGTCTGTCCAGTAAAATAGCATGGTCAATCGTGTCAAATGCTGCACTAAGGTCGAGCAGAACCAGCAGAAAGACAAATCCTTTGTCAGCGGACAGTAAAAGATCATTTACTATCTGTACTAAGGCTGTTTCTGTGCTATGATGAGGCCGGAACCCAGATTGAAATTTTTCATATATACAGTTTTTGTGTAGTA
>JBBJLS010000140.1:20044098-20054796 GCA_037577275.1 Bryconaethiops microstoma | reverse complement strand
CTCTCTCTCTCTCTCTCTCTCTCTCTCTCACACACACACACACACACACACACACACACACACACACACACACACAAGCTATGTCTCTCTCATTCTCAGCAGCCTTCATTTCTCTTATTAATTACCCCTTTTTGTCATAATTCCCCTCTGGTTTCTTTGCTCCCAGACGTTTGTTTTTCTTTTTTTTTCTTTCCTATCCACACACACATTGAAAATCAAAGTGTGTAAGCCTCTGTGGTGGGAGGTGCTGAGCGCTGTGTAAGGAACAGAGATATGGGCTCCAGTCTGCAGTCAAATACAAAAGCATCCCAGCCGCCCCACATCTCCAGCAAACAACACAAAACCAGCCAGATGCCATTGTGCCTGGACACCAGTACCTGTTGAAGAAGTGAATCCATTTGGATCCCTGCATTCACTCTATGATGACTTAGCCCCAGCACACAATAAGCCCCCTTGGAGTTTTTTTAAAGAGATGTACTTGTCTGAGCGCGGTGGTAATAAAAGAATTTGGTCATGAGCTTTGAGTGCTTTCATATCTCTTAATAAGAACACTCCTTGAGGTCCAGCACTGGTGTTATCTCCAAGAGTAAAGGGGTTGGTGTGTCAAGTGCCCTTCTGCATAGACATATGTGTGAATGGGCAAGTTTTCCTCATAATAATCATTATGTTGCTACAATATGCCCTTGAATTGGTGCTTCAATGAGATATAGCATCATGTTTCTGCAGGACAATACTCTGGAGTGGATAATAAAGAACACAACAGACATGTAAAGCTGTTTCCTACCCTTTGAATGTATCTTCTCTCTTTCTCTCTCTGGTGCCTGGTCTTTTCTGTGAGCACAGATTGTAATTTGTTGCTGTCTACATTATGCTACTATATTGATGCTGTTGAAAGTAAAAACCTTCACTTTTGAAAATTATATAAAATAATCCTGTTTTAAGTCCCACAACAGGGACATTTGCAACAACAAAGAGAATGGCACAATAAAAAACATGATTTGGAAATATGATATATATTAAAAAAATGAAAGCAAGATATAAAAAATAATAAATAACTGAAACAGATAGAGCACAGTTTAGTAACCATTTTATCGTCATATCGCACATGAGTGAATTGACAGTTTCGGTGTGGAAGGTTTACTGGGAGCAGTTTTGGTTGTAAAGTCTGACAGCAGCAGGAACAAAAGGCCTGCGGTATTTCTCCTTCACACATTGGAAGTCAAGCAGTCTATCACTGAAGGAACTGCCCAGTGCTGTCAGATTGTCCTGCGTGGGGTGAGACTTGTTCTCCATCAGGGATGATGGCTTAGCCATCATTCTTCTTTCTCTCCCCATTTCCACTAGATCGTGAGGGTGTACCAGGAAAGAGGATTTTACCATCTGAGTGTCCATTCCCAGGATGTTCACTTGAATAGATGGAGAGTGGGTGCACCAGAGGAAGTCCACCACCAGCTATTTGGTTTCCCCTGCGCTGATTAGAGGGCGGTTCTGCTGGCACCAATCCACAAAGCTCAGGGTCAGTTCTCTGTTCTCCCTGTTGTCCCTGCCTGTGATTAGGCCAACATCTGCCCAGTCATCAGAGAGCTTTTGCAGACGGTCATTAGCTGAGTTATGCTTGAAATCTGCAGCATAGAAGGTGAAGAGGAGGGGAGCCAGAACTATTCCCTGCAGGAGCTTCTGCACTGCAGTCAACCATGTCAGGCTCACAGTCCCGTATCCGTATCCCACCAGTGCTCAACTGGTGAAGTAGTCCAGAATCCATGCTGTGAGGTGGTGGTTCACCCTTTGTGTTGTGAGTGAGGGGCAGAGTATTATACAAGAAATGCAGTAGATGTGCTGAGTGGCTATGACCTAAATGTCGTGGAAAAAGGGGCGGAGGTGGGGGTGGGACAGAATTCAGTAGATACAAATATGAGGGTTGCAGCTTGGCAGACTGTACAGAGGGAGGGACAGATGAATAATCAAATCAAATGTTAAAGAAAATGTTCAGATCATTCACCCACTTTGTTAGGTAGTAAGGTTCATTGTAGCTAAAGATCCCTCCAGACTCTGTTAATGTTCTGCTGCAGCTGACCCTCCATCTTCCTCCTGTAGTTGTTTTTTTCCCTCCCTGTTCCTCCTCCTATCTACATATCCTTCAGCTCCTCCGTGTTTTTCCTAATGGAGAGCCTTCATGTCAGGAGTAATCCATAGTTTGGTGTTGGAGAAACACCTTGCAGTGGCATTCTCCATACAGAAGTTGATATAGTCCATAATAAAGCATGTGAGACTGTGAATCTTCCCCATGAGCATCACAGAATACAGTTGTAACAGAACACTCCTTTAAAACCTAATCAAACTCAACAGTCCATCTTTTCACTGAGTGAGTAACAGCTGGCCGCCTGTGTATGAGATGTTTGTACAGAGGCAGGGGGTGCACTAGGTTGTGGTCAGATCTTCCCAGGGGATGGAAAGGTGATGAGTTACATCCATCCTTGGTATTGGCATAAAATAAATCCAGATTTGTATAGACTCTGGTGTAGCATGTAACATACTGAGTGAATGTGAGAGAGAGGCAGAGTGGAGGACAGAGAGGCGTGATTAAAGAAGGAAGGCATGCGGGTGTTGTCTGAAGCTGGCCTGTAACGGAGCAGATCATTACAGGCCACATCAGTATGAGCAGAGGATATATACCACCAGTGCAATAGCATGCAAGAAGTGATAAATAGAATGGCCTCATACTAAGAGCTAACGGCTTAATGTGCTTACTGCAGAGCTGCTCTTTAATAGTGATGTGCCTGGGGTTACACCATCTATTGTTACCTAATAGGGCCAGCCCTGCTCCCTTCTTACCATTCAGATTTGTCCTGTCCACTGCTGGAAACTGACCAGCGTGGTTTCCTTCATGCCGCAGCTTTTATTGTTTCATACACCTCTTATATACAGAACAGATATACACTGTTTTAGAATAAAACTCTTCATTTGAAAACTTTCCTTATGGCCAGTCTTGACACTTCATGATATTTTGCAAACTCAGTTTACTCACATTAAGACTTTATTATTAACATTGCACATTGGGCTTTGAATATTGATGGACAAATTGCTAATAGGCGAGAGGGTCTCTCACCAATTAGTGTATTGATTTCAAGCACTATCAATCTACTGCTTAATTAAACAGTTAATTCATGGAAGTGCTATTGATCTGGCATGTCGTACTGTTTACAGTCTAAAACACAGCTATAAAATCCAAAGTTTTATTAATAACTCTGACAAGTGGCCAGATTAAAATCTACTAGCTGTGCTGTTCCAAACCATAAGATCAAAACCAGACAGAACAAAGAGAAAAGGAAATGTCTAATATTGAGGGTTAAAATATACAGTAAGTTGTGTGCATTATTCACACTACATGATAGCATGTAAATAATACTCACTAGTACCTCTTGAGTCTTGGGTGTTTGTACGTTCTTAAAAATGAAACAACCCTTTTTTAAACAACCCTCCAGTGAATACACTTATAGAATGGTTGGTCACGTCAGAGACTATAGTTTGAGGTTTAACAACATAGAATCCCACCTTTGCCAGGCTTTTTGCATTGATAAATATGCTGAAAAAGGTTATTTGGGGTTTTTCTTTTTCTCATTTACAATGATAAATGTAAATCTCTTTACATTTATCATTGTAAATGAGATATCCCAATGTGAAGAACCATGTTAAAATACCTCTCCATCATTTAGGTGCTTAATATTCAAAACTCTGGTCCAGGACATTTTGGTGATTTTCCTGCTCAAACACACCTGATTAAACTCATCTGTTAATTGTCAGGTTTAGTGTGTGTTTGAGGTGGAGAATTACCAAACTGTGCTGGACACCGGCCCTCCAAGACCAGAGGTTTTTGCAATATTTTATGTCAATTAGAAATTTTCATGATACCCTGTTTCCAAACCAAGAACTGTTTACGAATCCTTATTGTTAAGATAAAATCAATAGTGCTATAATCTAATCAGTTTATTCATCTATCTATCTATCAGTCTCTACCACAGCTCTACCACAGCTGCCGCACACATAGTTTGAAGGTAGATTTGGAGCCTGATTCTGCTGCCTCGTTTTCCTTCTCTTTCTTCTCTCCTCCAGTTGCTGATTTCTCTTCTCTTCTCCTCTCTTGGCTCCCTCTTTGACTGCTTGTCTCCAACCATTGCAGTCATCCGCAAGCGACTCCCAGCTGCCTAGGTCAATGGGTCAAATTCAATTGGTTGTTCAAAGTCAACTGGTTGTCGCCCCACACTCTCTTGCCAAGTTTTGCCATCACTGCAGTCGTTACTAATGCGTTTGGCAATTTCCAAGTCAAGTGACAGGTTGCTAGTGATGGTGGAGCCAAAGTAGGTGAAGAGGTCTGTGACCTCAAGCACCTCGTTGTCAATGCAAATTACTGGTTGTGAAGGGACGTCCTGGCCCATGACGTTTGACTTTTTATGCTGATTGTCAGCCCAAATGCCTTGCAGGCATTGGAAAACCTGTTTAACAGCTGCTGGAGGGTCTCCTCCGAGTGCGAGGTCGCTTTTGGTGTGCAGGTGGACTCCTTCTGTAGACCGCTGAATGCAAAATCCAGCAGCAGGGAGAAGAAGATCCCAAACTAGGTTGGTGCGTGAACACAGCCTTGTTTCACTTCGCTCTTAGTTTCAAATGGTTCCAAAGCTTCGCCGTCGTAGTTGATGGTGCTCTTCATGTCGTCATGGAAGGAGGCGATGATACTGAGCAGCTGAGGTGGACAGCCGATCTTCTTCAAATGCTGGAACAGACCTTTCCTGCTGACAAGGTCAAACGTGTTTGTCAAGTCTATAAAGGCTATGTAAAGTGGCATCCGCTGTTCCCAGCATTTCTCCTGGACCTGGCATACCGAGAAAATCATATCCACTGTCGACCTCTCTGTCCTAAAGCCACACTGAGATTCCAGGTAGATACATTCAGTGAGAATCTGCAGACGGGCCAGGACCACACATGCAAAGACTTTGCCCACAATGCTCAGAAGAGAGATGCCCCTGTAGTTATTACTGTCACTAAAATCACCTTTGTTTTTATACAGGGTTATGATCTTAGCATTGCGCATGTCCTGGGGGACCTTGCCTTTCCTCCAACTGAGGCACAAAAAGTCATGGAGAGGTTCCAATAAAGCTGGTTTTCCACATTTGATGACTTCAGGCGGTATGCTGTCCTCACTATGTGCTTTGCCACATGCAAGTGCATCGATTGCTTTGCTGAGCTCCTCCATAGTAGGTTCAGAGTCCAGCTCCTTCAGAACAGGCAGCTTGTTGATTGCATCAAGTGCTTCCTGGGTGATGGAGTTTTCCCTGGAATAGAGTTCCAGGTAATGCTCTACCCATCTTCCCATTTGCTTTTCCTTGTCTGTGATGACTTTTCCTGTCTTTGATTTCAAGGGTGCAGACTTCTTTGCTGGTTTTCCTGTTGCTTGCTTGATGCCCTCATACATGCCCCTGATGTTGCCACTGTCTGATGCTTGAGGAATGTTGTTTGACAACTGAAGCCAGTAGTCATTTGCACACCGGTGTGCTGTTTGCTGTGCTTTGCTGCAAGCAGCTCTCAGTGCCTGCAGGTTCTTCTGACTTCGGTCACGCTTGTAACTGCATTGCATTTGGCATCAATGACTGGCTCTATCACAGAGATACTAGCTTCAAACCAACCGGCGTTGTTGCGCTCTTTCTTGCCATAAGTCAAAACTGCAGCACTGTAGATGGCAATCCGTAGAGAGTTCCATCTGTCCTCTGCAATTTTTTAAGAGTCGCGCCAAGCAGTTCATTGAACTCCTGGTTCTTTTCTGGGTAGATTCTAGGCTGACCCCTCCTCTTTGCGTGATGGAGCTTCTTTGGTTTCAGCTTCAACTTTGAGGCAATCAGTGAGTGCTCAGTGTTGCAATCAGCACTGTGGTAGGCTCTGGTGTTGCAGATGTTATTTATGGAATCACGGTGATGATCATATCCAGCTGGTGCCAGTGTTTTGACCTCAGATGTCTCCAGGAGACTTTGTGGCATGCCTTGTTCTGGAAGAAGGTGTTTGTCATGCATATGTTGTGGTAGCAGCAGAGTTCAAGAAGCCTCTGACCATTTTCGATCATTTTTTCTGCGCTGTGATGCTTTATGACGTCTGGTCATGATTCTCGGTCTGCACCAACGCGAGCGTAGAAATCACTCAGAAGGTATATGCGTTCTGTCATTAAAGTTCTGCTAAAAACAGTGTCTAGTGACTCGTAGAATTGGTCTTTTATTTCTACAGAGGCTTGTAGTGCTGGGGCATGGACACACACAAGGTTAACGGCGCCTTGCGCAGCGTAAGAACTCTCTCTGTACCGTCTGATGGGGCTCAATCATGCCAAACAGTGTGTGCCGAACTGCAAATCCAACGCCGTGTTCCCTCACTTCCTCAGTACTCTTCCTTGCCAGAAGAAGGTATAGCGTTCCTCCTTCATGGACCCACTGTCTGGGAGTCGTGTTTCCTGCAGAGCTGCTATGTTGATGTTCAGTCTGTGCAGCTTTCGGTCGATCACTGCTGTGTTCTGAGCATCGTCGATGACCTGCAGGTCATCTGTCAGTCCTGGGCACATAGTCCTTACATTCCAGCTTGCTATTCGTATGAGCTGGAGTCTTCATTTTGATCTTTTGTGTTCTGCTTGGTGCATGGTTGACGATCTGCTTGTTGAGCCTGGACTCTGAGCTCCAGGCACCCACTGAAGCAGGCAGACGGTGGCGGGTCAGCACCCTACCAGCCAGGGGCTACCCAGCCTGGGGCGGGCAGTAGCTGACCAGTGTGACAAAGATCCCTCCCACCATCAAGGACAACCCGTAGTGTCCAACTCTACGCCAGTCAAGTCGAGGACTTATCACTCGTAACCACTGTCTTCTGTGTTTTGCTCTCACCAAGGAAAGACTGGAGTGACTTCTCCAGGTGCAGGCCTGGGCAAGTGTGTATGGAGACCCTGTGCTGCCCAGATGACAGAGCCCCCCTCTCGGCCACACGACAAAATCCAAGGGAATGCAGAGCATTACGTCTGGAGCCGGCTTGGCTGCAGGAGTTGCCAGATGGACGACTAATAGTCATTTCAACTGCCTTAGAAACTTCACTCCTGATTTTTCCTTCGGGGTTGTCTCCCATAGTCTTTGCTTAACCAAAGGCTACTGTGTGGCAGGAGTTGGTGTGGAACCAGGGCGTGCCCACACGATGGTGGGCCAGTAGTTCCACACCTCTGATTTAGCCTGGAGCCACAAGGCTACCAGTTACCGTGTGCAGCCATGAGGAGGCACAGTAGAGGTCTTGACAATTGAGAGGCTGTGTACTGGCAAGAGAGACATACGCTCTCAGCTCCCCAGTTCGCATATGGCTAGACAGCGGTGGAAGCTGAAAGCGAGAGAGCATGCAAAGCAGGCACCTTAGGCTAGCTTCCACACTAGACGCATCACGTTGTTCTGTGTTAATAAACACATACACACAGTTCCTTAGGTGCAATGATTTTGGAAGAGTAGATCACTCTTAACACATTACACCTACAGTAATAAGAATGAAGGAAAATGAGCCTGAAGCTATGCTAAGTAAACCCAGAAAGCCAGTTGATTTCAGCTTTCCTTCCTGTCTCTCAGTCCAGGATTGATGGGACAGCAACCCCTCATCTAAGTCAATGTTTGTTGGAGCTTGACAATTCCAGGTGTCTATAATGCATTCCCACAATTCAATTTGTCAGTGGAACCAGCAAGTCTGTTCGTAGACGAGCTGCTTATAGCCTCAACATCAGTATCTAGGAAAATAATGACACATTTTAGTAAGAATATGAACCTATAATAATGTACATACAGTAACAAAACAGTAATCAGTTAGTAGCAGCATATTGCATCTGGCAAATGTTTAGAAACACCTAGTTGCAATAAATAAATACATAAATAAAAAGAATAAAGAACTATTTTCAGCTAAAAGGAAAGGACAGGAAAGCAATATAATGTAATATTTGTGGCAGTGCTAATGTTCCATGGTTTATAAAGTGTTTCAGGTTTAGTATAAATAGATAAAATATGAATTTATGGTATGTGATGCCATTCAACCATATTATTATTATTATTATTATTATTATTATTATTATTATTATTATTATTATTATTATTGTTGTTGTTGTTGTTGTTGTTGTTGTTGTAATTTACCTTGAATCTTTGTGGGTTTATGTATCTGAGCCATGCTGATGCAACAGTAGATTCTGTCTAACCTTCAGTCTTTTTTGGTCAAGGCAAGGCAGATTACAGGAAAATCTGCTGTGTAGTGAGGAAGAGCACTGTGCATGCACATTATCTTCACCCTTGATGAAATATTCATGATTTGTTATAGGAAAAATACCAGCATTGCTCAGATTGGGCCATTACAAGTGAGTACTTAATAATTTCCCTACTGAAGACATTCAGTGTTCATTGTATAAAACATGATAATAAATACAACAATAAAACAACCACAATATCAAGAACAACATCTGCAACAACAAAAGCAATGAAGTTATTATTATTATTATTATTATTATTATTATTATTATTATTATTAATATTATTATTATTATTATTATTATGTTTGTTGTTGTTGTAATAATAATAATAGTCACACCATCATCATCATCATCATCATAATCATAATATAATAATATTTATCTTCTAACACTATTATAGTAAATACAAATGTTGCAGTCAGAGCATTAATTGGATAGGAGATCTACTGTAAAGGCCATGATGTCCAGTAGGTGGCAATACCATCAGAAATGAAACCTACTATCAAAGAGGATACAGGGTGGGTTATGCCCCCAAGGTAATTAAACATGTCATAAATACCCCATCTCTGAGCTGCATCAGCCCCAGCTGGCTCCACTGTTGCAGCTTAAACCAGCTACAGATGTTTACAGGTATATTTTTGTTCATGTCATGATGATTATTGCAAAAGGCCTTTAGCAGGAATGTAAAACTGGAGTGGCCAAGTTCGGTGGACAAACTCATTTTGGGAGTTTGCCTGCTGGACAAGAAGGACAAATCCCAGCAACCACTGGATGGTGTTGAGCCTTTTCTTCAGTGTTGAATTTGCCTCTACAGATTTCTACCACAGACTTGCCAAAATGTCTGTATGATCTGGGCAAAGCTTTAAATATTGTGGATGTTTCATGTCTTTAGCTTAAGTAGCTTTGACTTGACCCAAGGATTTATATACAGAGTAATATCTTATTTTACTAACACAATGTAGCAAAACCTCTGTATAAATTCATATTTATGTTCTTACGCAGAAATGCAGTGTTTTCTATTATCTAAACATAGTGTCTCTCATTCAATCAAGTTTCTTTTTTTTCAGTAGCCTTCTGACAAGCAGCAGTGTATTTTTTGGAGAGCAGTGGCTCTCTCCTTGGTATGCTGCCATTCATATCACTGTTGTTCGGTGTACTGATGGTGGACTCATGAACATTAAAATTAGCCAATGAAAGAGGCCTTCTAATGCTTAGAAGTTACAATGGGTTCTGTTGCGACTGTGAGGACTATAACACGGCCTGCTCTTGGAGTGATCTTTTTTGATCGACCACTCCTGGGTCAACTTATGATAGCCTGCAAGTTTCTAAAATTACGAAATGACATAAACTTAATACAAAACTAGAGAAGAAGTTCTTTAGAGAACAGAAATGCAAATAAACATTTCTGAATGTTTTATTTTAGAGCACTCTAAAATGTATTTTAGAGCACCAGCAGTATGTAGAGAATTGGAGTAAATGGACATTTCTGTCCATTCTGTCCACTAAATGGACATTTCTGATGGTTACACCAATTACTGTATATATTCATATTTCCTACATAGTTTTCAGTAAATAGTTTGTTAAAAAAAACAAAACATTTTTGTCAAGCGTGTGTGTGTGTGTGTGTGTGTGTGTTTGTGTGTATGGGTCTGGGTGTGTGTGTGTGTGAGTTTGTGTGTGTGTGATGAAGCCTTTATAGTTTAAAATACCTCCACATAATCAAAGTGCTTTAGAGCCTTTATGTGAAAGTTCTTTAAACCTTTCAAAGGTTTTTCACACTTAACATTATTCTTTAGGGAACCAGAAGTGGATCTTCTCAGCCACTCAAGCAGAGAACCCTTTGTGGAACTTGAAAGTGTAGTTTAAATAGATATTTGCATTTTATAAAATGCTGAAGGAACAGTTTGTTATATAACTGCAGTTTCCTCTTCAGTAAAATGTCCTTCTTACAATGTTACCCTCAGCTATAATCATGTCACAGAAACTTTTACAGAGCAAATATTAGAGCGATGGTGTTTCTTACCAACTTTAAAAGCAATATTACAAGGAAATGTAATTACAGGCACATACGTCTGTTCTGCACAATTTGTACATTCATCCAAAAGCACTACACTCTTGTGGTATTATCTTTTTTAAGAATGTTGTGTGAGCTGCACATTGTGTTCATCTCTGGGTGCAACAAAGGGCAGTTTGTCTGAATGGTCCACTCTAAGCACTCTAAGCACTCTAAGCAGAAAGTATCAAAGCAATGAAGTTTGGAGCCTGATGTCTAAGAATTGTTTTTATATGCCATTGCTTGTGCTATAATATTGATGTTCCTTATACACACACGCACATACAAACACAAACACACACACACACACACACACACACACACACACACACACACACACACACACACACACACACACACA
>JBBJLS010000140.1:20026745-20037226 GCA_037577275.1 Bryconaethiops microstoma | reverse complement strand
TCTCTCTCTCTCTCTCTCTCTCTCTCTCTCTCTCTCTCTCTCTCTCTCTCTCTCTCTCTCTCTCTCTCTCTCTGATTAATCTAAAACACCGTCTCCTCACTTGATAATCTTTCCCCGTGTGATGTTGGAAATATGATTGTCACAGAAGTAAATTCCCTCCGATTCAATTTTGTGAGATTAATTAAAAGTAATTACGGTGCAGTCTCTGTCCATGGGCATTATTGCCAGCAGCGTGCCGAGCTTAATTGTTGTTTTAGAGTTTGAGTGACACTGTTCCTCTCCACCAAGTGTTTACACTCATAATTTGATCACAAAGTCCGCCTCAGATCCTGATTTACATCCATCATGTGCATTAACTGTCAAGGCTGTCATTAGCAACCTCGCCTCCCTGCTGCATACACTCCACATTCACTCGAAGTCAATGTGATCATAAAGAGTTTGTCAAGCTATCATAATGAGATGACCCACACTGAAGTGTTTGAAAGGGCTGTTGAAAACTGAACAGATTAATGGAAATTGTGATTGGTCAAAGTCTTAAAACTTGACAAACTTAAACAAACTGTAGTTCAGCATCATCTGACTGTAGTGGAATAAAAGGTGACAGTAGGGACAAGTGAACAAACTGACAGAGCTTTAAATAACTGAAGAAGTCAATTTCCTCGATGTGTTTTAGATTGTTACACCAAAAGTTAGAATTTAGTATACAAGTACACATTTTTTAATTGGATAATACAAAACTAATGTTTTCAGATGAGTGAATGCAATATGTCCATTCCTGTCAGTGCATTTAAACCTTCAGTTCTATTAAAGTCAATATAATAAAACCATCAAAGTGATCACAAATAAAAATGTCATGATTTACTATTGAAATATTTGGTATTTAGTGATTGCCTTTATTATATCAGTGCTGTTTATTTTGTTATATATAACTGTTTAACTCATTTTATAAAAGTGATCAACCTCTTTGTGCCACATTCAGCCATTTGTTTTAGCTTAAAATATGTTTTAAATATATTTAAATATTTAAACATAGTTAAGGTTTGTGGAGTAACCTAGTAAACAGAAAGGTAATGATAATGTCAGTGGACCCCCTTCAGTTAAATAGTACACTATAGTCTTGCTATCATTAGGGTTAGGATTAGGAATTGGTTAGGATTTGTATTAGAGTTACAGGGTTTCAGAGGAGCAAGGTGTAGGATTAGAGTCAAAGTTTGGAAAAATGTAAATTAAACACAATTTAAATATCTAAAATGTGCTCTTTAAATAAAGTGTTGTCCTAATGAAGTTTCATAATGAAGCTATTCAGACCCTCTAATCTACCCTCTAAAGCAGCGGTCCCCAACCTTTTTTGTGCCGCGGACCAGGTTCATGTAAAATAATATTTTCAGGGACCGGTATAGATACAACTGTAAACAAAGTGCGTATAAATATGAAGAAGCTCCCTAAAAACGTTTGTTTTTGTGGGCTAAATTTTTTGATATAATGTATCATGTGACCGAGACGAGCGTTTTTTCAAAATAAAAGACCTTTCAGACTCTGATAATAAATAAAATATTTTTCATTTTGTTTTTCTGTGCAGCCCGGTGGTTGGGGACCTCTGCTCTAAGGTAATGTATATTTTATTTTACCAATGTAGCCTCAAAGGTGCACCATGGTCAAACTTACTTTCCCAAGGGAAGAGATGTGTATTTGTTTCTTTAAAATGGAAAAAGTAAAACACAAGACACTTAAAAAACTATATAGATAAAATAGAATAGAATAGAATATTCTTTAATAGAATATGCTCCTATTCTGTGCCCTTACTAAAAATAATGAGGATGCATCCATAGGGGTACAACCCCAGTGACCGTTTAGTACCTTTGTGCTGAGTGTGGAAATAGAAACATAATGTGCTTTTCTTTAGTGGAACAATGTCGCTTATTAATTTCTACAGCTACTCAGTTAACTGATATAATATTTATATCAGGTTGCCATAGCCATGCCTACAGTCATAAATGCTTAACTAGTTGTATAGTTGACCTTTATTGATGCTGACATGATATTGGCATGGTAATATATGTCCCATAGGTCCAAGGGTATCAGGCAGAGCATTGTTACTGGGATTTCAGTGTTACCAGTGTGTTGAGAGTGGTCCACCATCCAAAATACCCAGGCTTTTCCGGTGGGGTTTTAGAAGATGTCAATTAAAACAGTGGCAAAGACAGACAAGAACACTTCAGCTTTGTTCATTCAAAATATCCAAAGAGGGCTTAACATCGTTATTAGGCTGCTTTAACTGAGCACAGAATAAGAAAGTTTACAAATGTCTTCATATCTGTATTAAAAAGCTACAAAATACCATCTCCATACTATATCTTATCATAGTTTCCATTTGAAGGCATTGTCCAGGCCTTCAGTGGACCGAAATCTTATAGATGCTTTCAAACGTACTGCCATATTAAGGCTATTATATTCTAACCAAAAGAAATCTAGGCAACATTTCTAATCATGGTGGGGCTGCTAATCATGTGTGAACAGAACAAAAAAAAGAGCAGATTTGTTTGACCACCAATGCAATTCAAAGCAGCCCTCTATGGATAGTTGATATCTACAGTCTCCAACTGAAGGTGGAGCTACAAATGTGTGTATTAACTGAGTATTACGAGGAAAATATTTTGTGTCTGAAACGGATGATGAAGAATTTGTTTTTGCTGAAACTTGGAGAACACTAAACAATATTTTAGCAACTATGACGCCAGTCTGGAGAGCCAAACACAAATCCACACTGGCTGGGAGGCCAAACACAAATGCAGAAACACATCCAAGGACCAGTGGGGTTTCAAAGCAGTTTTATTTATACAGCTCTGAAACCAAAAACCAGATGAAACAAAATACAGCCCTCTCTGGCCAACTCACTTCTTTCCTTCAGCCTCACCAGCCACTATCCTTTCTAGGCAAAATCCTTCTCTTCAATGGCTGGAGAGCCAGTGTTTTAGGTATTCTGGCTCCTCCCTTGATTTAATTCAGATGTCCCTTGGTAGGGGAGGAGCCCTGCAAGCATATCCTGGGGCTGTGATGGCATCTCCGCCTCTCCACCCCTACACAATTTAACAGTGCCGATATACCATTATTACCTGTCAGATGAAGTAGTAGGTTAGAATCTGTGACAACCAGTCATATTTCTTCACAGCATGATAAAAGTTTGACAGATTGCAGAGTGGCACAATTAATACATCAGCTAATACTGCATAATCAAGCTGTCAATTCTAGAATATACTGTCTATCACAACAATTGAGAGTTATCTCATATTGTTACATTGTCTAAGCTAAATGAACACTTATCAAAACTACAACTTTTCTCGTATAACGTGATTTCAGTTTGACCAAATCTATCTCTAGAAGGCCATTGTACACTGTAAACCCAACAGTTTGGGCTTTTTATTATTGACTGTTCTAATTCAGTTACTTTAAGGTGCATTCTTATTTCTGATACATTCACTAAGCACACACAAACTGCTTAATCCCCAGAGAATGGAATGCTCTGGAGCAACTGCACATAGGCCAAATGCCAAATGCCAAACACAGCTAGAGAGGCATAATTCCCCCAACAGTGGACTGTGGAGTAGCAGGACCATATTTTCTAGAGTGAAGAAGCTCCATCTAATACTTTTGGGACAAGTTGGATTGGTGTTTGTGATCCACAACCAATCGTTTAACACACATGGCCTAGTGGTTAGGGAGTTGCCCCTGTGATCAATAGTGTTCAAACCCCAGGACCACCAGTGGCAGAGTAAGGTACTGTCCCCATACACTGTTCCCCAGGCGCTGCATCACTGGCTGCCCGCTGCTTCACTTGGTGAATGGATTAAATGCAGAGAAAGAATTTCACATTGTTCACACTGCGTGCTGTGATGTGATGTGTTCACACGTGAGTATAAGGGGCCACTTTACTTTACAGAGACATTCAACGAATAAATCCATTAGTTAAATCTGGCAGCTGACTAGTCAAGGTCAATGTCTAAAATACAGGGACAGAAGGAACAGCAGTGTATGATCAGACAGAAAATTCAGAAAACGACTTTCTGTAAAACACAAAACCCAAAGCAAAAAGATGCACACTCATTTCAGAAGGACTGTCCAAGACTAAGACCAGCTGAAATAGGACAGAAGCCATCCCGTGCATACATTGCTCTCATCTAAATGTGACAAAGTGTCCCAAAAGAGTAAAATTAATCACTGCAGCAAGCAGGGACAAACTTTCTCTTAATTCCCTTGAGTACAGAAGAAACACTAGATAGGTTTAAGTTCAGGACACATAGTACAAGTTTTCTTGCTATTTTTTTGATGTCACTGTCAAGTTTTCCTCAATGCATTCTCAAATACGTTTAAAACAGCTTAACTAAACATTGAGTTGCAGAAAAAATGTAAATATATATATTAACTGAATGAATGTCCTGAATTTGTATTTGCTTTCAGAATTTTGTATTTTGTAGCAACAAACTAGTGCCTTTAAGGAGCTTGATGAAGCCCAGTAATATGCAAAATCCTGGCTCAAACATCAAGCCCAACACATCAGAGGCACCATCGGTGATTTGGCATGCTGCTATAGAGCTGCAACAGAAGAGCAACACAGAGGTCACAAAAAAAAGTGTCATGAAAGAGGGGGGAAGAGCGTGAATAGAAGTAGGTGATGGGTGCTTTTTTCCTTCTTCTTTATTCTACCAGGATGTGCCATTAAGCTCTACTCCCTCAACCTGTAGAGCTTATTGCATTAAGACTGAGGTGCAAAGTGAGCGGCTTAATGCTTGAATGTTATTTCTTCATATTTAACAGCAGCAGCTCAAGCTTTTTTTTTTTTTTAAATTTCATCCAAATCTCCTACATTCCTTCATCCATCATCATTGCAAGCTTGTTTCCCTCTGTACCCAATAGTCACTGCCTCTCACGCTCCCACTTCATCTCATACTCTGTAATTCTTTCCCCCACACACACACATACTCATAAACACACACACACATGCACCTGTGCTGCACAAAAATTTACAGACATGACTCAGCTCCCCTGTTAATCATTATGCATAGTGAATTACAGACTACCACCTGATCTCACAACACCTGCCACACACACATCCACACACTCCCCAGAGACAAAAACAGTCTCACCCTAGCCCCTCCAATACATCAAAATATATTTCCCTCAAGTCAATTCTATTCCCTCATGAGTTACCTCTAATAAATGTCATGGGCGTACATTTTGATTTATTTTACACATTCCATCTGAAATGGAGCTGCACTGTATGTAGGTCTCTCATCTAAAGGTTTTGTGGCTGCCCTGAGGCTTGGCATTAAACCTTGGAGACATTGCATCCATCCTCTCATGTTGGCTTCACGAGAGCCGCTCCATCCTCTGGTTCTGAAGGTCAGTGTGTGTGTCTCCTAGAACAAATCCTTTCAGATTCCGGATGTGGCCTTCTGGCTGAGTACATAAACTGTAAACTGTTAAATATTCTCTGTGTATTTGTCTGCTTGTGCATGGCCCTGGGCACGCTCATGCCTCTTGGAGACCCAATCAGCCATAAAGCGGGTTTGCACATGAAGCTTGGGTAGACCGTCTCCACCTCCATGCATCACTGCTTAGATACAACTTTAGTGACCCCTTTCCTTTGTAACTTTGCATTAATAATGCAAGCTGCATTTATCAGCTCAGGCCCGGGGAGACGCTAGCCTTTCTCTGGAAACACACGTTCTCCGGCGCAAAACCAAGGAGTCGCCTGGGAAATAAGGGAGTGTGTTTACTGACACTTACTAAATCAAAGGGAATGGCAGAACGACATGATTACACAATCTAAAGATTCCTTCTTCATGCTTTGTAAAAAAAAATCTTTGCTGATGTAACAAGACCTCATGTCTCCATAAGGGTAACTTTAAAGGAGGGGGGAAATGTTTTATACTTTAATGTCTGGTACTGTAGTAAGATCCGAATCCAAGCAATTTTGAACATTTTCTATTGGTCCATTTATCACAGGGGTGTGGCTATGTTCAGTCTATTGGGCTGAACACTTTTATAACCTTAGACTAAACACCTGGGATAAAACAAATATTTTGTACTCATTTAGATACATAAAAGATGAATGAAATATTGTAACACTCTAATTAAAATGTATTCCTGCCTCTATGGATGGGCTCAGCCCCTAATGTTGGATTATGACAAAGTGAAAAAAGTAAATTTATACTGCTTTCTGTTCATTTTTTTTTTATTTTCTTACTCACCTGTTACTAGATAGCAGGGTAAACATTTGGAAGCAAAGATTTGGATGGCTCAGAAGCGTAGTAACAGTATTTCTTTTTAGAGAAGTATAATTGTAAACACTTCTGGATATCGACTTCCTTCTCAAGCTTTGAACTTTTTGTACTGTGCGCAGTGATCTACCAACCACCTAAATGTAATAAAGACTTCATCAGTGACTTCTCTCATTTCCTGGTGCAAATTATGTCAAAATATGACTGTGTTTTAATTGTCGGATATTTTAATATCCATGTTTGTTGCCCTGATAAGCTGCTGGTTAAAGACTTCTTAACTTTGATCCACTCTTTTAATCTCGTGCAGTGTGTTGCTAGCCCAACACATCTACATGGACACATGCTTGATTTGGTTTTATCATGTGGCTTGTCAGTCCTTAATTTAGAGGTTGCTGATGCTGTGGTTTCTGATCACAGTCCTGTTTTATTTGATATCTCTCATCCTTATCATGTTTTATTTGATATCTCTCATCCTTATGCTCAGTTCTCTGCTGCTTTTAATAATGGCATCGATGCCAACCTGGGGTCCTCTTTAAGCTTTTGTACTGATGAGTTAACTGATGAGTTAATTCCCCTTTCTTTCAAAGATGTTGGAGAAAATTGTTTTTATTCAATTAAATGCCTTTTTAGACAGGAATGATATCCTTGAGGTGTTTCAGTCTGGTTTTAAACCCGACATAGTACTGAAACAGCACTTTTGAGGGTTTTTAATGATATTCTTTTATCAAATGACTCTGGTAACTTTGTTATCCTCATGCTATTGGATTTGATGGCTGCAGTTGATACTGTTGAGCACAGCATACTTATGTCAAAGGTGCAGCATTAGACTGGTTTCACTCTTATTTGGCAGACAGAAGTTTCTATGTCGGTATAGGTGACTTTATCTCTTCTTCAGTGCCTCTTTATTATGGGGTGCCACAAGGTTCAATTTTAGGGCCCCTTCTCTTCTCTCTGTATTTGCTTCCTTTAGGCTCTATTTTGAGGAAACATGGGATCTCCTTCCATTGCTATACTGATCACTGTCAAATTTATATTCTTTTCAACCATAAAGGTCCTTATTCCATTCAACCAATATTGTTATGCCTCAGTGACATCAAAGCGTGGATGTCAAAGTTTTTGAGTTTTAATGAAAAGAAAACTGAAGTAATCCTGTTTGGTCCTAGTCGTACCACTGATCCTTCTCTTTTTAACCTCGGTTATCTGGAGCATTATCTAAAGAGCACTGTTACAAACTTAGGAGTGATTATAGACTGTGATTTTAAATTTGACACGCAAATTGGTGCCATGGTACAGAAGAGCTTTTTTCATTTAAGGCAGATCGCTAAGCTAAAGCCTGTACTAACACAGAAAGATTTCATAAAGGTGATTCATGCTTTTATTACAACTCGTCTGGACTACTGTAATGCCCTTTATGTTGGGGTTAGTCAGGCTGCCCTTTCTCGCCCTCAGCTAGTCCAAAATGCTGCTGCTCGTCTGTTAACTGGGACACGCAAGCATGAACACATCTCACCAATTTTATCCAGTCTTCATTGGCTCCCGGCGCGTTATAGAATCGATTTTAAAAGTCTCCTTTTAACATATAAATGTCTGAATGGTCTTGCTCCATTCTACCTCTCTGACTTGCTTCGCCTCTATGTTCCCTCTTGGTCCCTAAGGTCTGCTGATCACTTGACCTTGGTAGTTCCAAAAGCTAGGCTGAAGCTCAGAGGGGACAGAGCTTTTTCAATCACGGCTCCAAAACTTTGGAACAAGTTGCCTTTACATGCTAGGCTGGCTCCATTTCTCCCTGTTATCAAAACATATTTGTTTTCTTTAGCTTTAGTGATTGTGCATCTTTTACGGCTGTTGTCTATGTGTTACTGTATCTTATAAGTGTTTGTGTGTTTGTAATTTTTTTTGACTGTACAGCACTTTGGGGGCAACTCGTTTGTTTTAAATGTGCTATAGAAATAAAGTTGGAATGGAAGTAGTCTGTAAAGTTTTTCATGCATCGCCCAACCAAACCATATTATAGATTATTAACATTATCATCTAACAAAAACATATTCATCTTTTGGTAAGGGATGGGTTGAGGTCCATCTGACAAATTAAAAGCTGATTAAACAGTAGATATCTTCTCAACATGGCAAAGAAAATCTCTGAAATCAAGTCTATCCGCTCATCTAACCTCTAAGTATCCCTGATAGAACCCCAGACTGCCAGTACAATGTGCATTCTGCATGTATCCTGTAGCAGGGCTTTTGCTATACATGAACATATTAGAGTTTACCTGATGCCATTCATGTATGTGAGTAGACTTGACACCGTGCTGGATAGTCTCAACTACTGATGTTGCTATACTTGAGTCATGGCATCTTTTCATAATTTTTTTCACACAGTGAAAAAAATCAGTTGGCATTTTCAAACCATGAAAAAGACAAGGCAAAGTACCACATTGCATATCCATAAGCATTTTAAAGTGCTTTGCATGAATAAAAACAAAACGGAACCAGCATAAAGAGCAGAAAAAAAGTGCTTAAGTGAAATTGAATTTTTTACACTTATTACCATTAATAACAATAAACAACATGCTAAGTAAGTAAGAACTGTCTGTGAGGTATAAATAAACCAGTGTTAGCATGTAAATTCCAAGAGGACTAATTAAGCCTAAGATTTATAATACACAAGAGTTACGAAATTATATTACTTATTATTATATAATATTGTATTATGAAATTGGAGATATGAATGCTGCCAACACACAGATATGGGCTACCTACTGTACTGAAAAAGCACATTGGCCTTTTTACAAAACTAAAGTACTCTCAAGCTACATCCCCTCTCTGCCCCTCACTAGACTACTTACATCCTTTCTCATCCCTTCCATTCTGATGTGACTTCAGGTCTAAAGATGGTGTTGCCCACTGCACAGTTTCGATTAAAGTTAAAAATATCCCACTTGATGAAGAGATGTGAGTCATTCTAGATCCAAGGTCTTTAGTGAACAAACAGAGGGAATAAGCAGAGAGTTAGGTGGTTGTACATGGGCAGAGAAAACTGAGGTTTCATTCTGGAGTTAACAGGAAAATAAGAATCCGCTGGCATCTCCTTCTGCATGCCACTGGGAAGCATGAGGGTCCATCTGACCATACAAAAGAAAGGCAGGTAATGCAGGTTACTTAAAGGCTCACAGGCTGTTAACTTTCTCCCAGGTCAGGTCCCTCACAACCAAATGTCACACCTTAACCCAAATGTCACTTGGCATAAAGGAAAGGTGGAAAGCTTTGACACCTGAGGTTTTTCTTTCTGAAGCTGAAGAAAACTGCAGTAGTAAACACTCAGGGATAAAATCTTTTTGCACTGTGGACCAAATATACCCGTGTTTTTTCTATAAGCTTTCAAGTACAAACAAAAAAGGCTCAATCTGCATTCACGTTAAATATGAAAGTTCTGTGGCATGCACATGGAAAAACCTCATGCATATGTGCATACATATCTCCCTCATGCATATGTGCAGTGCCAGAATAGAAGAGTGATACAAAGGCAGAGTTTATTAAACAAGTCTGAGATCCAAAAACTACAAAGATAGTCCAGCTTAAAATAGACCAAAATCTGAGAGTAAATACACACAATAAGGCCAACAAGGGTACGAACAAGAACGCAGAGACAAAGCCAGCAATGCATAAACCAAACTTAAAATACAGACTAATGACTCAAAGGGAAAAAAATAGGCAATGTCACACAAGGAGAAAAGGAGAAAATAAATTATTTTAGACAAGACACTAAAAACAGAAACAATTAAGGTCAATTTGTCAGATTTCTAAATCAATGCACTTCAGTAAAATGCCTATTATTCAACTGTAATAACATAAATGTCAACATTGAACAGAAATATATTTATTTTAGAATGTCTCGTCAATTACACGGCCACTCGTTTACATTAAATATTTTCCAGTATTTAGCATTTTCAGTGAATGGTTAGCTCTGTCATACCAGAATCAATCATGTTCTGTCATATACCACTGAAAACCTTTCCTGCACAATCTAAATACAGTATTCAAATTTGTGTACTTATTTGATTACATTATATATTTACATTTACATTTACATTTATGGCATTTAGCTGACGCTCTTATTCAGAGCGACATACAACAGTGCTTAAGTCGTCTACATCTGTTTCTTAAACCTGTAAAGCTTAACTCAAGTCCACATCCATTGTTCAAC
>JBBJLS010000140.1:20005703-20018382 GCA_037577275.1 Bryconaethiops microstoma | reverse complement strand
AACCTCCTTAATCCAAGAGATGCTACTGCCTTGAACGAGGTTATACTGGACTATTTTACATCCAGAGATGAGGACGACTGTGAGGACGTAGTGGAGGTGGGGAATTTACTGAAGAGCAAGAGAAGTCATGCTATGAAGGTAAGCTAACTATTTCGATGGGCTACAAGATTTTTCCTTAGTTGTTATACTGCATGGCTATCAACCTACAATCAAAATAGTCAGAGTTTGAATTCTTAATACAATAAAAACTTACTTGAAATAGGTTATATCCTTTAGGTGACTTCTGTTTCTGTATTAGGCTAAGGATACCGCTGTAGCTAACCCTGGTATACTATTCCAAGGTCTCCTGACAGGTCGAGAAAGTTTCCTGAAAGATTTTGTTTGTGTGCTCGGTCACCATTTGCATGTTGAACATGTTAAACAATGGTGACAAGTGCATTGAAAATTTCAGTGTTAAGCACAACCACAAACTTTGCATTTGTTTATTCAGTCCAGGTTTTATGAGAGTTTAAAACAGGGAATTAGCCTGAAATTAGAGGCTCATATTAGGCTACATCATAATGATGATGCTGCCAGCAGACTCGGTCTCTGCTTGCATAAAGTTGCACTAATTCTGTCTGTATAAACGGTGCATTAATGGTTGTATTAGCAGTCCTTGATACTAATGGCGTGATAGGGCCTTAGATTACCAACTAAGTTAAAGGAACACTTTATAACTTTTCACCACTATTTGATGTATCCTGTTTATCAATTAGCTTTGGTACCACCTCCAAATTAATCTGCATGGCATATAGTCATATAAAGGGTTAATAAACACAATGTTAGGTCTATTCCGACCAGTCATACACTTTACAACACAACAATGCTGACTGTATTGTCATCAAACACCAATTAGCATCTTGTAGCAGTGCCAGTAAGGTTCTGCAAAATGTTTCGAAGGTTTTGTGTGCCTTTGAGGTAGCAGTCCACATATTTTACTCCAAAAACTCTATAGTGTTAATTTTGCATACACAATCAAACACAAATAATTTATACAGATTTTCAACATATGGGGTGCCAACTTCACAAAGGTTTTATACGTTTGTAGCAGTAAAAAAAATCAAGGCTGAAGTACAAAGCGTAAAGTCATTGATTAGCCTATCTTGGACAGTAGAAGTTTAGTCTCTTTACTGAAGTCTGATAATTATTATCCCATATTTCAGATGATGACAATCTTGTCATGGAGGACGTCAGAGAGATTCTGCCACCATTACCAGTTCCACAGAAGGGTGATGGCAATGTTGGGGATCGTGTGTGCAAGTACAACAACGGGCACCCATGTTCAACTCGTTTCTTGCCAGTGGAGCTGCAGATGATTCGATGCTGTTACCTGGAAATGACAAAAGAGGAGCTGGATATGGCCATATTGGCAAAACTATCATGTGGAATACATCTATCCAAGATGACATGCTGTTCTAAAAAAAAAAAAAAAGAATAGACTACATGTAATGCCCAACGTACAGATTTTTAAAAAATCAAAGAGCATACTGAATGGATATGAAATAGTGGTTCAATCAATATAAATGAATTGATGTACTGTACATAAATAAAACATAACATGTGCATGTGTATTGTATGTTTTCACTTGATGTGCATGTCAAGTATGTATCATATGTAATTAACAAACTTATTTTTTATAATAGTAAATGCTTAATAACAATAAAGTAATTACTGTACGCATTACTGTACATTTTATTTAGGTCTATAAGGTTATTATTATTATTATTATTATTATTATTTATTATTATTATTATTATTATTAGCAAAATAGATCTTAAATATGTTTCATCAATATGTGTTTGAATTTGTTATTTAAAATATTTCATAACTAACAAGAGTTAAAAACTTGGTGATAAGTTACTCATTGAACGTGTGATGCTTGGTGCCAAAGTGACTTTTTTTGTTTTAAAATGTACATTGACTAACTAATGTTTCACTAAAGTAATCATTATATTCATTTATCTTTCACTACTTTACTGCTCTGATTCTATTTAGAATGCTCGTCTTTAAAGTGTTTTTCCTCAAAATTCCATCCCAAAAAATCCAACTGGTCAGCTGACTTTGGGTAATTATAACATTTGATAGAGGCAAGTTATGAAAATAATGAAAACATATTTGAAAAGAGCTTGAAATAGGCTTTCAGATGGTCTCAAAAAGGTCAAAAGGTCTCAAAAAGGTCAAATTCCACCATGTGAAGGGTTGCCCCATATCCCATCACATTTCGTTGACAGGGGAGGAGAAGGGTTGAGCTGAAGTGTAGAATTTTCTTTTTAAAATCATTTTTCCACAGGCGTTGAACAGGAGGTCTTAGACCATCTATGTTTTGCACACTGCATGAAGGTTTGTATTTATTGTACAGCAGGTTTTGTCTTTAGTCTATTTTTGCACTATACGTTGATTGTTGTATCTATTGTACTTTTGGCACTATATATTCACGGTCTGTTGACTGATGCAGTCTTCAAGAAGGCAGACACCTTTGAATATTTGCTCTTCCTCTGTGTGCAACATCACATTTGTGTTACAGTGATCCGTATCTTTGTCCCCAGTCAAGAAACAGGAGGAAGATCAGTAGTAGCACGAGCGTGTCACTCAAAAACAAGCAGAATTGCCGCCAGTATCACAGCATTTTCAGCTACGTCTCCGATCTCTCAATAATTCCATCTCCCTTCAGTGCATCTCTCTGTATCTCTACTGCACTTTAATAATAAAAGCATCTCAGCCTCATCCCTAAAGAGATTTGTTTTCGCGTCAAAGAGCAAATACCGTTTTATTATGCTGCTAGCCACAGCCTTTTGTTTCTTTGTGCAAAAAACAAACTTCAGATCTCCGACATCTTTACATTTGAAAAGTGTCCCTAGAACAAAACAGGCATTAACTGAAGATTACACATACTGTTCCTGACTAAGAGTGTCTTCTACTCTTCTTAAATGGATTCTGGTTTGTACGGATGTTTGAGGCACACCTCAGCCATGGTGGGTTTTTAACAAATGTTTAATATTCTCTGCCTAAAACAAACTTGTTCTAGGATTTGTTTTGTAAGGACTGGTAGTGAAAAGTTGCATATAAAACTTTGCAGAAAAATCTTTGAAATTACTTTTGAAATTATAAGTTCAAAATTCAGCCGACAGGTACAACAAAGCTATCCCACAATCAAATTCCACTCACAGACCCAAGTAGAACAGTGGCGGACAGATTCATGAAGGTTAGTCAAGGCACGTAACCCACAGCAAACAGAGCAAAAGTCAAAAACTGAAATCAGGAATATCAAAGGCAAGGCTGGATGCATAACAAAGCAGGTCAAAATACAGAAGTAGCAATACTTTACAAAGTCTCAAAGAAACCTCAGTCCTTAAATAAAGGGAATAATAAAGTCATCATTTAACTCTCAAGCTCCCCTAGTGGTGAACGGCAGCACTGAACGTCACAATCCCGCTCTAGAATTTAGTTTAAATAGCCTGCTCTTTTTATGTAATACAATGATTCACACATCAGTAAATCGTGCAGCTATTCAGCAGTTGTTGGTGTGCTTTGTAAATGAATCTATGTACAAAACAAACAATTTGTAATATACCAACTAAACATAGCTTAGACAACATTCCCCAATAATGCCATTCTTTTTCAAAATTGTAATTGTATTATATTAATAAAAATCAATGTAGATTCATGCAAAGTGTTCTATAGAAAAAAAACTCCTTTCATCTCCTCTCCAGTTAATGAGGAATATGTGAGAAAACAGCTGCTTTGAGATGATTTGTAAGCATCAGCAGTGAATGAACCATTTCCATTTCATATCTAAAATATGGTCCATTTAGCGCTCATGCAAAAAATAATACATACACTTATAGATGCAGTTCTCTCCAACCCAGTTGTTCCCATAGTTGACCCACAGTTTGAAAACTGGTATTAACATTTCTACTGGTTATTACCAAGTACCTTAAAGAGGTGCTGATGAAAAGGTAGCAGAGAAATGAAACTGGGGTAAAACATGTTGTCCATGTTATATGGTTTGTGTTGGTTAAATCTTTTTGAGGTGAAGTCCAAGCCCTGGGGAAATCTCTGGCATGGAATCAGCAGTATATCAGGGGTTAGCTCTTGCTGCCAGTTATTTACATGCTTTAGAAATGGTACAATATTACAGGGTGCAATATTTCAATATCAAAAGGGTGATTAAAATAATGCTATAGGTAAGTTGTGTCTACATTTTCAAAAGACACTGCTATGGTCATCTGAGAAGATGTTCTGCTTAAATCTGTTTAACTACATATAATCCATGTTGCATTTAAATTGTTACATTTACATTTTACATAATTCATGTTACATTTAAATTACATTTGTTTGTACCCTGCTCTCACCTAAAGTTTAAGGAAAAACAAAACTGGTATATACCTTTACGTTATATGGGGGGCTCTTTGGACTTTGAGAAGGTTCTCCACCCTCATGCATCTTGTTTACAAAAAGCTTTCTTCACAGAACCCTCCACTGAAAGGCTTTTCTTTCTTTGGCATGATTCCAAAGAGTCCATTTTGGCACCTATTTTTGAAATAGCAAGTTAAAATGGCCTGTTCTTAGTGTGCTTCACTGCAAGCAAGAAAAAAAAATAAATTAAAACTTAATGTGCACACTTTGAGTTCAGACTCATAATAGGACCTACAAATCTTTGGTATAATTGAAAAAAGAAAAATGAGAGAAGGTCTTCAAAGAAGACTTCAGCCACAAGAGTAAGTCATCAACCACTTGACTAATTTGTTTCAGTGATGTAATTATAGTGTGGCACCGCTATACATTTCATACTGCCTGGGTCTAGTGGTTCATCTACTTAAGTTGTCAAACCACTTATCAACAATTGCATGCAAGCACACAATTCACCTTGAGGAAAGCTCTGCACATAAATGATGGGGTCAAAGAACTAAAAGAACTTAGGCACTGGTGCTGGCACAGTAAGCTTGTTATTAAAGGAGTCATATACTGAAATTAAACTGAGTTCCTTATAAGTGAAAGTGACCATTCTGTAATACATGAACACCATGAAATTCTTCCTCTGCATTTAATCCATTCACCAAGTGAAGTAACGGGCAGCCAGAAACATAGTGCCCGGGGAGCAGTGTGTGTGGGGATGGTACCTTGCTCAAGGGTACCTCAGTGGTGCTTAGCAGTCTTGGGACTCAAACCCACGACTTCCTGATTGCAGGGTGAATGCCCTAACCACTAGGCTACCAGCAGCCCCATACTCTGAAAACCTCCAAAATTACTGTTACACTTTACACTGAATACAATGCACATGTGGAATACCTACGTGTGTAGCTACATTGGCTGGTTTTGATTAAACATGGATATTTGAAGCTTGTAAAAGACATTCTTTGGATCTTAGATACCTTTTATGCTTTAGTTTTATAATGGCTCTTTCAGCAAAGAGCCCTGACATACAAATATTTTCCATTTCTATCAAGTCACTATGGTCTTAGTCTTGTTGTTCCAGGCACTAAGAAAGTGAACTCTAGAATGTACAAAATAATGTTTTTTTCCTGACTAAATTGGTCCCACATACTGTAAATCAAAATGTCTGGTTGGTTTCTAGGGCTGGGTGACTGAAGGCCTAATCAGTGTGAAAGTTCACTGTGAAATTCTCGGGAGACTAGAGCACAGAGTAGCGTAGGTACAAGTGGGGCATAAATGTCAAAACTTAAACCAAACCATGGCTTCCTCAGGCTGAACTCACTCACTCACTCACTCACTCTCAGACCTGTCTGTCCTCCAGCCAATACTCCTTGTCACAGTTGTCTTCCTACAAGGTCTCTCCAAAACTGGGGTGGAGCGCCCAGGCTGATAAAGTGTTCTGGCTTCTCCCTATTTAGGGGCACCTGGACCTTGCTGAGGAGGAGCCACATGTCAGCTGTTCTGGAGCACATGACAGCTACTATACCTCTCCACTAACACGCTGTTGTCCATTCCGGGGCTCACAGACCCCGCCTGCAGAGAGTAGCGTCACCAGAGTGCTGAGCCCAAAGGGGGGATTCCCCTTCTCTCTACGTGTGAGTGTGTTTTGTTTGTCCTGCGTGCTTGGCAACCCACCTGTTCCGGACCGGCTCATTAGCGGTTGCGCAACAGGGTTGCCAAGCGCCACACCTGCTTTGGCGTTAGTACTAATCACCTTTCATTCAGAGTTAATGTGTCGCGTGTACTGATTGGTTATTCGTGTCGAGCCTCCTGTGTTCCCTCCAGATAAGAGCCAGCCGATCCAGAAAGGCGTCGCGTTGTCGCCCTCATTTCACCGTTCTGTTCACCCCCTCTGTTACCGGCGCCGGGCTGTGAGAGAGGACTGGAGACGAGTCTAGGGCTTACCATCGCGTGCAGACCGAAGCTTGCACCTTCTGAAACCCTGCTCACGGATCAGCGTGGTAACTCGCTGAACAGTCTCGCTTTTGGAAAAAGTAACTTTCCTTTTTGTCTCACCCTTTTGCAGAAGTGACAGGAGACGCCACCAAGGCTGCTGTCCAGGGAAAGCTCTACAGCTCTCGTAGCGCTGTGCGCCCCAAGCATATGACCCTCGTTTGAGGTTAGAACTGTATCTAAGTGTTGCTGGTCAGCCGGAAGGGACTAGACTCAGAAGGAAGCCTGTGTTATTGACTGTTCTGTTCTGTGAAATCCTTCGTTGTTCTAAGTCTTGTGATTAAAGCCTGGTTCTCCGAGATCCGCTTGCTCTTGCGTCCTCTTTCCCAGATCCGACATGACAACTGTCATATAGTGAAGGGAACATTAGCATCCCATGAGCGTTACAAGATTGACTTTTTTGTTCCCACTAAAACCTAAGTGAAATGAGTTACAATAGTACTTGCAGATTTTAAATATTGCACACATGAAGACTATGAAATAAAAATGACTGTTCCCAGAAATGTCCTCCTCTGAAGGGTTCCCCACTGTCATTCACTGACTCACTGGTTGGAAGGTAGTGTCGCGACCAACAAAACATTTACCAATTTACCAATAAATAAGAAAAGCAGTCCTGATGATTCACAACTACTGTATAACCTGTAAATAAATGGCTTATTAGCAAAACCTTTAGCTAGGCAGTAACTCAGTGATGGCAAACAAGGTTAAATGAGTGTTAACCGCACTGACTAAAATTGTACATAATTTCTAGACCACAAGGGATGAGCTATTTTTTCCCTATAATCTTTTAAGGGTCTTATCATTAGTTTCTGTCCAGTACAAGATGCAAAGATACCATAAGGCAACTGGTAGACTACTTTTGCCCTACCATAATCCATTATTTTTTTTTAACACAACAAACCAACTCAACACTAAGAGACCCTGTAAGAAAAATATACAGCTTCAAATAAGTTTCATGCTTCTCTCAGCGCAGGCTCCACTGAGGCCCTGCATATTCTGCCCAATCACCACTGCCATCTAACCACTATTACATATTCTCTTTGTGCATCTCAAGGCTTGCAGGACCTGATTGACAGGCTGGGTGATAATGGATTTTACCCATGTCAATGTGCTTTGGGGGCTTATTATAGATCTAAAATTGATCAACGGCTTCCATGCAAGTTTGATTACCGCTGAATGCTTTGCTTCGTTATATCACACTTGTGGAAAAGGAAGCACGCAACCATGAACATATGGGCTTATCCAGTTTGCATAACCGAGGCAATTACAGAGATAACAAAGCTAATCAACCACAGGCATTCCTATTTCAGATGCACAGAAAATACACCTGCATCACCCACTGAGACTGCTGAAGACAGCCGAGTGAAATATTTTAGAGGGGACCTTGTTTGCATTTGATTTTATTGGACCCAAAATATATTACAGGTAACACCTTATCTTTTCAAAAATTAATCAGTGACATTAGCTATGGTAGCACCTGTGTCATACTTATGATTTATGCATCATGGATGTGTATGAATCCTTTAATCCACCTCTTTTCAATTCTTGTTCCTACACTGCCCTGTATATAACCGCAAAGTCTAATTGATATTCAAAAATCTAATTTGCATTGCAGGCTGTGATGCCTATTGTCACAGGTATTCACCATTTCATCCACCTTCCTCCCTTCTGAATGTTGACTCTACTGCACAGAAGATTTATACACTACATGTTTACAACTATCCTGGTACTCCTCCTTATTAGTGAATTCAGACATACAGAGGTACGCAGGAATTCGGTTTCACACATCTTGTAAAATCTCCATAGAAAAGTATTAGATAGAATGAGATGCACTGAAGCAGTTGCACATGAACCTAAATTTACCATGCCCAAAGTCTAGCCCTGTTGGGGGGTTTAAAACTCCATGTTAGTTTAGGGAACAACGGAGGCTCATCAGTATCTTTGGGATGAGTTGTAGTGGTGTTTGTAATGGGGAAATAATAATCAGTACCCAACCTCACTAATGATATTCGGACCGCAATCAAAACTTCACAGCAGTATTTCAACATGTAGTGCAAAGTCTTCCCACATGATAAGAGGCTATTACTGAGTACAAACCATACTACATGGTCGCCATGAGTCACCATTTGTTAATACGTTTAAAACTGTCCGGAGCATAGTGGCCAAAAACCATTCTTGGGTAAAAGTAGCTTTACTCATTCCCAACCCCAAAAAGTTCTTAGTTCTGTTGCAAAACTCCCACAGCTAAATTTGTTTATATCTGTGGGAAAATCTACATTGTTAGATGTTCTGCCAAAATGCAAATGTAAATAACTCAAGACCTACCTGTAAAAAATGAAGTTAGACTGTGTTTTTCTGTAGAGAAAGTGTACAATTGTTAGAAAATGTTCTGAAAACTAAAAAGCCAGCAATATTGTTTGGTTGTCTCCAATCCACTGTCTGGACATTTACCTACATGTACCTTCCTAATACTGAGGAAGATCTTTTAAAGCGTCTAGTTAGCTGGAGTAGGAAGGTTTTGAGAACAGTTCTCTTAAAGCATCTCTCCTAAAGCCATTTTACAATTTAGCAGGTTCCTGATCATCCAAGCTATTTGGCACAGTTTTTTTAGTACATAAAGGGAGAACAGTAAGAGATCTAAAACAGAGCCTTGTAGGACACCATATCACACTCTTCTTTCTTTGGAAAATTTATTTAACAGAGAAACATTGGTAGAAAATTGTCAAGTAAAACCTAAACAAGAAAATCTATCTGTCTAAACGTACTGTGTTTTCAACTCGGTCCATTAAAATATCATAGCATTTGTTTCGAAAGCTGCACTCAGACAGTCCCAGAAGAGAAACTTTGTGACAATCTGAGACAACGAATACATCATTGAGCACTCATGCCAATATTGACTCTGTTGCTGATGCTGCCGAAAGCCAGCCTGAAATAATTCACGCTTGCCATGCTTATTTTACCTTTATGCTTGCCACGCTTATCTTGTTTTCATGCTTGTCAGGCTTACCTTACCTGTTATAAAGATTATGTCTGATGGCTGTGAACATAAAAAGCCATAAAGCAGGACACATACTGTACATATTCAGATTTATATGAGTTGATATTTTTACACCTCTTATGACCACAATGTTTAAAACATAAACCCACCAAACCAAGCAACAAAGCAAACAAAATATCAAAGAAAAGAAATCTGAGGAGTGTTATTCATATTTCAATAAGTATAATATCTTGCCTACTACACGTGTCTTGCAGCCACACGCCTGCTCCTCACTTCTGTCTCTGCTGCTCCTGATTAGCAGCCTCTTGGCAAGCCCTCTGCTAAATGTCCAGATGTTTGTTGAACTTTGTGCCCCTTTTGGCTATGGAAGTGAATTTCTGTGAATAAAATAGACAAGAAAAGCAGTGGACATGTGTAGTAAGTGTCTGCTTTTTTTCCCTCCTCCATGGATTCCATAAATGAATGACATTCAGAATTAGGCAGCCTTGGGGCAAAATAGACAAACAGGTGTTAGAGAACACTGCACAGAAGGTTGTCCCCACACTACTCTCTCCATCTGGTGAATACAGCAGAAATTCTCTACCAAAGATTTGAATGTTATGAATGTATTTTATTCCTCTGCGGTTCCCTTGTTCTCCATTTAATCCATCTTTTCTAAATTGAAGTAAAGAAATAAAAGCTTAAGTGATCATTTTAAGCACTTGGCACCACACTCAGCCAGATGAGTGGAAATCAAAAGAAAAATACAGTAGTGTAAATAGTATTATACAAAAAAAGCCTCTCACAATGTGAGTGAAGGAAATCGAGACAAAGATACCATTCAATCAAAGTGCATTTTTAAGCAATTTTGTGTTGTTTTTTGACTCATCAGTGAGGGCTTGTGTGTACTCCTGCAGCACTTAACTTTCAGTCCCACTGAGCACACACTCAGACACATCTGCTGTAGTGCACCGTCAACTCACTTTCTACATTTGGAAACACATCAATACGGTGTGGAACAGGCCTGGCATGAGACATGGTCCATTTAGAGCATTTCCTGAGCAAAGCATACACACACAAAAATACTCCAAACAAACAAGGAGAAAAGCAGCAGACTCTGCCATCTCTGTCAGTCTGGCTGAAATGATATGGCTAAAAATACATTCTGAAATGACTGTGCGTCAGATATTTCCACCCACCCCATTCTAGCGATTCAGACATGTGCACATGAAACTTGCATGACTGTAAGGAGAGTCACTGCCACCTAGCACTGTCCTGGGATCACTGTCAGTTCAATCCCATTGAAGAACCAATACCAAAAAGGAGCATGTGCTGTAAATGAGGTATGAATGTGAGATATGTTTTACATAATGTACATGATTTACATAATGTAAGTGTTATTTGCCAATTTAAGGGTTCTTCCAAGAATTTATATATTATATGAAGGTTTTTTAATCTTATAAAAAAGGTTCCATTGAGAAGTTCTTGTGGGAAACCAAAAATGGTTTCTTTATGGCATGATGCTTTACTTTTGAGGGTGTAGATATGCACACTGAGAGAAAGGTTCTATAAAGACTGAAAGAGAGTCCAAAAAGCAGAGGTCTATTCTTAAAGGTCACTTTAATCGGCTTGGGTCAGCTTGCATTAGTTTGGTTGTGTAGTGAGGAAAAACTGTAACTGGGTAAGAAACTTTAAAAGGTTCTTCATGCTTACACATCTCATATACAATAATGGTTCATTAACAAACATTTCTTCTGCGTTGTCACTCCTCAAAACATTTTTTGGAACCTCCCGTTTTTGAGATTGTAGTACTAATATCCTTGATGCATCCCACTCAGAGCGGAAGCATGAGTTGGGCAGAATATACTAAAGAAAGAATATCTTAAAGTGGCTTATCAGTGTGATCAATATTTGAAGGGGGCGTGCAGCAGAATGTTTCTATTTGATTTAAAACTATTGGCCACATTCCAGTCAATATCACTGGAGTAATTTTAAAGAAAAGTCAACACTGAGCACATCATTTTAAGCTCAATGTAGGCAGTGACAGCTTCCAGAAATGCCCTAAAGTTTCAGCTCTTTTCTGCTTGAGGAGGATATATGGCTAATTTTTTGGAAGGTTAGAAAGAGAGAGCTTGGAATAAAGCCTAGTCAGGGAAAATAACAATGCTACAACCACAGCCACAGTACGAAAATCTGAAATATGCTGCCAGTTCCTGCAATTATTTTGTATTATTATGTAATGTATTACATACTACGAACAGAATAAATGTGAAGTATTGTTGACAGATGAATGAATTATTGCATGAATCAATTAACCAAACAACTAATTAATCAACCAAATCAATCAATCAATTAATCAAACAATCAATTAGTCAAAAAACATCCACAAGAAAGTTTCTCTGGGACCCAACACTTTTTCTTTTGTGCCATCACTCCACAGAACCCTTTTAGGATCTTACGTTTTAAGAGTGTAGTGCTGATATCCATCTCAAAGCTGAAGCCTTGAGTGCATGAATGCCTCTACTATGAGTGCATGAATGCCTCTACTATCCCTGAGTATTTTGTGAAAATTGTTTAGAAGTTGTAGTTGGGTTTCATCTGTTTTATTTCTGCGTAATGCAGAGAATTCTAAGTCTAGTGTCTCTGTTGACATTCTCGAACATTGCCGTATTTTTATTTGATGGGTAATCACACAAGTAAAGACAAATGAAAGTACACAATTTGGAGTAGTGGGGAATTTCACTCCAGTGAGTATTATGGGTGTCCACTAAGTGGTTCTGAATAACCTTGAGTATATGATTGTTATAATGGAGCTGTCCATATCCTGGTGCTGAAATGTGGCCTGGCTCCTGTCTGTGCGCTGAAATAGAGCTGGCCCTGTCAAGTGGGGCTGAAACAGACTCCCACCCACTGCGCCTTTAAACAGTTTACTTCTTTACAGTGATATGAGACAGATTCCCACAGAGACCCACTAGCTTTATATCACACAGAAGTCTAGCTTGTGTTGCTTCTTTGTTATTTGCAAATCTAGTCACACAACAAAATGTCTCCAAGCATTTCGCAGAACCGGGAAGATCGAACAGCGTAACGATAAATTAATAGCAGAATGAAACACATTGCCTGAGGCTGCACACCTCTGTGCCTGCTGGGAGAAATGAGTGGAGAGTGATTAAGACACGCTGGGGGACTGTGGGTAGGGGGAGTGTATATGTGTGTGTGTGTGTGTGTGTGTGTGTGTGTGTGTGTGTGTGTGTGTGTGTGTGTGTGTGTGTGTGT
>JBBJLS010000140.1:19990751-20002111 GCA_037577275.1 Bryconaethiops microstoma | reverse complement strand
TCATGGTCCTTGGAAGGACTTTATTCTTGAACTGCATCTCTCTTGGTTTCTTGAAGTATTGTTAAGTTTTTGTTTCCGGGATTGTTTAAGTTTAGTTATTTGCCATTGTGCTCTTTTTGTTTCTTTTTTTTTATATAATACCTTTCTCACCAAGATGTCTACCTGCGCCTGTGCCTCCAATCTACCTGGTTTAAGTCAGAACATGACAATTAACCATATTTTGAAGGCTTTCTCCTTACTTTGGGAAAATGTTTTACTCTGTTATTTTAGAATCCCCAAGAAAGATGATAAATGCTTTTTTATAATACATTTAATTCTTCTGGCTAAATTCTATATTCATAAATGTAAATTTGTTAATAAAATACCATATTTTCTTTATTGTCTTAAGGGTGTGGAACTTTACGTAAAGTCAATTTCAGACTCTACCAACAAAAAGGCTCAATTCAAATATGTGAATTTTTGCATGTATTTGTATAAGTGTTGTATTCTTTTGTATACTTAATTCGTTCTTTGGTTGTATACTTGCTATTTGCTCAATAACATCAATGTCGCCACCATATTGCGAGAGGCACCGCTGTGGAATGAAATAGTGCATAAAATGTTTCACGTATGTTCTGCATGGGGCTGTACAAACCACTGTACGCTCCAAACCAGATCCTGAGGGATTACATTTCATAGGTAAAGCTGAACAATTTTTTTGATTATATTTGCCTATTAAAAAATCCCGTTTTGCTAAGTTAGCAAAGCTATGCATTCCTGTGTTCAAGTCAGCCTCTAAACAACGTGTCGGCTAGACGAAGGAACTAACTATTTAGATTGTTGTTAGCTGTTTTGTTAACTTTTCTCAAACTCTGGAGGTTTCCTAATGAAATCCACCTCAGTTTATAAATCTTAACCTTAGCTAAGCCAGGCTAAACTAGCAAAGCTGTGCATTCCTGTGTACATTCTGGATAAATGTAAGTACTATAAAATGGGATTTCATAATAGTCAAATATAATCAAAATAATTTTTTAGCCTTACCAGGGTTTGTCGTTCGACAGATTTTGCGAAAGCTGTCCCGTGATGTGTGCCATACTTGTTTGGTAACAGATGCTGAACTGGCATCATATGTTCAAAGCTACCACTTGCTCACTTTAAAAAAACAATGGAGGTTTGAGGATTCCTTCTGAGGGGACAGTTAAGGTGGTAAAAGTAGCGGAGCATGTTATCCGACGGTCAGCATCAGGGCAAGCAGTCAGTGTGTCTTTGATCAATCAATTTGGAATTGACAACCATGATTTTAAGCTCTTGTCTTTAGTTGTGTTAAATGTTATTGTTTTTTAATCAGAAAACCCAGTTTCCACGTCTAGTATCATTTTACATGGCGCTTTTGCCACTCGCAATATGGCGGACGTACTGACGTATCGTGTCAACTGGGAACACAGTGAATGTGGTGTCTACCTATATATGTCTATGCAATTACGAAGGTCAAACAAGTAACCTTCATAATTGCATTTCCCAAGTAAAGCGAGGGAAATAGTCCAGTCTCTCTTAAACAATGACAACTTTATTGATACAGTTGTTCATCCTCGCGCCATACAAAGGAGACCCAGTGAAATTGACCAAAGCAGTGCCAGCCCATAATTTCACATTCATTGTATATATATTACATTTTTCATTCAATATCATTTCAGTACTTTGCATACACACCACATTTCTTCAAAATATATTTTATAGGGACAATTGGCGTAAAATAGAAATTTTTCACACAATAAAAGCCAAAGATGATTTCATTATTTTTTCTTTGAAGGCAGACAGCATTCACTCTATTCATCAAGACAGGATTTTACCCATTTACTAGGATTACACAGTGAAAGATCTGATTTCATTCCATATACAGTATATCAGTTTTCATTCCATATATATTAGGTTTAATTCAATATATATCTGCTTTCATTCAATATATATCAGCTTTCTTTATATATATTTCGGGTTTTGTTCAATATATATTTGCTTTCATTCCATATATATCAGGTTTCTTTCAGTATATTGTGGGTTTCGTTCAATATATATCCGCGTTCATTCTATATATATCAGGTTTCACTCCATATACATCAGGTTTTGTTCCATATATATTGGATTTCATTCCATATATATCTGGTTTCATTCTATATATATATATCAAGTTTCTGCTTGGCTTTCCATAATACACTGCGTCGAAATGATGTACGGGTCAATAGAAACGGCCCAGAATAAAATTTCATTTCATTAACTTACATTGAAAGTACAAAAGATATTTGCCTTCTCCCGTAAAGACAGGTTTTGTTCTGACTGTAATGATATATAAGTATCTAAATGTAATAAGAATTGTAAAAAACCTTAACCTCCGTGATTAAAAGAAATGAGGGTCCTCTTTCAGTCTTAATAACACACGGAGCTTTTACAAGGTGAGGAAATTGTGCAAACAAGAAAAACACGCACACACACACACACCCTTTCCCTCCTCCACTAGAGGAATTGTCCTCCACTGCAGATTTAGCTGAAAGTAATGCAAACCATACACACATCACCATTTGAGGTGGTTTTAGATGACGCCCTGAATTAAGTGCCACAAGATGAGGAACTGACAATCAAAGCACAATACACAAGCAGTTAGTGTGCAAGAAAATTTTCATCAGCAGCACATGAGCAGACACATATAATGAAGGCATGATTGCATGAATTGATTCATGAATGTGAACTCTTGCTGTGACACTGGCAGTTTGGGGGGGGTCTCACCACACCACTGAATAAACATGAGTCATTTATCGCATATTGATACAGCAGATTACAGGGTGTCATATGAGCTGGAGCTGGAGGAAAGAAATGCAATAATAATTATGAAATGGAGAACTGCTGGGGTGGAAATTTTGATTCTTTCCTCATTTCAAACATTCTGCTTCTGGGAGGAAACAGTCTTGTAAGCAAATACAGAGCACAACAACAGAAATAATAGCTACCTCTGCTGTCCGATAAACAATTCCTTAATCTGCAAAAAATAAATGCATAAGAGAATTACACAAATACAACAGAATCCTTGAAAAGATGAACTACAGTGCTGTTATTGCAGTCATATTGTAATAGCCTGTGGCTATCAAGTAATAGCCTGTGGCTAACTACCAACAATGCAGGTGGAGCGATCACTCTAGGGCCATCCAGACCCACTAATATCTTTACTGAACCCTATTTGCAGCAAGACATCGATGAATTAAAGACAATAAGGTTTAAAATGCATCTATCCGTCTTGTTGTGTCAGTCTGAAGGAGGTGAATGATTGCTGCATTGATGAACTGCATCAATTTAGGAAAGTCTGGAGAATGAGAAATCGATTGTGTTAATATCCAATAACTTTTTCTCTATTTTTGTATAACTGGCATAGTAAATGTTTTCAGATTTTCATGCAAAATATAATATGAGTTGAGGGCAATAATAATGAACAACCATAAACCAATAGAACCTACAGTATTTACAATCTTAATACGATATCATATGAAGATTGTGAACACTGTTTAATGGTCAGTCTGTCAACAGCTGGATACAGAGAACACCAAAGCATATTCAGACAGTTGTTTTATTTTGGCTTACAAATAATACTGACAAATGACAACAGTTAGAAATATGAAGGAATTTGCTCTGAAATTAGCTACTGAATTAATAAATGATGTATAAATGATGAATGAGTGAATGCTGATGAGTTAAATATGGGCCAAATGTAATCCAGCAGGAAATTTAACTCATGGATGATGATGATGATGATGATGATGATGATGATGATGATGATGATGATGATGATGATGACGATGATGATTCCATTCCACTCCAACTTTATTTCCATAGCACATTTAAAACAAGCGAGTTGCTGCCAAAGTGCTGTACAGTCAAAAAAAGTACAAACACACATACACAAATAAGATACAGCAATCACATAGACAACAGCTGTAAAAAATGCAGAATCAACGTGAGGTAAAAGCTAAAGAAACCACTATGTTTTGATTAGACATTTAAAAACAGGGAGAAATGGTGCCAGCCTAGCATCTAAAGGCAACTTGTTCCGAAGTTTTGGAGCCATGATTGAAAAAGCTCTATCCCCTATGAGCTTCAGCCTAGCTTTTGGAACCATTAAAGTCAGGTGATCAGCAGACCTTAGGGACCGAGAGGGAACATAGAGCTGAAGCAAGTCAGAGAGGTAGAGTGGAGCAAGACCATTCAGACATTTGTAAGTTAAAAGGAGAATTTTAAAATCGATTCTATAACTCACCGGGAGCCAGTCAAGACCAGATAAAATTGGTGAGATGTGTTCCTGCCTGCGTGTCCCAGTTAACAGACGAGCAGCAGCATTTTGGACTACCTGAGGGCGAGAAAAGGCAGCCTGACCCACCCTAACATAAAGGGAATTACAGTAGTCCAGACGAGTTGTAATAAAAGCATGACAATGATGATAACTTTTATTATCATTATTATTTGCATCTAATTTTGCCAATAACAGTGGTCAGTTTTAGTCCCATTACTTGACAATTATACCTTGTGTTCACACTAGTGAACCACAATTCCATATATTCTGAAAATTACAGCATGAACGCTTTTGATGCCTCCTGCCTAACCAAGCGGGTTTCTGTCAATGTCAGTCAGCATCACCTAAGTGGAGTGCAAGTTGCAGTACTGATAATCTGGACAATTTCTGGGTCATTATCACCTGGAAATCTTTTTAGTAAAAAGTATTCTCTGCATCTAATTCTTAGCCCCTACTTTGAAACATTCACTTCTGTAGTGGTGGAAGTTCAATTTAATTTTCTCCTTCTCATTTGGAAAGGGTAATTGGGCTGAGCTGAGATACATGTTGGCATCATCCATGTATAGGTTTTTGATATATGCAGTCCAAAATACCTAAAGCGGCTTATTTGTCTTCTACTTTTTCTGTTGCTGTCAACTTTGACAGTGAGATGGTGTTTTATTCAGTGCATGCCAGTATAGTAAAAAAAGCTTCTGGAATAAATGTTTCTGAAATGATTCTCCTTTTCTTGGAGATGTAGTATCAATCAGGCAGCTGGATTATTAGTTGAATCAAGCTTTCCATGTGTTCATTTATGAAATACTGCAAAATACATTTTGTTGTCATTAGCATTTCATTGTGGTCATATCAAAATCTTGTTACAGACATTAATGCACTTTAAGTTTAATGTTTTCCATGTAACTATTTGCCATTGACACAAGATACTATTTTGGACATGTTGTCAATAGCAATAATACTAAAAAGGTTTGTATTAACCTGGTAAAAAATAAGAATTGTAGTATTTCACATCTTATTATGCATTATTTACTATTGATTATTTTGTAACTACAGTGGTAACTACGATTCATGGTTTTGAAAGTGGGGAACAGGAATGTATTCCTATGTCCAGATCCTCAGGGATTAAGCGCTTCTCTGCATTTTAGGACATCAAGTATGAAAATTACTGTATGAACAGCGCAAGCGATAGCTCCTGTGCTTGCTGAGAAGAAATAAAAGAACAAATAAAACACTCCCTTGCCTTCACCATTTCTGCTTCCATACTGTCTCCCAGTAACACACAACTCCTGAGTGACAATACCCAGGTATCAGTAACAAAGCAGTTTAGGCTGGGAGGGAGGTTGCAGGGTGTTGTTGTGGTGGGGGGATCCTTCAGAGGCTTAAAGCCCATCGATGGGGATATTAGGCTGGGGTGTCTCTCCTCGCAGGCAGGCCAGGCCAGTGATGGATTAGTCCTGGAACTAATGTGCCCGTCCACCTGTGAAATGAAACCAGCACAAATGTCTGCCAGCAACTCGGCCTGTTCCGGACATCCGGCAGATATGACACACTGCTGGAGCACATACGACGACTGTGTGACGGACTTGTACACTCATACAGGCGTACACACCACAAACAAAGTAAACGGTCTCCACAATTGATTTGTTGTATCTACAGTTCAATGACCATGAAAGCTTCCATAGCTACTGTTGCTATGCTGAGAGTGAAAATACTACACCCGTGATCTTTTACAAGCATACAAAATATTTGATTAAAAATTAATAACGGGCGGCAGTGTGGTGCAGGGGTTAGCGCTGTTGCCGCACAGCAAGAAGGTCCCGGGTTTGACTCCCGGGTTGGGCGCACGGTCTTTCTGTATGGAGTTTGCATGTTCTCCCCGTGACCGCATGGGTTTCCTCCCACCACCCAAAACATGCGTTCATTGAGGATAGGTCAGTTGAGCACACTAAATTGCCCCTAGGTATGAATGTGAGTGTGAATGGTTGTCTGTGCCTGTATGTGGCCCTGCGACGTGCTGGAGACTGTCCAGGATGTACCTTCGCTCATAGCAGCTGGGATAGGCTCCAGCTTCCCCCACTCCAAAAGGGGTAGAAGATGGATAAAGTTAATAACAGACTGTAGGTATTGTGAATACTACCCTACAGTTCCTTATAATTTTGAGTGAAACTTTTACCAGTGCTGGTCCATATCTGGTCCATAGCTACATATATGATTAAAAGAAACTGTCAAAAAATTTGGCATGATCATACATTAAATCTAAAAATATGTTTATCTTCTATATTAAAGGGGCATTTGGCCAAAATCTTTATCCAAAGAAATGTACAACCATTAGATTCAGGGACAGTCCCCCTGGAGCAACTGAGGGTTAAGTGACTTGTTCAAGGACAGAAAGTGAGGTCTGAAACTGCAACTTTGTGGTCATCAGGTTCACAGGCAAGTGTTTCACCCACTAGGCTACTGCCACCCTATATATCGTTATGAGGATGCAACGACTAGAAGAACACATTCTCGAACAATAAGATCTGGGGGGAAAACTATAAATGATTCTGGAGCAGTGCTGAGAGAAAACTTCCTAGAACAGACTGAAATGAAAAGAATAGTGAAATGTAGAGATGATTTTAGAATGGGGTTAATAGCACAGAACATTACAAAATAGGGAGAAAACAGATCAAATATTCCTGAAAATGTTAACTGAGAAGAACATTTTCTGTGTGATTGGAAGGGGGTACATTTCTAAAGCAGTATGTTAATAGAAAAGACACTTCCAGAAAAGTGTGTTAATAGAAAAGACCATTCTAGAACAGTGTGTTGATAGGATAGAACATTCTAGAACAGTGTGTTATTGAAAAAGACAGTTCTAGAGAAGTGTGGTAATAGGATAGAAGTTGATGGCAGTGTTAATGGTAAAGGCTATTTTAGAACAGTAAAGACAATTAAAGAAAGCCAATTCTAGAACGCTATGTGGGAGAGAAGTGAATGAGGACAGTATTTTAGAACAGTATAAATGGGAAGAACATTCTAAAACAATATGAAATGTAGAAACCCATGACAAACAGGCATGATACATCAACCCAGAATGTTAGGTTGATGTTATCACCTGAAATATTGATCATGTTTTAAGCAGTAATTCAGATTTAGAAGGTCAGCTGGCCAGAAAGTCGAAAATGATGTACATTGTAGTTAGCTGAATCCATGCTTTATGAGTCTATCTACATTACTTATTAATTTCCTACGATGTTTGCAGGACAGCAGATGCCTGTCTCATCTTGCATGAGAGATTATCTTTAATTACGGTCCACCAGGTTTATGAGACTCTCTGATGGTTCTTGAGTCTCTGCTTCAAAAGGAACAGCCTTATGTTTTACAGCTTAATGGTCAAGCTGTCAAACGCTGGATACCAAAAACACAGAAGCATATTCAGACAGTTGTTTTATTTTGGCTTACAAATAAGACTGACAAATGTCACCAGTTAAAAATAAGAAGGAATTACCTCTGAAATTAGCTACTGAATTAATAAATGAGGTTTGTTCTTACATTAGTAATGAGAGAATGCTGATGAGTGGGCTTAGGCTGAATGTAATGCAGCAGAAAACTTAGCTTATTAATATTAAACGATCATAAACACGGCAACCACAATGAGGTGGTGTGATACAGATCGGCAAAGATGGCTTTTGGATGCTGCATTTGCCTGAAACGTGAACATTCTAAATAAGTACCAGTCTACATCATATTCTGTATCAGTGCACATCTTTTCTATTTATTCCTTTTTTTCTCATTGACTCCTGGAATCAAATGCTTGTCATCGCTCTGCGATTTCTTGCCTAGTGCACATATCATATTAAATGTGACAGACCAGGCTTGTACTCTGCCAGTGTTCTGAAATTGTAAAGGAGTGTGGAGGAGGAGCTTCTATATATGGTCGGAGAATTTCTGGAAAATGCCATTTCACTTTTCGTACTTATTCACTTATCAAATATTCCCCAAACCGTAAAGTTGCCTAATACTATGCAAGGCATATTATGGCACCGTCACGGTTCAGTTCCATGGGGAAAATCCTTGTAATATTGCATTTAGACAGCTATAATCATCACTGAGTTCTGTTAAAACATAGAGTCTTATGTGATTAGCAGGCTCTCGGGGGCTGTCTGAACTCTACACTGCTTCTGTATATGTTTTAACGTGAACAAATGTGGCTTTTTTACAATATAAATGAACTGATTGCAAGTATTATCTAGATAATAACTAAAAGTACAATTCACTGTCACACCAAATCCCTACACAGTCAGGTCCATTAATATTTGAGCAGTGACATAGTTGTTGTATATATATTTTTTAATTCCACCATGAATATAGTTCTAGACTAGTTCTAGAATAACTTCTGGAAAATCTTATGAACAGATGAACCAAAGATCAACTTGTACCAGAATAATGGGAAGAGAATAATACAGAAAAGAAAAGAGAACCACCTTGTCTGTCAAGCAGTGTCAGGGCATGAGTGTGCATTTTTAACCTGCACAGTTATGCGATGGCCATGTCAACCACATGATGTCAATCCAGTTAAGCATGCAAGGCAACACTGAAGGCAAAATGCTCCAAGAACAAGCAGGAACTAAAGACAGCTGCATAGTATTACCAGGGTAGAAACACTTGTGGTGATTTCAATTGGTTTCTAATGCTGATTTTCCACTGGCACAAGGAACCATGCCGTACCATGAACAAATGATTTTTCCATTACAGGTAAAGCGACCTGTCCCCGAACCCTACCCAAGCTGCTCAACAGTAAGGCCAAAAGTGGGCTGCGGCTGAGCTGACTGCGTCACTGCTTTCTGATTGGTTGAAATGTCGTCACAACATGGAAAGACCTCATTTTTACTCAGACCTCATTTTTACTCTCGGTGCAAAAAAACAACAATGGCCAGGTACAAGCGCTACTAACACATTTTAGTGGGAGTTTTCTAAGACGCTAACAAATGTATCTTTAACGCTGTGGGAAACGTGAAGGTGAACAAGAACGTCTCTAACAAGTTAGCTGGGTTAGCAAAAGAATGCAGAAAAAAAAACTATAAATAATAAAAGACCATAATATCAAAAGCAGCTCTGTCAGAAAAACCTTCCATTGGTTCGACTCTATGGACGTGGTTTTGGGATGATAAACTGTGCGGAGAGAATTGCAATGCTGACGTGTCAGACTCCTTTACCAGGCTGAGATAAACTGGGAAATCAAAGCATGTTGCACATTCTGTGCCATCACAGTATGGTTTAGGTACAGCACCATTCCTGTATGCTTATGCAAAAGTACCTTAATTTATCTATAATGTTTATGAATTATGATTGTTACTTTTTTACTGTTGCGCCCTTGTGAAGGGGGTGCAATTAATGAAAATGGTTATAATTGCTACACCATTCATCTGGTTTGGATGTACTGATGCACTTTGAGATCATATTCCTTATTTAATTTCACCTCCAATGTGTTGGGGTAGGCAGGGGCAGGGTGATTGGGTGTGTAAATCCCTGACCAAAAAACCCCCAAAAAACTCTGCTATACGCAATAAACAAGTGGATTGAGACAACGAGGAAGAATGAAGCACTGAGGGATTATTGGACCCTTTACTGTCTTTAACCATCTCTCCTCTTCTGCTTAACTGCATCTGTGGGAGCCATTAGATCAAAGTGCCAGGTGTTGGCCTTGTTCTCCACTAACTCATTTAAGGCCATGTTAGTACCTGTCATTGCTACAGTAAACAAACAAAGACGGCACACAGAGAGAAGCTCTAACCCCATTTTAACGAAGTCTAATCCCAGATTTAGTCACTTCCTAGAGGTGATAAATAACAAGCAGCATATTCTTAAAAAACAATCTTCTTCATATGTCCTTAAGGTTCTTTAACAAATACTTTGGTTATCTATGCTGGAATAAAAACTTGAAGAACTGATTGTAATAAAAAACACATCGTGTTATATTTTTTGAAACAGTGTATATCATTATCAACCTTTGCCAGCTGATCACTGTTTTTTTTTTTTATAATACATATTTTCATAGTGAAAAAAGACATTTAAATATATTTGTGAAAGAGACATTATCCATTTTAATGTCCAAAAATCAGAATAATTAAAAAATCCAGACAATGGATGATATTAGATGTTAGAAAGTCAACATTTAACTTGCTAACTTTTGAAAGCTAACATCTGAATTGACTAAACACACTGAAAAGTGTGTTTCTGTTGAGTTTTGGCACTCTTTATTATGATATATTACCAATGCAGTTGATTTAATAATATGAAAAATGACTGAACGCACAAAATAGTCAATAGGCAAGTGTCTGAGGTCTAACCCTAGAGGAGAATATTAAAAAAAAAAAAAATTAAATTGTGTCTACAATTGTACATGATTGTGGAGATATTTAGAGACTGAATGACTCTTCCTTAACAGTGGTGATGATGGGAAGCAGAGTGTCTACAAAACCATTTAATTCGTATTCAGAACAAACCTTACCTCACAACTGTGATAAAACAAACTGAATTACTGTGTTTAATTTGATTATGCTACTGCATTCACAAGGTTATAACAGTTCTCATTATTTGCAGTATCAATTAATAATAATAATAATAATAAGAATAAGAATAAGAATAATAACAATAATAATAAATAATAATAATAAATAAGGATTTAGCTATTTGTGTACAGTAAATACTTCACCCACCATTGTTCACCTATTGTTCACCTATGGTTCTGTTCATTCAGTCATCCTAGATCTTCTCTTTTTTATTCCCACTCTCTTTTTTTCTGTCCATCCTGCCACTTTGCCCTCTAGCCCTTCCCCCACATCCCTTTAGCACGCTACATTAATAATTGAGGAGGTGTGAAGATCTCCCTGCCGGAACATTCTCCTTCATTAATCCCAATATGTAGTGTGCTGCGGATCTGACAGGATTCATTTTGGTTCCAGACGCGCTTTTTCTCCCACTCCCTTTTTGTGCTGCACCACACACACACACACACACACACACACACACACACACACACACACACACACACACACACACACACACACAC
>JBBJLS010000140.1:19949143-19961353 GCA_037577275.1 Bryconaethiops microstoma | reverse complement strand
TTCTTGCCGTAGGCCCAAACAAAAGATGTAGATAGGTGAAACACACACACACACACACACACACACACACACACACACACACACACACACACACACACACACTTTAATCCACAGCCCAATTGTCTCTGCTCTCCTCAAAAAGTGTACCTATTTTCCGGCTTGTTTTAACATGATTACTCCACCATCCGTACTTATACAGCTGCAGCTGAGCCACAGGAACATTCCTGTCTGCAGACATTATGCAAAGAAGTCAAGGCGAGTTGGGCTTCTGCACAGCATTTGCTGCAGTACATTACTTTTAATTTGACTTTTATTATAAATTTAACAGCGTATGTGTAGCAACATATCACTGCTGTCTTATTACTACAATGGTATCTTTAAAGGAGATGTCCTTAACTTTATGTGAAGATGTAGAAACAGGTAATGTAAAGGGCATCTGGAGTCCAATCTGATTGGTTTGATGTACACAGCATGGACACAAGTATTAGGACACACCTAATTTTTGCAGACAACTTTGCGGACGAACCTTTTCTATTCCAGCATGACTGTGTCCTGGTGTACAAAGCAATCCCCTCTGTGGGTTTTCCCCACCCATTTGTGGGCAGAAACAATACTGAAAGTTCTCCTGGGTTAAAAGATCTTGTGTTTTTCCTAAAATAAAATACATTTGGGCATTTTTGTTATTTATCAGCATTTGAATGTGATGTAATTTTTAATATCCCAGTGGAGGCTATTATTGTGTGTTTTGAATTACAATAACTTATTATAAGCTGACACCTCGAGCATCAACACAAACTGGGGGAACATTTTTTACTGTATGACAACAGTTTACCATTTGTTACACTGCTGGCATGGGCCACTCGAGCTCCAAGGGTTAAAGTAAAGTTCCCTTTATTTTTATAACCATGCATTAATAAACAAGAGAAAGCATTTTTTTCCTCTCAAAAGTGAATGCACTAATTTGTCCACAATCCCCATATGTCATATATTATAACAACTTAATATAAATGCGTATGCCAGTATTTTTCCATGACAAAAAATGAGATGAACTGACCTTAAGAAGTTCTGCAATGATCTCTATAAAATTTTATAATTAATTAGACCAGAGCCATTCAGTAATATGTCAGGGGGCAGGGGGCAGGGGGCATGAAGGGGCAGGGGGGGCAGAGGGCAGGGGGCATTTACACTGCGTGTGCTTCCCCCCCCCAAGTGAGGTGGTGCCTAAATCCACGGATAAATCAAGGACAAACCACAGCAAAGTCAAGAGAGCCTCTGCTGCAGAAGAACTTCACAAGCTGTATAAAACAAAATGAGAGCAAGAGCAGGGAGCTAAAATCATGGAAGAGTTGGAACCACTGACTGTATATACTATATACATTTATCTGTGATGAAACCTGGATCCGAACCTTACATGATAAAAATAGCATTATTCAATTACTGAAATTCCTAAATAGATTCTGTTGTAGCCTAAAAAGCTATTCTTTTTTTATCTATATCAGTGTTAACTAGCTGATGAAATCACTTTTTGTCACGTCTCTCGTTCTCTATCCAAAGATCAAATTAAATCATTAATTTGGTTTATTTGACTCCAAACAAAAACAAGCGCAAGGGCTTGGAAAACAAAACTCAGAACTATAACGCAAAGAGATCAAGTGACTACAAAACAATGGTATATGGACGGTGGACCGACAAGCTACGGTCCGCTAAACTGAACTTAAATACTAACTAAGAACACAAATGCCATTACTCTAAACACCCCGGCAGCTGGAATTCATAATACTCAAAACTCACTGGTGGTGGTGGTGGCCTAGTGGTAGGCTACTTGCCTCTGGACCAAGTGGTCATGGGTTCAAATCCTACCTCCAGCACCACCACTGGGCTCCTGAGCAAGACCCTTAACCCCAAGTTGCTCCAGGGAGAATGTCCCCTGTAGTACTGGAAGTCGCTTTGGATAAAAGCGTCTGCTAAATGCCGTAAATGTAAATGCTCAGAATTTCAAAATAAAGATTCCCATAAAACAAAACCCAACAGAAAAGGATGGCCTCTACTGGCCGCCTACCGTCACACTTTTAATTTAAAAAATCTTTCAAATACTTTCCTTCACACACATGCACGCACACACACACACACACACACACACATCATGCCTCCAGCCCCAGTGATTGTATTTTCATTACCAAAATCCTCTGCTCTCTCATCTGTATAATTGAATGTGTTTTGACCATTATTCTGTTGTTTGACCTTGACTTGTTGGTGGAGAGAAGTGCAATTTCATTCAAAGGACTTTTATTATTGCCAATCAGTGCACCAAATCATAGTGACATTTTCCCGTGCTTGATCTTGCAGCTTTGTTTTTTTCAAAAGAGTGATGTTTAGACCTGTAATTACAGGCTGACCTTTTTCCAGCCTGGTCCCATAAACATTTTTGCCTGAATGTCTTTCGACAGCAGTGCCTTCTCACTGCATTTCCACAGCCCAGCATCTCCCCTACCCCACCAGTGCTCAGACACTTTAACCCGTCTCTGTTCTCTTACTATGGTTTCTCTCAGTTCATGACTTCGGCATTTGCAACCCAAATTAAAGTTCAATTTACACTCAGTCAGATAATTATTTCTGCCTTTTTTGTGCTCATTAGTGATTTGTAAAACAAATAAAGTACATCACCAACATCTCGAGCTTAATTGCCACAACCCTTGCTTTCACTTGGCAGTGAGAGCCCTCTTATTAAATTATGGTGAACGAACACCTGTCCTCAAGGCTAACTATACAAACCACTTAAGTTTTCATTGCACAAAACCAAGCTGGCCATAAATAGCTCCTTTATCCTCTGGCAAATATGACACCATCAGAGAACATCACACGGTGAAAGAAATCATTAGTTTCTGGTAAACCCTGGGGTCTTCAGAACCCTGATAGAAGATTTTTCTCAACAACAACCAGATCTGAGAAAATATTGGCCTTGCTTTCAGTGGCATGCTGGTGAGAGACTACAGCATGAACGTATGTATGCTGCTGGGGGGAGATTCATGCGGGGCTGCCTGTCTTTCTTTCTCTCTATCTTTCTCTTCTCAGATGACAAAGCCACCCCCAGGCTCTAATCTCAGCTGAGAGCAAAATAAAAGACAAACACTCACAAATTGAGCATTTTCTTCCTTCTATCTAGTTCTCTTTAACTCACTTTCATGCATCTGCTCTCCTGGGGCGGTGGGTGGACAGCATAGACCCAGGGAGCACTTTCCCTCTCCCTCTCTCTCATAGAAAACTGGACACCAAGATATTGATTGGAGCGGGGTCTGTAAGAGCTGACAGTGGACAGTGAGCACCACTGGCAGCAAAACAAGGGACAATCAGAATCACATACCTTTAACTTAGTATATTAAAACAATGACTTGCAAAATTATTTAAGCTCACTGAAATTCATCATAATTTTCTGGACTGTAAAACATATACACAGTTTTCCTCAAACATTCATATTAAGAACTCAGGTATATTTCCATCACCAAAATAGGTTATGTGTCTGCAATAACAATAAAAATAATAAACCAAAATAGGCTGTTTACATAAGTATTTAAACCGTTGTGCTTTGTAAGTCCAAGGTTTAGACAAATGATAATCACAAATTACCCAAAGGTGACACTTATTTGACAATAATTAAATATAATTAGGTATTATTTGGGCACTTAAGTAAGGCTGTCTCTCTAGATATAAAAAGCACCCTTTGTAAGGGTCATTTTCTTTGTTGGAAAATCACTGCAAAAATGAAGACAAAGGAGTATTCTGATGATGTGAGACACAATATTATTAAAATGTACAAGCCAGGACATGTCCAGACTTCAAATAGATATGTGAAAAAGATATGTAAAACCAACTTTGACCATGCCTAAAGAAGTACCTGTTGTGAAATATGGTGGTGGCAGTATCATGCAATTGGGATGTTTTTTTTATCTGCAGAGACTAGGAATCTCGTCAGAGCTGATGGGAAAATGAATGGCCACAAATACCGTACAATATGGCTATGGCTTGGTGGAAGAATCTTGCAACATGATAATAACCCTAAGAGTGACAATAACCCTAAGAGTAAGGCCAGAACAACACTGGAATGGCTCAAAAACAGAAAGAAGAATGTTTTGGAATGGTCGTCCCCCTTGAGAATCTGTGGCACTTTTTGAAACTGTTGTTCAGAAGCGCCGTCCCAACAAACTTGAGGAATCTATAAATCTATAAATACTGCAGAGAAGAATGGAAGAATGGGGGCACATCACTTCTGACAAATATTCAAAACTGGTACATACCCACCCCAAAAGAATTATGGATATCATTGCAGCGAAAGTTTTCTCTACAAAGTATTACAAAGTATTAATGTGTAAGGGTTGAATACTTTTGAAATGGCTATATTTGAGTTTTCTTTTTTACTCAAATATCTGCAGAAAATTATTTTGAATTTGGAAATGTATTGTTGCAGCATGAAAGTTCACATTTCTTTTGTAATCTAGAAAATTATGATTTAATACTTTTGCAAGCCACTGTACATAGCCTTTCAGTATATAAAATTCACTATATATCTCATCAAATGTATAATCCTACCAATTATGCCACATCAACTGATAGATAATGCACCTTATGCAGTATTTCAGCTGATTTCGTTTCACCTGAGAAGGTTTAGTAATGCAATTTGAAAGTATTTTGATTAGTCAGTTTGTATGGGTTGCCAACAAAGGTGACTTTGAGGCACAATGAGAGTAGCTTTTTTGCTTGCAATCCAACACTCATAGTCATATTAGGCAGGGATCAGAACACAGGCAGGCACAATCAGTCCAGGAGCATTCACATGTCAACAACCAGGTAACATTGTGATTGTCAAAAAAAGTGCAGACTAGGAGCAACTAGTTTTTCTAAAAAAGGGCACTATGGCCAAGAAGGGCACGTACTTGAACACCTAAAGCACCTCTCTCTACAGATGCCTTAACTAATATGACCTTTTGATTTTCCACCTTTCACCCTCTGACCACTGGAATGGGCTCCAGCACACACCCCCCCCCCCCACCACCACCACCCCCGGTGAATCTTAAGGATCAGCAGCTTAAGGATCAGCAGCTCATATAATGAATGGATGAATGGATGGATGGATGGCCCTATTGCTGCGAGGGAGCTTAAAGGAACAGTTATTCTTCACCCCAAAATCCAATATGCAAATAGACTAGAGAAAACTATTTAGAGCTATAGCTTTCACCACACCTCAGAGCTATTGCTTTCACCATACTTCTAGGCCTGAACGCACATACATAGGCACTCCAAATTAGAGACAAACATAGTTCCAAGAAGGGAACATGGATAGTAGGAGGCCTTTAGAAAGAAAGGCCAATCGGTTTCACTCTGAAATTCCACCAGCTTTTTGTGTGGCGACAAAATGAGGATAAAGCAAGACTTGCCGCTAGCGTCTCGATAATCTTCATTCAGAATAATGCCCCATGAAATAATTTTGCGGCACTAGCGAGGTGGGATGTGTGGCTGACTCCACTATTGTTCCATCCTCTTTGTGGGTGGATGCGCTTCCATTTGAACATGGCGTCTGAATCACAGCATCGGCGGCACACTGCCCTAACACAAAGACGGAGGCCACATGTAGAGCCGTCATGGCATGGCTTTCGATACTGGGACAGAGGTGTCCATGTCGGAGGAGTCGTACCTGCGATTAGACTGTCAAGCGGCTGTTCACCCTGTGAAGAAATGGCAGGAGAAGCTGTCCTTCCTTCGCCTCATTAGTGCCACTCAACTCCATCTTGCTGCTCAACATGGTCAGATCCAGTCTGGATAGAGCAGCAGGACGACACGGAGAGCACGGTCTGCAGGGGCCTAATGAGAACGAAGACACAGGATGAGAGAGAGAGAGAGAGAGAGAGAGAGAGAGAGAGAGAGAGAGAACTGAATTATTGAGAGAGAATGAGAAAGACAAAGAGTGTTGTTGATGTCCATTGGCCAGTTAAGACTAATTTATTAACACTTTGAAAATGAAATTGAAAAGATTAATAGCACATTTTATCTCCTATTTAAAGAACACTTCTTAAGTACAAATCTTCCAAAAAACTATAATAATAGTACATTATAACATAGTGTACTAAGTGCAACTATTCAGAAAGGCTCCACCCCTGCATAGAGCTCTGATAATCCAAGAGTAAACTATAAAAAACAAAATTTACCTAATCTAAAAAACGCTAGTTAACAAGTAATCAAATGTATAAATCAACTGAGATCATCAATGTAACAGTACACACCCCACACTCTATACATTAAAATCAATCCATCTGTAATATTCGTATTAAACTTTTAGCTCCTGCCAGCAGCTTTCTCAGGGTGGCTATTTCTGCTGTTCCTTACAAATAATTTAACAAACAGCCTTTTTTCCGCCTTTACTGCAGCCCTGTACTTCATTCCTACAGTTTCAACCCTCGCACTTAACTTAACCTTAAAAAACTCAGTGGCCCATCTTTTCAGAAGCTTAATTCTTTATCAGTGCAAAAACAAATCCTCTATTGTTTCTGAATGGCCACAAAACCTATACTGCCCCTCCACTGGCAGATCCAGGTGAACTACATGCACTGTCTGTAGCAATTCCTCCATAAATAATCCCCACTGCAGATCAGGAGGACAATCTCTTTAGGAGACTTATACAGGCTCCTTCACTTGTCTCTCAGAGGTGAGCCCTGCACCAGAACTCCCCCCTACCGGATCCACGAGACACAGTCTGATGCATTACTTTCACTCATGGTACAAGGACTTTTTCAAAACTGCTTCAAAATCTCCCACTCCACACTGCATACCAGTGTTTCTGCTGCAGTGTGCAGAGTAGAGGGAGACAGAAAGAGGGAGAGAGAGGAGAGAGAGAGAGCGAGAGAGAGAGAGAAAGAGAGAGAGAGAGATCAAAAAGCTGATAGAGAGATAGGACAAAGCAAGAGAATGAGAAAGAATAAAAGTGAGGGATACAGACAGTGAGGGAGAGAGACAGAGAGAGACATAGAGAGAGAGAGGACGAAGCAAATTAGTAAAAGGGAAAGAAAAAGTGACAGAGAGATAAAATGTAAAAGAAAGAAGAGAGAAAGAAGAGCGAGAAAGAGAAAGAAGCACGAGAAAGAGAAAGGGAGAGGACAAAGCAAGGTAGAGGAATAAAAAGGAAAATGGAGAGAGGGAGAGAGAGGGACAGAGAGAGAGCGAGAGAGATGCTACTTTCACTTCCACCACCTGCTGTAAGAGACTGAGGATGGCAGGAAGACTTTGGCCTAATAGAAAGTACTGCTTCTAAAGTGTAATAAACCCATTATGGTCATATTTGCTTGATGCATTTTATGTATTCCATGCATGTCATACTCCTTTTGATGTTTAGATTATGAACATTTCCTATATGTGGCTTCTCCGGAATGAATGAATCACATCACAAGGTATGTTACATCAAAGCACTGGAAGGTAGGGGTCAGCGAGGGGAAAGAAGTAAAGAGCACCTGAAAGGAATAACCTAAAGCTTTTAAATATTTTCTTTGGCCACAAGGATCATAACCTGCAACACTATAGCTATTCAGAACTTTAAATTCATCTAGTAATTCTCCACCCATACTCAAATCATTTACAGATGCTTTTATCCAAAGTGTTTTTTTATTCATATCACAGATATAGGTAAATGTATTGTTAGGAATCTGTTAGGAATTCGCACTGAGATCAAAAGGTTGTGGGTTCGAATCCCTGGACTGCAAGGTACCCTTGTGCAAGATACCATTCCCACACACGGACAGCCTTCATTGGTGGCAACCCCCATGAGGGGTAGTGGTGGCCTACTGCGAAAAACACTTGCCTATGAACCCAATGACCACAACGTCACAGGTTCAAACCCCCTGCTTTCTACCATTGTATTCTTGAGTAAGACACTTACATTTAGCAGACGCTTTTATCCAAAGCGACTAACATTCCCTAACTACAGGGGACAGTCTCCCTGGAGCAACTTGGGGTTAAGGGTCTTGCTCAGGCACCCAGTGGTGGTGTGCTGGAGGTAGGATTCAAACCCACGACCTCTTAGTCCAGAGGCAAGTATCCTACCACTAGGCGGCCACCACCACCACACTTAACCCTCAGTTGCTCCAGAGGGACTGTCCCTGTAACTAATAATTGTAAGTCACTCCAGATAAGAGCATCAGCCAAATGCTTCCCTTACTCTTTACCCCCTGCTTAACTTGGTGAATGATTAAAATGCAGAGAAAGAATTTCACATTGTTTGCATTGTATACTGTGGTGTGGTGTGTTCACACATGACTATAGGGGGCCACTTTACTTGTGTAAGGACTCTCTTTGGTGTAGTGTGGGGTGTCACACAGAGAAGGAATGAAACCCCACTCTCCTGTTTGGAAGGCAGCAGTGTTCCCCAGCAATGTTACTCACTCAAAAGGCAGACCACACAGAAACACTCCTTATAACTTCAACATGAATGGACGGTGCTCCATGATGATTATGTTTACATTTACATATATTTAAATTAAACACAGTGTTTTTTTTATTTTTTTTTTATTTAAATGTTCTATACACAGTAGAATGTGACTGGTACATTTAGAAGCTTCAACAGTGTTTACACACTACATTAAACTACAAACATGCCCTCAATAATATGGACACTTTAATTTTATATATAAATACATACATACATACACATACATACATATAAGTTTCACAAGTTTAACAGTGTACTTGAAACTGGTTTTAATAATGTTATTTATATGAATCATGCAGAAAGGTTATTGTAAAGGACATATTCATCCATTAAAATGTATTTCAAATTTATTTTACTTTTAGTTCTTTACCATAGGACTAGGTGTTTATATCCCTAATTGCATACCTGCATCTCGAACTTTGTGGGTTGGTCAACTGAAAAATGGGTTTTCAAGTGTTATAACATTTTACACTTAAATAATTTATTTTTAAATAACATGTTACTTTTTTGTCAACTGTGATTTAAAAGCAGACTTGGAAGCCTGCACTGGTACAATGGAGCTTATAAGAGTGCTGTTAGTTGTCAAATCAAGCCCAGCTTAACACCCTCTTTCATGTGTTCCCGCTAATGCATAATTTAGCTCATATTAGCAAAGCCAACAGTGCTGCAATGCCTGCGAGTGCCTCTCCAGTGCAGTTATTAGCAAGTTGTTAACACTGTGAGACAATTTACTCTTCTTAATGTGTACATCCTGCAGACAGGGGTGTGCTTGCATCAGACAGAATGTGTGAGCTGATCCCACCTCCACCACCGCAGAACCTGGGGGCTTGTGCTGATACCCCTCGCCCGCCGGCTACACTAAGCACCGGGCTGGAGCTGCAGCACTGCACTCAGCACATTCACTGAGGGACCAGTGCAAACACGCTGAGCTCTAGTTAAACTAGCGTCAGCCTATTGCGATTACTATAAATATATCAAGAGCTTAATAAGGAGACACAGGTATCCCTCTGGGTCACAAACACTCTTTCAGTAGTCCTCTGTTATGAAAAAGCCTGTTCACTCCGAAAGCTTATTCGCTGCCAGAAATGATCCTAACAAATTATGAACATATTTTACAGACTAATGCTGGCAGGTTGAAGCTCTGGAGATAAAGCCCAGTCACAAACATAATGAGCACTAAACACACACACACTTGAGGAAAGAAAATTCTTTAAAAATACAGAAAAACTGCTAGACTTGCTCACAGCTGGGGGTAACATTTGAGTGCAAACTCCAAAACATCTGCAGAAGTCAGTGGCTTGATGTGAAGTGATTCATTGTAGAGAACTTTTAATTTCTTTGCAATGTGGTGATAGAAACCTCGGGTCAAAATATATATTTTTTAATCTTTTCACAATGTTTTTTATGTCGAGAAGGCATCCTTTGGTACTGTTTTCTTTATAATGCTTTGTGTGTACCTAAGTTTTACATCAAAACCTCAAAACAACATTGTTTCAGATTTTTCTGCCTTTCCCAGCAACCCTTGCAATCCCAGTTAATGATAAGCATCTCAAGCAGTCTTCATCTCATCATTTATTCATTATCTAGACATAAATACTGTATGTATGTAACCAAAGAATACCCTGATAATGAATGAATTAATGAATAAGGATGAATGTCTCAGGCATCAGTAAGCATATTATAACCATTTAACGTATTCACTTCTGTGAGGTAACTTCTATAAGCTTGAAATGCTTCAAGCTTCTGGTTTCTTTCCGTAAGTTTTGGGAGCATTTCAAACCTTTTTGAATGACGTTGTTTTCACTTTAATAATTTAATTATGTCAATGTTTTGAAAAATCAGTGGAATTTAACAATCCTCACTGGAAAAATGTTGCACCCTTCATTGCGTCAAGGAAGTCAATATGGTGTTCTTTCACTTTAAAGATGGTACAGTCCCAATCACCAACATCTGCATTCAAGTCCTTGTGATTTTCGGTCCACGGGACTTCGTAGCAGTGTACGCCCCACGACAAATAAATTTCAATTAGTCAGACAAAGCTAAACCCACCGCAGCACATGCTGTCAAAGCTAAAGCAGTCAAACTGACAGCTTGCACAAACAAAAGCATTTCCAAAGCTTCCGATACAGGCAAAAAATGTAAAAAGAAAACAAGGCCACATTTTCAGACATGTACAGGGTTTAGTTTGTGTTTACCCAAATCTGTCAACACATCAGCATGAAGAATTGTTTATTTGTTGATGTTGATATTTATCATAGAAAACCATACAAAAAAGGTTCTGAACTGAGAAGTGTGCAAGAGTCCAATACGCACCAATTATTGAGAAAAAACTATTGCAAATAAAACTTTTGTCAATTGTACTTTCTCAGTAAAATTGCCAGATAATTACAGCCTGGAGAAAGGGGGAAAAAAATATCACATTTCTTTCATTGTAAAGCTACACATTCATATATAACTGCAGATGGGCTCTTCAATTTCTGACTTCAAAACTTCATGGTTGCCATAAAGCTGATGGGTGTCAGTATAAAATCTTGCTCTAAGGCTCAGCAATCAATTCATACTGCTTTTCATTTAAAGACATTTTCTGCTCATTTCACCTGCTACATCTTACCTCAGACTCTCTAAAACTGTCCGTTTAAGGCTTAAGGAGCTTAGGGATTTTCGTTTATGAGATTTAATTATTTCTCCTCCATATGCACCCAAGTACATCCACTAATGATGGTATTTTTTAAATGTATCATTCAACTGTGACTGTTAATGGCAAGGTCAGTCTGTCCATCAGGTTACCCCTATGACCAAGATGCCATGTTAGCATTAGATTATTATTATCCATTATTATTATTATCCCGCACACGGGGTCGTGGAGGGGGCTATCCCAGCTGGAGCCTATCCCAGCTGCAATGGGCAAAGGCGGGGTGCACCCTGGACAGTCTCTAGCATGTAGCAGAGCCACATACAGAGACAGACAACCATTCACGCTCACAGTCACACCTAGGGGCAATTTAGTATGCTCAATCGACCTATCCCCAGTGCATGCATGTTTTTTGAAACCGGAGTTCCCGGAGGAAACCCACACGGCCACGGCCACTTCTTTCTGTGCGGCAACAGCCCTAACCCCTCCGCCACCGTGCCGCCCCTAGATTATTATTATTATTATTATTATTATTATTATTATTATTATTATTATTATTGTCTTCCTTAACTGGTGACATCTACATGCATAAGAAGTGGGACTTTTAAGGCAAGAAAATGAGAAGAGAGAACCGTAAGGTATTGCATAAGCAATGTGGAAAAAGGGAAGTTTGTTGTAACATGACTGAACTATAGGCTAGATTGTAGTAGGCCTGAGTTGTTGTGGTGATGTTTTTGGCTTTACTGAGTAAACTATGCTTCACTTCAGTAGACCAGCACCAGAGCATTATGGAGCAGATTGGACCAGGCATTAGTGATACACCTTCATCAGAAACAGATTTAAATGTTTCTGAACACTTTTTACATCATTTCAAAACCTCAAAAACACTTTGTCAACTTCACTTCACTGTTCTACTTTTTAAAAGTCAAAGTGCACCTGGTCATCTCAGCTATAAACACACCTACACTGAGACGAGATGGCGTGACTCCAAATTTTACAGAGTACAAAGGACAACAGAGTAAACAGAAATGAATAAACTATAAATATAACTTCTAAACTAGAAGCAAAAATGTGCAAGATGGTACAAGGTTAACTTTTAACAATCAAAACA
>JBBJLS010000140.1:19935762-19949043 GCA_037577275.1 Bryconaethiops microstoma | reverse complement strand
GCTGCAAGCCTCGGGGCCACGCCGTATTGGGATGGGGCCAGAGCATACTACTGCGTCGGACATAGTCTGGGCTAATTACTTCTTGGCAAGTTGTCACGGAATACTTGAGGTCTAGTGTCTTAGAAAACTAGTTATTATTTTCTATACTATACATATTAGTTACATTATATAATTATACACACAGTGGTGCTTGAAAGTTTGTGAAGCCTTTAGAATTGTTTACATTTCTACATACATATTACCTGAAACATATTCTGATTTCCACATAAGTCCTCAAAGTAGACAAAGAGAACCCAGTTAAATAAATCTCAAGTGAATGTGAGTCAGGTAGCAAGACAAGGCAAGTCATTCTACTAAAGAATGGTTAAGGAAGAATAAAATTAATGTGTTGGAATGGCCTAGTCAAAGTCCTGACCTTAATCCAATTGAAATGTTGTGGAAGGACCTGAAGCCACTGACAGATATGTAATATTAGATCATTTTTCTCAATAAATAAATGACCAAGGGAAATAATTTTGTCTCATTCATTTAACTGGGTTCACTTTATCTACTTTGAGGACTTGTGTGAAAATCTGATGTTTCATGTCATATTTATGCAGAAATGTAGACAATTCTAAAGGATTCACAAACTTTCAAGCACCACTGTATTTACATGATGACATACAATCTGTGCTGACAGTTTTAAGTCTGCACATTGAGTCTGCAAGTCCGTTTCAGTTTGTTTCAGTTTAAAAAATATTGTATGAATAAGATGTATATAATATAGATAGAAATTTGAATAGATGGTTCTCAAGTGTAAATGTAAAGAATGCGTGTGTGTGTGTGTGTGTGTGTGTGTGTATGAGAGCAAGATGGTTCTTTAGTTCTTATGAAAGATTTTCACATGCACACATTTCATTTGGAAAAATGGTTCCCTTCTCTTAGTCGCACCTCTATGTAAGAGTGCATGCTAAACTTAGTGGGGAGTAAAAATGGGGTGTATTACAGCATAAACATGTAGGTGCAGTGGTAGCTTATCTTTGAACACAATTCTACATCACTTTTACCTTAAATAGTCCTCACAGAAACAGCATAATGGGGGAGAATCTCAGAGTTTTTGCATAATACAAAAGTTGGCGAGCAGACAAAAACATGTTTAAGGTTAAAAAAGATAGGGAGCAGTTGTAGTGGAGGTGACTCTTCCAGAGCTTGTTGCAGTAGTCCTCCTCAAACTCTCATCAAAGTGCACTTCTGCACGCCTCCTCATTCTCTGCCTGTGTTTTCAGTTCTGATCTGTGTTTTGGCTCACCAGGGTGCTCAGCTGAGTTTACACTGTGTTTTACTTTGGCTTTATGTCAAGCTACACAAACCAAGTAAATGTGTTTGTTGTGGAGAAAACAGTACAGGAATATGGGGAGAAGAAGGAGCGAGTAAACAAGAAAATCAATCGTGAGGAGGATTCTTTCCACGCCTGTCATCTTCACTTTAAGCCATCTGCGCATAGCAGGCTGGCAGCAAATACATCGCTCTGCATACATACACTCGCATTTCCAGGAATTGCAGTTTAGCAATGATTTTCCCTTTACCTCTGCACCATTCCTACAGAATGACTACTATGAATGCATGGTGCACACACACACACACACACACACACATACACACACACACACACAGGTTACATTTACCAGTACTTTGGTACCCCATTTGCCCCATATACCCCGCAATGGTTCGTAAGGAAAACATTTATCAGTTCTGTTTTAGCTCCAACAAGTTTTTTGTTTTTTCTTTATTGATATTATTTTGTTGTATTGTTTTGGCCCCTGGGCTCTTTTGATATACAGTAATCCCCCAGTTTTACGCGGATCAGGAGTTGCGGATTCAGTCACACGTGTTAGGTCTCGGCCAGCGGCCAGTAGAGGCCGCTGTTTTGGTTTCAGTTAAGGGAACTTTTATTTTGAATCTGTGTTTGTTGTGTCTTTTGTCTCTGTCAGCTGTCTTGTGTTTAGTTTAAGTAATTGGGCTTTTTGATTGGTTCTTGTCTGAGTTGGGTTTCTATTTAAGTTCTTTGAGTTCTTCTCATTATTGCTGGTCAAACCTCACTGATACCCTCACATTTCCCGCTCCTTATGTGTCTGCAATTAATTTAGTTTCTGTTAGGCCATTGTGCCTTTTGTTTTGTATTGTACAGAGTCTGTGTGTTTTTGTATTAAAAACCCATCCCATGGAACCTGCCCATTGTGCCTCATCTCACTCCCCGTGCACACAAGATGTGACGACATGCGGATTTTTTCTGAAAAACGAACTCTCCACAATATGCAGAAATCTCTACTATAACGCGGAAACTGCCAATATTCTCACAATTTTTTTTTGCTTTTTTTGAGGCAATATGTCTCTCTCTCTCTCTCTCTCTGTCTCTGTCTCTCTCATCTGGAAAAGTCCAGAAGTCCACAACATCAACACTGGTCAGACTGTAAACAGTGTTGGAACTGAACTATTTGCCATTGATTCAGGTCCAAGTAGCATTGTAAAACTACTATTTTTTGTCAGAATAAAAGATACCAGAGTAAAACTGGACTTTTACACTAGCACAGCTGTATCTGATGTATCTGAAAGTTTCAGATTTTTTTTTAGTGAAACTGAGTCCATTAAACTGAGCGCTGAAAACATACAGCCAAGAAACATTGCAACTGAAGAGTAAATTCACAGCAAGGGTGAAATGCAGACATATCTCTAAAAACAGAAGTGCTATTACTTAAGGAAATGGCGCTGCAATAATAGATAAGGATTGGATCAGCCAAATTGGTCAAGAATCCATAAAACAGTGTAACGTCCCCAGTCGGACAAGACTTATGAGGACTTTGACTGTGACACTGGGTGTGGTCTCTTCTCTGGTCAGCTTAAAGGAACAAGGGTTCTCAGCCGGCCAGGAATTAAAGAATAATTATGCTTAGGTGTTTAGGGGTTTACGTGCTAGTCTGTTTGTTTTAGTTTCGGTTGTCTGTTCACCATCACCTTTACCCTGAGTTGTGTTCTGTTCAGATTTATTCCCTTGTTGAGCTTTTGCGCTCGTGCCTTCTTTTGTTTTGTATTTATAAAAATAAACTCACAGTATGGAAGTCTGCGCTTGTGCCTTCTTTCTGAACGGGCACAGCCCATATGTGACAATTAGCTCCAGAAACAGTGGAAGATGTGTATGTCAGGCCAGCATCCATGATCAAACTCAATTTAGAAGAGCTGAAACATACTGAAAATATCATGTTGGTGCAGAAAGTTTTGTGAGTCAACAAAGATGCCTTTAGCACTGATAGAAGCAGTTGAGAGAGCGAGATGATGAAACTGGCCAAAGAGAGGGTTACTTCACCTACTAACTACAGTGAATTGGCTGCTTCCATAGTGTGCCTTTAAAAAAAAAAAAAAGATGGCAGTGTAAGGATATTTGGAGACCATGAAGTCACTGTAAATCCGTGGTTGAATGTGGAGCAATAATCAAACCGAACCCAAGATTTGTTCACCAAATTGTCAGTTCAGAAGTTTGCTAAACTAAATTTGTCTCAGGCATATTCCCAAATGCAGTTAGAGAAAAGTTCCACAAAGGGTTGTATTTTTTCAGTTGTTTACAAAAAGATGTGGCTGGCGCCCCACAATCTTTCAAAAGATCAGGTCAGGTCCTTCTGGGCGCAGAAGGGATCATCAGTTGTTTAGATGAGATCCTGATAACTGGGAGAGATACAAAGAGTCACCTATGTAACTTCAAATAGGCTCTTAGGAGACTGGAATCCCACAATCTCAGAATAAAGCCAGAGAAGTGTTACTTAATACATAGAAGTATGTCCTTCTTGGGGTATTTCATAGATGCTATGAGCATCCACCCAGTGATAGAACAGACAGACACTATTTAAAATTTTATCAATATTCTATTTTATTTTATCAATAATCTATCTGCTTTGATTTAGCTGTTGCTCAGCCTTGCTGCTTAGAAATGCAACCTGGAACTGGTCAAAGAAATGTCAGAGGACATATAATAAAGCGAAGAAATTCCCTACAACAGCGGTCACCAACCTTGGTAATGAAGATCTATCTTCCTGATATGTCTAGTTCCAGCCACAATATGCAACACCTGCTCTGGCTAATGAACTTCTTCCGAAGTCCCTGACTGTCTAGAGTATTAAGTCAGGGGATGGGAGCAGCATGTTAGATGCAGGTTTGAGCTAAACAAGGCAGGAAAGTAGATGTCCCAGATGAGATCTTGGTTACCACTGCCCTACAGTCTAGTCAATTGCTATAACATTATGACCTTGAGCTACCCCTAATTTTGACTTGCAAATTACCAGGGGTGGTTGTTGCGAAGTGGATATGATACTTGTTTCTGGACCAAGAGGTCATGGGTTTGAATCCTACCTTCAGCATAACATCACTAGGTTCCTGAGCAAGACCCTTAACACCTAGTTGCTCCAGGGAGACTGTCCCCTGTAGTTAGGGAGTGGAAGTCGCTATGGATAAAAGAAGCTGCTAAATGCCATAAATGTAAATGTACCTTATGGGGGTGGTGCAGGGATTAGCCATTAAATGGAAGAGTGAGACTTATTGAATTTGCTTCAAGAATGTTGACAAAAACAAAGCAAAATTACTCACAAATAGAGTAAGAGGGTTTAGGTCTTGTATTTGGGGTTCTGAAGTTCCATGAATACCTCTATGGTAGGAAGATCCTCTTACTAACAGACCACAAGTCATTGTTGAAGATACAAGGGCCTAAGACAGATGTGCCAGTACAGCCTTCCCCTAGAATGCAAAGATGCACTCTGATTTTAGCAGCACACATATGAGATACAAGACCAGAGATCTGAGTAGCACAGCAATGCTGATGATATATCTAGGGTACCTGTGAATTCTAGTGGGGATGTTATGTCAAACTCAGTGTACAGAGTTTCTTACCTTGATGATTTATCTCTCACAGCTAGAGAGATAGCTAAGGAAAAGACAGGGATCCTGTTTTGGAAGCGGCAAATGAGGTGGTAATGTCAGGCTGGTCGAAACATATACAGGAGGAGTTTTTTTTCTGATAAAATTTGTGCTTACTATTGACGATGATTGCCTGTTATGGGTGTTGCCAGTGGTAGGTCCTGAAAAATAACCAGAATTACATAGGCATTGCTGGGGCAATAGTTCAAATGGAATCACTGGCCAGAAGTCTCTTCTAGTGGCCTGCATTACATGAGAGAACTGAACATAAAGTGAGTAAGCATAGTATTTTAACAGCAGCTTGGTATCCCTTCTAGTACAAACACAGAATTGGGTTTTTAGGAGAGAAAAAAAAAAACTTTTTCTTGCTGAAGACCACAAGTAGATGTTCCTGGTAGTGATTGATGTGTTTGCTAGATGGCCAGAGGTAACTCATATTCACCCCAGGTAAAATGACTAAAGCACTAAAAAATGGCTGCCAAAAAAGTAGTAACTGGTTCTAAACCTCAGTTCATATTACAAAAATCTGAGTTGAAAAACACAATAAATCCCTTTCATTCCACCCTGTCATTAATGGTTTATATGAAAGGTTAGTACAGAATTCATGAGTGAAGAATCAAGCCATTAATGGTATGACACTGGAGCATTGTGTGCCCAATTTTCTACTTGGTTACAGAAACAATCCCCATACCTTAGTATGTGCACACTAATAAAACCACAAAATGCAAAATACAAACAGGTTCTAAAGTAAGGTGATTCACCAAGGTCAAGTTGGTGTGGAACTGGAGGAGAGGGGAGACATGGGTGAACTTTGCAAGTGAAGTGTTGTGTCCAGTTACCTGCATGATTACAATGAATGGAAATAGTGTGAAAAGACATGTGAATTGCATGTTAGGTAATGACTCATTTGATATGCGGAGAAGACTGTTCTTCTATGGGAACATGCTTGGACTGATGATGCCACAGTGTGCTGAACAACCAAGAGCACTGGCAAGGCAGGATCAAAAAGTTTTCTGATTCTGATTCCTAAAATTAACAGTCAGAAATAGACGTCTGCCTCATAGACTTATAAGACATAAATATCTTACTGTAAATAAATAAAGAATTTTGTGAAAAGTACAGAATGATTCTTGGTGTGAAGAAAACTGACGAATAGGAATCCTTAGTTTCATAGGAACATTAATGTACAGGGGAGGAGACATGTATGGATAAAATGACAGGAACATGCAAATGAATGCTGTTCATTTGTCATTACAATGAGTGGTTCCTGAATACAGTATAAATGAAGCCTCTATTAGTGAGGGCTGTCAAACGAGACTGACTGTTGATTTGTTATGACTTTCCATTACTCAGTGAATGTTTTGTGAATGATTTGTGAACCTGCCAAGTGTTCCTTTCAAGAATCTCAGACGTCTTCTTTCTATTGTGATAGTACACAAAAATACACAAAATGTTCAGATCTATCAACCAGCATCAAACCTAGACTGGAAAGTTTTGACTTCTGAACCACCATCAGATTCCAGATCAGAGTGGAATTTAGTATTTACACGGACACTTAACAGAAACAGAAAAAAGGAACTGAGGAGGGCTGACGAGCCCTCTGCATTAGTTGCTTTAGCTGCTAGAAGGAGTGCTCACTTGATTGTGAAATATTTGTCTCAGCTAAGCTGAGTTAGTTAGAATACGCTCAGGTAAATTTGTTTTTGCATTCAATAGTTGCCTTCATTCACTCTGCTGTGCATTTCCCTCTTTCACTGCAGCTGTAGCCATCCCTCTTCTAGCTTATCCAATGTGATGTGAGGTTAAACGTTATTTGATTTCTGCTTGTATGAATACGTAGCTAGACTTTGTCATCTAAAAACACATCCATATCTAGACAGCTGTTTCTGTTGTGAGTTCGAAAGGGTTGAGTGAGTGGAAGGAAACAGTTGTGACTGAGTGAGGCAGTGAGTGAGTATTTTAAATGGTGTAAGCTTTTTGGCTGAAAGTGTATGGTGTGATAGTATAGATTTACTCCTCTCAACCTACGCTCACTCAGACACACACAAGAAATTTCAGCACCACAATATGCAACTTGTAGGGACATGTTAGGAGAGGGCACTTATCATAGCTCTTCAGTGAAGCAGTGTGTGTTTAGCTGAGGAAGGAGAGCTGGAGAATGTCTCTTAATGGATTTGGATCAGGAGTGGCACCACATTGCTCCCCGGGGCTCAGTACCACACTTGGTGGAACTCTGCACTCAGCAGAAGGAGCAATGAAACATTAAATAAATCCTGCTTCTCTCCCTCCTCTTTGGGGACTGCTTGGCAGGCTTATCAGGGGAAATATGAGCGGCGCAATAATGTTACAGTCACCACAGTTTTACACTAACATGGGGAGACAAAGGCACACGGTTGAGGAACAGGGGAGGCTAGTACCACTACCCGAGGATTCAATCAGGCCAGCAGAGAGAGGGGCCCGCTCCCTACAGGCCGCATCCCTCCACTTAATACAACAGAACAGGTGCACACTAGTCAGAGTGGAAGAAAAGCCAGCTATGTGAACTGTATAAACATCATCTCCCCAGAGATATCGCACCGAGTGCAGGCAGCTGCCACAAGTGTTCACGTAAGATAAGAAGCAATGTGTCAAAACAGCAGAATATCGCGCATGGAATCACACACATGCAAATGATGTACTGTTTCTCTTATGAGCACTTAAATGTAAGAAATCTAACCACCAGAAAATAAACAAAATCCAAAACTGCCTTTCGTACTGTCTCTAGGACTAATATTATATGTTTTGGACAGATTGCTGCTAGCGAATGAAAAAGAGAAAGAGAAAGAGAACGAAAAATGGACGAATAGATGGATTCACTGACTGATTAAGTCCCTTTGGTGGTCCCTCTCCCCTATTACTCTAATAAGTGACAGTTCAATTGGTTGGGTGAGTGTTTTGGCCCTGTATATATCCAGTATGAAGATCAATGTCTTGGTAGATTTTGTTTGTCTTTTCTGCTTCTCTCTCCGCCTACACATCTCACCTGAGACTGGCCTGGAAGCCAGAGAATATTGATCTGTAATGTATAATGAACTTCTCTATAGAGCTTAATTATTTCTATTAAATTGTGTCTAATCCCAGCAAGCGCACACCATGCAATGTGTCACTGTGGTTTGAGTCAGACGGCACATAAAATGCATTCGAGCGATCGTTCTTATGGCAGTCCCAGACTCTGTAATGACTACTGTTTGTTTTGGGGAGTAATTTGTCTAAAATAAGAGAAGACACATTCAGCTCCTTCAGAAATGACAGAGCACACTGAGTTATTTTGCAAAGCACCTGCAATCACTGGCTTCTAAATGAGTAGGTTATCATGAGGACTGCACTTTCTCACTCTTTGTTTGCAATTTATCAGCCTTGGGTAAATTATCAAGTTTGGAGAGCCAGGCAGGTTGAAAGCACTTTTGATTGATGAGCACTACCTTGGACCATCATTGTGAAATATTTAATGCATGAAATGAGAAATCTGAAATTCAGGGGCTGCATGATGTTTGAACTAATTGAGCCAGTAATTTCAACAAGACTGTGGAATATTCCATGCATGGAAAAGGTTGTAAGCCAAGTCAGTAGCCAGGATGTAGTCACACAAACTGACAAAATCTATAGATGGAATTGACAGATGGACGGAAAATGATCAGTCTAACGTCTTGGTTTTATATAACAACTTTGTCCAAGTGTCAATGAACAATGCAATACGTAAATCCATATTCAAAGTTAACTGTTCAGTAATAGCATTTTTCTCATACAGTAAGAGGGTGAACTGCTAAGAGCACTGTTCCACAATTTGAACGATAGTAATGCTGCCACAAGCAGATGCTCAAAGTGAAACAACACACACAAAAAAAAAATCACTGGGAGATATACTTAATCACTGGGAGAGACATGTCTTTTCTACTTGCCAACCAGACTATGGACCTCACTTCTCATATGGAAGCCATGAGAGTTGTGGAGAGGCAGAAGACTTACATCCAAGAAGCAGTCAACCGATATAATACTGAAGGGCACCCTGTCACTAAAATATCTATGAATCAGCAAATCCAGCAGAGACACAATTAAGGGAGTGAGAAGGGGAATGAAGGAATGTTAAATCTGCTACAATACAAGCATTTAAATTATTAAAATAAAGGCAAAACATGCATTTTGACAAGGACAGAAGACATCATATTCAGGCAAATGTGGATAATCACTGCAAGATTTTAATTGATTTTGTGAATTGACAGTAGTGCCAGATATTTTGAATATTTAACAAAATCAATAACAAAAACAATGACATCATTTTTTGTCTAGTTTAATGTGTTGAATAAATCAATTCAGTGCTCAATGTTTGTCTGCAAAAGTACAAACCTTTAGAATCATCTATTTTGCGTAAGGGATAATTAAGGTCTGTTAATTTAAGGTCTGTTAATCATCTATTTTGCGCTTATCAGTCTGGAAAAAGTAAAAAAATATATATATATTTCCAGTGACAGGCAGATAAAATACAAAAAGACAAAACTAAACATTAGTATTATTATCCTTTTCTTGAGTGGTCATCCATCACAAGTCACCACAAGAGCAGGGCCAATATTCAGTGAGATCAGAAAGAAGAAGGGATGGAATACAAGAGAAATGGGCCCTTTAAGGATTTGTGGTCCTTTCTATACGGAGGGAAATGATTTCCATTTCCATGACATTCTAGGATTCTAGGGTACTGAAGTGTGTATGAGCAGGTGGTCATATAAAACGAACAGGTTCAAGTGTGTGTGTGTGTGTGTGTGTGCCTGCGCGTGATAGACAGAAAGAGAGGGAGTTTGCATCGCACTGAAATTGGTGTCTGAGACTTCAAAGTAGGAGCACATCTGGCTATGAATGAATAGTGAGTTGATGTGTTTTCTCAGGGAATAGAGTACATTCAGTGGTCTTTGTTCACCTACTCATCTCGGCTGAGTGACAGGTTGATCTGCCCTCTCTTTTTTATGTTTATTTCATTTGTTTATGTCTTGCCATAGTTGCTCCCTATCTTAGGAAGTCTCCTAAAATGGTAGAAAGGTAAAACACATTAAGCACATGAGAAGCGGACCTGACAGCCAAGTGGTCATCTTATGTTATTACCAAAAGTAACAATCAATAACAAGATTAAAGTGGTGTCATTGGAAAATAACTTTGAAGTCAAAGACAGTTTCTAGTTCATAGCTGTTTTTTCATCTCTCAAAACCACAGCTATGCATTGAAGATTTGATATTTATTTATCTCTTGTTTATGAGAGAAAAAGGACAGAAAATTGAGCCAAAGCACAGCAAAGTAAGTTTTTGGTCCTACAGGACCAGAGCGGAAATGTTCCAAGCCATACATCTGCAGAAACTGCTGATGGCTTTTCTCCCTCATAAGGGACCTCCTCTCCTTGCGTGTGTGAATGGAAAAGCTTGTTCAAAATTGTTCAGTATGTCAAAGGAGAAGTCAAAGGGGGCTTTTAAGTGGTAATTTAAGTGAAAACAAGTCTATCTTCTACAATATGCTATCAAAAATAAAGGTGCCCAAAAGGGTTCTTGTGAGGGAAACATGATGGTAGAACCATTTAATAGATGGTTCCCTAAAAAAAACTATATGAAAACCACGTACATGAAAGGTTCCTTGGAGAATCAAAAGTGGTTCTTCAGTGGAATCATTCCAAATAACCCTTTTGGGCACCTTTACTTTTAAAGAATGCACATCCTTTGTCAGCAGCACTCCTCTTATGCATGAATGAGCCATCAAAGCCCAGCACAGGTCAGGAGAGTTCTCCACTCGCCCTTCATCTTTGGCATGATTTTAACTTAAGGGTAAAAAGTTACTCTCTCTCCCTCTCTCTCTCTCTCTCTCTCTAACTCAAACACACCCATACACACACATAACCTGAATGATTCAGTAATGATGTGTTTCTTTTGGTCAAATATGCTCAAGTGATATTTATATAGAACACTAACATTTTATGTAAGAGCAGAAAAACCAGGCTGCCAGGCTGTGGCCAGAGAGGGAATGGAGAAAAGGAGAGGGAGCCTTGGTCATAACCCAATTAGTGAGCAGTACATAAATAATGGTCAGGAGTGGTAAATTAAGAAAACTACTGATTAAGAGACAGAAATAGAGCAGAAAGAGAGAGAAGGCTGGAGTGAAGAAAGTAAACAGATTTTGGGTGTATAAATCACAGAAAACTTGCAGAATAAGAGCAAAATTTCAGTACTGAACATAAACCAATGGATGTAAATGTCATACATCTATAAAAGCAGCAATGCATTAAGAGCAGAAACATGCTCATCAGCCAAACTGAAAAGAGGTCAATATAAATTTGTTGAGGGAGTTTAATGTAATAAATTAATGACATTCACAACACAAATCTGAAGAACAAAAATGGTCCTCTGCCCAGTCGTGCTGCCGCCCATGGCAAGAAGCCCGGAGGAACCGACCCAATTCCTATATCGACCTTTCAGCATGACCATTGGGTGGTAACCTGAGGTCAGGCTAACAGTAGTCCCCAGTTTCTTAAAGAACGCAGTCCAGACACAGGACATGAACTGGAGACCTCGTTCGGACAGGATGTCCTCTGGGATCCCATAGAGCAGAAATATGGCTCGGAAGAGCGCCTCAGCCACTTTGAGGGCGATGGGTGAGGAACCGAACAGAAGGAACTGGACCCCCTTCGAAAACCGGTCCATGACCACGATAACCACTGTGTACCCTTTAGATGCCGGAAGGTCTATGACAAAGTAAACAGCAATGTGTGACCATGGCCTATGTGGCACCGGGAGGGGCATTAATTTACCGGCAGGCAACTGACAAGGAGTCTTGGCTACGGCACAAATGGAACAGGACCTTACAGTCCTCGCCACGTCTGACTGCAGCGACGGCCACCAATACTTCTGATTCAGCACCTCGACAGTTTGGTGGATACCAGGAGGTCCAGTGGTGGGCGTAACATGCATCCATTTCATTACAGACTCCCTCAGCGCTGCTGGTACAAATACTTTATCTACAAGGCAAGATTGAGGTACTGGGTCTTGTGTGTTTATGCGTGTAATTTCTGCATCAATGTCCCAGGTAATAGGGGCGAGAATAAGTGCTGAGGGAATAATTGGTTCTAGTTCTTTTTTCTCTTCTGGAGCTACAAAATAACGTGAAAGAGCATGAACTGCTCTTTTGTTACGAGGCCCAGGGCGATAGGTAATCACAAAGTCAAATCTACTGAAAAATAGTGTCCACTGAGCTTGTCTTGGGCACAATCTTCTGAATAAATTAGAATGTTGTCCAGGTAGACGACTACGAAATGGTTTAACAGATCTCGGAAAGCGTCATTCATGAACACTTGAAAACGGGACGGACCGTTTGCTAAGCCACAAGGCATTACCGAATACTGGTAATGGCCGGTTGTCATGCTAAAAGCTGTCTTCCATTCGTCACCTGCCCTTATGCGCAAGAGGTTGTATGCACTCCGCAGGTCGGGCTTGGTGTAAATGCTCGCCCCACGGAACTGCTCGATGGTTGGGGTAATAAGAGGAAGTAGGTAATAAGAGGAAGCAGGCGAGGACATTTAACTGTGACGGCGTTGAGCCCACGATAGTCAATACAGGGTCGCAGTCCCCCGTCCTTCTTTTCTATAAAGAAGAACCCAGCCACTGGGGGACCGGCGAATGTATCCCTGCTGAAGCCAGCAAGTCACTGGTGCTACAGCAGCACTAGCTAACGTTATCTCAGCACCTGCTGCATCCGCGGAGTGCTCGGCCTCAACTTCACCTTGTTCTTCTTGACTGGGTGGGAGATTATCTTCTTTTCTGGTAGTAAGTGGGCTCACTGTGCTAGCTGCACCAGCATCTTCATCTCTAAGTGCCACCTTTTTGGAGGTGAGGAACCCAAGTGTGCTAGTGATACTCTCTGTAGCTTTTTAGTATGACTTCGTTCTCAATCTCAGCGTTTCGTCTTTCTTCTGTTTGGCACGCACGTGGCTAATTTGCATACGGACACAGGATAGGCTGAATCATTTTTTTTAAATTCTGAATATTGGACACGGTGAGCTTAAAAACATTTTAGTGATCATTAGTGACAATAAAATATTTAATTTAATTTTTTTATTTTATTTAATGTCACCTTTTCATGCCTTCTCAAACCTCCTTCTCTCCCTATATCCCCAGATCTCTCACCAAAAGACTTCGCAAAGTTCTTCAATGAGAAGATCAACAACATTAGAAGATCCTTCCTTCCACCCACCATGCTGCCTGTCACACAGAGACCAGGCCATGCTGCCCAGTTTTGTGCCTTCTCACCGCTCTCTCCTGTGGAAGTGTCACAACTCCT
>JBBJLS010000140.1:19909987-19926259 GCA_037577275.1 Bryconaethiops microstoma | reverse complement strand
AGGAACACGGCGCCCGGGGAGCAGTGTGTGGGGACGGTACCTTGCTCAGGGTACCTCAGAGGTGCCACTAGCAGTCTCGGGAATCGAACCCACGACTTCTTGATCGCAGGGCGAACGCCCTAACCACTAGGCCACCATCTGCCCATTCAAGGGTATTAACAGTAACAGCCTCTACACTTCTGTAAAGGCTTTACATGAGAAGTTGGATGTATAAAACAGAGAGTATGTCTTTCTTGGGCCATCTCTCAAATTTGCTTTTTGCTCTTCCACTACAAGGCTGTCCCACCCAACTTCTTTACCCACTAATTTTACTCGTCAGCAGCCATTCTCCACCTAGGTATAACGGTACCTCCCCTGGCATGGCTCGAAGTTTGGGCTTTGGGTGCAGCAATGCCCAAAAGAGAGAACAGGCGAGTGGCGTGAATGCTGTGAACTGTGGGGCTACAGGGTGGAAATCATTTGGCTCACTGTCCTTAGCTAGTGTCCTTTCCCACTCACTCCACTTAAAATATTTTTCATATGCAATATTGTCCAGAATGCTTTCGGACCAGGGTAGTCTTCCCATTAACATAGCATAGATTAGAATTCCCAGTGCCCAGCTGTCTGAGCTGGCCTCTACTGAGATGAATGTATGTTTTGTTGTTTTTTTCTGTGTTCCCACTTTTCTCTCATTGCCATTCTCATCCACAGAAGAAGACCCTGAATCACTGGCTTCCATCTCCCTCGCTATCTCAGCTTCAGGGGTACAGTAAGGGGAACTGTACCACACACACGGCACCCTGGTGCCCACGGCCTTCACCATGCCAAAATCACCAAGCTTCACCCACCGACAGTCACGGTCACACAGAAAGATGTTCTCTGGCTTAACATCTCGGTGGACAAAGCCAAGAGAGTGGAAGTGAGAAAGAGCTCCACTGATCTGAGAGGCCACCCTCTGAGCACAGCTCTCTTCTAGGCCCACCTAAAGGGAAGAATGGAGAAGTTCTACTTATAACAATACTCCAGCGTGTTTCAACTTAATCCCTGCAGGCATATCTGTATCATACTGTTGATTACAACAGACAATTCATTTGTCATATTTCTGCACAATTAGTACAGAAAACAAAACCCAAAGCTCCTGTAAAATGGGTAATTACTTAAAAGGGAATTCCACTGACCTTTCAAATGTTCTGCATAATTACATTATAAAGATGTAAACATATTAATTCAGAGAGGTTTGATGTGAAATGCGCAGTTCTAGAGAAATCTATCAAATCCTACAGGTGATGGGAACCGGATATATGAAACATATAATGACACTAAAAGATCATTCACAGAAAGTTTATACATTGAGACATTGATTCATGTAGGTTTCCTTGCTTAAAATAAAATAAATGCATTCATGTTGGAGAGGTCAATGTAGAGCATTAAAGCATTAAAGCAAAAAAGTGTCAACTACGTGTGTTCTGACCTCTGATTAGCTATTTAAGTGTCCCTTCAGCCCCCTGGGTGACAGCTTCTCCATAAAATGTTATTCGTTTTGCAGATATTGCAAAATCAACTGTATTTCTTAGAGGAAGGAGATAAGATCACACCTCATATCCCTATTCCAACTAGGGACCAGATACTAGTTTGTTAGCTGAGTCAGTAATCAGCTACTGAAAACATTGAGTGTTTTTTTTTAAACAGTTTAGAGGAAGCTTTTGTCAAGGCTTGTAGTGGTGCAGTGGGGAAGTGACAGTGGAAATGTTTACCAACCTCAGGAACAATGACATCATATAGGTCTCCATAGAGACAGGGTTGCTGGGCAAAGACATAATGAGCTGGGGTCGAAAAGGCAATTCCAAGAGCAGATGTGAGGGACGGGTGGGTGCAGTAGGCCAGACAGAGATTGTACTCCCTCAGAAAGGAGAGGAGAGAGGTTGAGTCACGAGGAAAGAATTTTAAAGCCATTGGTGTACCTATGGTTTGCATTGGTTGAAAGTACAGGAGAAAACAAAACAGGAAGTCAAAATTAATTTATATTAAAGTGAGGGAAACAGTGACAGAGAAATCTCCCTGAGACAAAATACTGGAACAAAATACTCAGAGGAAGAAAAGCTAAAAAAAGGTGAATGCATCATTCCCTGGTCAGTATTGGATAGTGTAATGAATTGAATGACAGGAATGATATCCCTCAGATAAGCCCATAATTCATGTCAGAAGTGTATCAGAAAAATTGTCACAAAAGCCCTGATGGATTACTTATAGTAACATAGACATGATAAAAAAGTCCATGGGAGATGTTTCAAAATTTGCACATAATTAAATTGTTAAGATATGAACAAAGTCATTCAGAGTGGTCTGATGTGGAAAAGTCCAACTTGCAGCAGTGATAGGAACCATATGTCTGAATTGTTTAACACTTCTTAAATACCCACCCCCTCCCCCCAAAAAATAAAATAATGTGGAAAATATGCATCACCCACCTCTCTTCTTATGCACTGCCAGCATGACCTTGCCATATGATCCTTCGCCCAGGAGTTTGATGATCTGGAAATGATCAGATGGATCCAACGAGGTCAAGGACTGAGCAGTTAGGTGGCACAGCTCATCCAAAAGTCGCGTGGCAGCCTGTGAGGAATGCAATTGAGGAGCCAGGGAAAATAACAAACATTAGCAAGTTCCTCTTTCATTTGAGAAAGCTTACTGTTTCTAGTGACACTTGCACATCATTTGAGCACATATTCGTACACACTGTTCCATTTTAACACTATGTTTGTACCCAGTACTTCATCCTAGTGCCAGGGCCTCTATATGGTGCACTGCTGACACTGTTTTCCAGCTCCATCACACCTGATTCATCTCATCAAGAATCAGTAGGTCATATAATATCAACGAGTCTTAACAGAATTAGAGAACAGCTGTATTGTCAGCTTCCCAGCTATGATCAGTGACAGCCAAAAACAACACTGACAATGCTAAGAGCAGTCACAGTGTTAAGCAGGAGGTGATCTGGCAGAGAAAGTGACCCAGCAAAGCTCTTATCCCTAGGGTTCTTCCCATACAGTACACGTTGAAATACTCTGGTGTTCACAAGTTGGGTAGGCTGGTAGTTGCGTAAGTCTTTTGATGCTCAATTCTAAGGATTAGACATCCAATCTGTCCAGTCATCCCCCTTGACCGTCTATATTTGGGACTCAAGTATAGGGCAATATGTGCTACAGCCTCATCTCAAACCATGTGTCAAAAAATACTCAACACCTACCATATAATAAAAGAAAGAATAACTAACTTACTAAATAAATAAATACATGAATAAATAAATGGAAAGACTACAAGTCAAATGAGTACCCTAGTATTTTTCCTATTGTTTATTTAACCTTGTATTTGACCATAGACTCTTAAAATAAAGGTCCTCGGTTTGAACGACACTTCTAGGAAAAAAGAAAAGAATCATTCACAACAAAATATTCTTTGAACAACTGTTCTTTGAAAATGTCCTTTTGATGGCATCACACCCAACAACCCCTTGAATCACCAAAAAGATGAGCTGAATGGCTTGGTTATATAAGAGGGAGCTACTACACCTGTTGTCCAACAGCTATGTGGGACTGAGGACTCAAAGACAGACATGTATGTCACTGAAGGAAGGTTGAATAGACATATCATGGCACATCTTTAATGGTCTGAATACTGTACATTTTTTTAAATTCACAACATGTGCACTGGGTTTGTGAAAGAAAGTGAATTCATTCTGTGTCAACATGAATCATGTGCAGATGTGTTGTAGTGCACCAGCTGTGGTGGTGAGTAGGTGATTTTGAAACAGCAACTATATTATGTTCATTAAAGGACACAAAAATCCATTTTTTTGTTAGCATAGTCTAAAAAGCACATTAAATGTAACAAATTGAATTAACCTGTTAATTGTTTAGAGAAATTACAACATGAACAATACATTTTAGTCCATCATACAGTCATGAGGAATTCATAAATTTTGAGCAAAAGTTTGTCGGAAACTATTTTTTAATGAAAGATTCAGAAAAAGTTACACTTAAATTTAAGTTCAAATAATAAAACAAGAAAGGCATGTTTTTATTAACATGAATTAGACTTTAGAATTTGAATTTGATAGACTTACTGTCATACTGGCTGCAGATGAACACTGTAGAGATGTTCCGTTTTCCCACTAAGTCATTCTATGCCTGTTCTGAAGGAAAGCCGCTGGTCACAGAAGCGCAATATGTTAGCTGGTTGTAAATCAGGAAATTTGGCATAGCGTTACTCTCACTGCTGTCTGTTTATGCAGGTGCAGACATTCAATCTGGAGCTCTACTGCATGTTGACCCTGCTGTTGCATTTCTACTCTTCATTCTACTTGAGTTTATATACCAACACATGGTGCCTTTCTCTCTCACTCCTAAATGACCTGCCACACACACACACACACACACACACACACACACACACACACACACACACACACACACACACACACATTACTATCTTGGGTAACACCCTATGCCAGTGTCCACTGTAGATACTTTTCAGATCATCCTTTTACTTTAACAAGTCTTATTGCTCCTTTCAGTAATCTCAGATAGACTAGCTTACATGGTTTTCTATAAAAATAGACAAATATAATTCATGCTTCAAGAGTCAAGATTTTGCTGGTTGTGTCTATTGACGTAGGGCTAAAGATTGGGTAACTACCAGCAATAAGTATCCATAAGGTAGGTATTTCTGCGACCAATGCCAACAGTGAAATATTTTAGTGAATTCATGAACGTCATTCGAGTTATTAAGTTCAACTGATTTATCTGCATCTTCATATAATGGCCAAGAAATGCAAAGTTTTGAAAATCTTATTCAGGACGCTCTTTATATGTAGAACAAATGACTCCCCAGTTACCAGGTCTAAACATCATAACAGCTTTATGGGAAGCTTTGGAGTGTGAAGTGAAATTAATACATAAATTCCCATATTTATGTATTAATTTCATACATAAATGGCCTAGTGGGTAGGATACTTGCCTGGGGACCAAGAGGTCTTGGGTTTGAATCCTACCTTCAGCATACCACTGCTGAGTTCCTGAGCAAGATTTTCAGCTTAACCCCAAAGCGGCAGAGAGACTGTCCCCTGTAGTTAGGGGATGGAAGTTACTTTGGATAAAAGTGTCTGCTAAAACACTGCAAATGTATATCAATCAGAGCATTCAGGAAGCACCTGTTCTGAGGACAAAAGTTAGCCCTACTCATGACCATGCAGTTGACATTAACATAATGATTCTATAAATATGCCAGGCAGATACACACATCCTGGTTGTACACAACATTTGAAAATGTATCAAAAATCAGTTGACTGCCCTTGATAGCCCTCCATTTTTGTGCTGCAAACCTACATAAGTTAACTGAAAACAATTAAGGTTGTATATTCCCTAAATATTTTTACGATTATAAAATCAAAAGTCAAACATTAACTATATGTTAAAATTTGACAATGAATGGACTCATTGAAAAGTTCCAACATTTCTAACCAAAAAGAGTTATATATTACATGCATATGCATATATGCATATATACATGCATACTGTATATATTACATGCAATGTTTTGCAGGAAGGCACTGTAAATGTTACCTAATGTGGGCAGCTGGTGGCCTTGTGGTTAGGGTGTTGCCCCTGCAATCAGAAGGTTGTGGGTTCAAATCCCAACACTGCTAGTGTCATCACTGGAGTATCTTTGAGCAAGTTATTGTCTCCACACACTGGTGCCTGTCATTGGTGGCAGCCCACTGCTTCACTTGGTGAATGGGTTAAATGCAGAGAAAAGGTTTTACACTGTGTGCTGTGCTGTGGTGTATTCACGCATGGCTATAAGAGGCCACTTTACTTTTACTTTACTTTAATGACCCAGTTAGGAAGCAGAAACCACAAAACTGCTGTGAAGGCCGGGAAGCCCCACCTACCAGCTCACATTTGGTCTTCTTCATTTTTGCGGTTGTGGTATGCCAGATGTCTGTACCAACTGTAAAGAACAACACAAATAATCTTAACTTAGTTTGGAATCTAAATGCTAATATTACACAACACAAATTTTTGCTAACATATTCAAATGTACAATTAGATAACCAGATGAATCAATTTCGCAAGGAGTCTCCATGTACCTGCCGGTAAGTACCATGAACAGCTTGTGGGGAAGCTGCAGCAGGCCATGCAGTCCACAGATTAAACTTGGACACATCTGCGAACAACCTGTATGGTATAATACAATCTCCATGCTTGAAATTAAACTGCCAGGATGTGACACAAGTAATGTTAACAGTTAGCTAATATGCTAAGTACTTTATACTGGAAAGGTTGACATAGCTTCTTTTTTTGCTTTGTTACACAGTGTCTAAGAAATCAGGATGGCTGCTGATCCTTTTCTGGACTCATACCGATAGCGTACCTCCCAAAGTACACCTCCCATTTTTGACCATTTTTCAAACTTGGGGTGGAACTGGCTGCAGGTGTAAAGGTGTATTTTCCCACCAGATTTTTATTTTAAATGTACTATTCATGCACTCTAAAAAGGTTCCTAGGGCCATTGGAAAAGAAACAGGCCCATAGCATCACAGATGCTCCCCTATACTTAACAGTAGACATGAGGTACTTTTTCACATTTTTATCCATTGTTTTACACCAGACCCACCTGGAGCTTTTGTTTCCAAAAAACTGAACCATAGTCTCATCTGACCAAAGCACATGGATCCAGTTAAAGTCCCAGTAGCAAACCTCACGTTTACATTTGTGAGTGTAGGAAAGAAAAGGATTTTTTTCATGGCATACCTCCCAAACAACCTATTGGCATGTAGATAGCGTCTAATGGCTGTTATGGAGACTTGGTGACCCCAAGATGCCAATCTTTGCTGCAGTTCTCTGACAGTGAGTTCTGCATATTTTTTTGCCTTCCTTACCATCCTCCTTGCTGTTTGTAGTGGCATGATAAAACTTGGGTCCTTGTCCAGCTTTGTCTGTCACAGTTCCACTTTTTAATTATTTCTCTGCCCGTGGATGTGAGGAAGTTTAGGTGAGTAGCTTTTTTCTTGTAGCCATTTCCTGACTTATGAAGAGCAACACACATCTGCCTTACTTGAATAGAATGTTCTCTTGTCTTTCCCATTTTGAAGAGTGAAATGGGCCTCTGTTTCACAACATATTTATACCCCATTTACATGAGTTCAGGGATTGTGGAGGGCGCTTTATATTCAGTCTTCATGATGAGGGTTCACAGTGTGTCAATTTGTTGCTATTTAGCCATAATCATGCTTTGCTATATGGAGATTACAGCTTTTAATTACAACTGGTACATTGTATTTATATCTTCCAGTTAAGAGAGCAAAACAGTGTACAGGGTCATAACTCCTGCCTCGGAGCATTGCACAGTCCTGTTGTGGAGTCTGTTGCTGTTGATTTGCTTTGTTGTCTCTACAAGTCAGCAGAAGTCAGTGGCATCTAAAATTGGCTCAGCTGGTTCACACTTGCCCTCATTCATTCACTCTTTCTTTTTTTCCATGGCTCCTACTTATTTTCTCTCACAAGACCATAGTACTTTCTCTGTACTCCTCATCTAATTTCTTCTGTTTCTCAATTTTGAGAGAAAAAGCATGACCCATAATCTAACATATCAGTTGCCCTTCTGTGTAGGTTAGACCGACAAACTGAACAGCTATGGAAGACTATGTTGTCCAAAAGCCACTTAAAAGCTTAATCCTGAAACTCAGATCACAGCACTGACCCCAACCTCACCTATGCCAACACCCTCAAACCAATGAGGGACATATCCATTACACCCCAATAGCAGTAGACTTACTGTGCTCCCTTTGTGTGAAGGTAATTACTTCTGCCACGTTTAGTGTCTACTGCTCACATTCACGGAACACTGCTGCCAAACAGTCTTCAGGGGAATCTACGCAGCTATTAAAGGAATCGTCTGTGAATTTTAGCAATGATTTGATCGTAATGTGAAACTGTCACACTTATCTGAATCAGCCAAGGAAACTTATTTATGGAAAATGGGGTGAGGGGGTGATGTGAGGTTGCCTCAAAAGCCTAATTGTGCAGTGGATTCACATTATGTCACTGAACAGCCATAGAACTTACGTTCAGTGACGAAAATATAGACAGTGGGGTAAATGTAGTGGATTTATCACATTATTTAAGTATCAGTAGCTAAGAACATTGATCTTTTATCCTAATATCAAAGTTACTCCTAATACAAGAGGCCTGGAAAATCCGTTATGAATATAGAGTGGATGTGACGTAGAATCTCCCTATATACAGTGCTGTGAAAAAGTATTTGAACCCTTCCTGATTTTTTTATTTTTTTTTGCATGTTTGTCACACTTAAATGTTTCAGATTATCGAACAAATTTAAATGCTAGACAAAGATAACCCAAGTAAACACAAAATGCAGTTTTTAAGTGACGATGTTATTTATTAAGGACAAAAAACTATCCAAATCTACATGGCCCCGTGTGAAAAAGTAACTGCCACCCTTAGCAGCAACAACTGCAATTAAGCATTTGCAGTAACTGGCAATCAGTCTTTCACATCATTGCGGAGGAATTCTGGCCCACTCTTCTTTGGAGAATTGCTTTAATTCATGCATATCGGAGGGTTTCCAAGCATGAACTGCATTTTTAAGGTCATGCCACAGCATCTCTGTTGGATTCAAGTCCGGACTTTGACTAGTCCACTCCAAAACCTTCATGTTGCTTTTGTTAAGCCATTCAGAGGTGGACGTGCTGGTGTGTTTTGGATCATTGTCCTGCTGCAGAACCCAAGTGCACTTCAGCTTGAGGACTCTAACTGATGGCCAGACATTTTCACTCAGGATTTTTTGGTAGAGAGCAGAACTCATGGTTCCATCAATCACAGCAAGTCGTCCAGGTCCTGAAGCAGCAAAGCAGCCCCAGACCATGACACTAACACCACCATGCTTGACTGTTTTTATGATGTTCTCTTTCTGAAATGCTTTGTTACTTTTACTCCAGATGTAATGGGACACACACCTCGCAAAACTTTTTGTTTCGTCAACCCACAGAATATTGTCCTCCAAACTTGGGGATCATCCAGATGTTTTTTTTGGCAAAAGTAAGACCAGTCTTTATGTTCTTTTTGGTCAGCAGTGGTTTTTGCCTGAAACTCTCCCATGCATGCCATTTTTGTGCAGTCTCTTTCTTATGGTAGAGTCATGAACACTGACCTTAACTGAAGAAAGTGAGGTCTGCAGTTGTTTAGATGTTGTTCTGGGTTCTTTTGTAACTTCTTGGATGAGTCGTAGGTCAGCTCTTGGGGTAATTTTTGTAGGCCGGCCACTCCTAGGAAGGTTCACCACATTTCCATGTTTTCTCCATTTGTGAACAATGGCCCTCACTGTGGTTCGCTGGAGTCCCAGAGCTTTCAATTACTGTTCCTGAATTTCTTTAGATCACAACATGATGTTTGTCGTTTTCTGGGATCGTTTAGTCTACTTTTTAAGTGATCTCTGCATTCAACAGGTCTGGCAGTTATCAGGCCTGCATGTGGCTAGTGGAATTGAACTCAGCCTTCCAAACTATGTGATTAACCAAAGTTACTTCATGATTTTACAAGGGGTTATCTTTGCTTAATATTTAAATTTGTTTGATAATCTGAAACATTTAAGTGTGACAAACATGCAAAAAAATAAGAAATAAGGAAGGAGGCAAATACTTATATATATATTTTTTGTTTGTTTGTTTGTTTTGTTTTTTGTTTTATCGTTTATTTATTTATTTTTTATGTCAGATTTCACTTTCACAAATATTTATGTTTTCCTAAACAGTTGCTCAGCATTATTTTTATGTCTACACTCACCTCATAAATATGACCCCAGGGGTTCAATGCTTGGTTGATTTCACTCTACATTCCCAAAGTTTGAGAGAAAAAGTGGTGAATCACTTACCCACATGCTTCAGTTTCTACTTTGAAGTGTTATAGGCTGCCTAAGAGCAAGAAAATGTCAAAGTCGACATCCTATTGGACATCCATATCAATCTGGCAACTACTTCATCTATGGGCCAAATCTAATATTGCTGAAAATCCAGACTCATCCCATACCTGCACTCTTGGTATGAAGTTTGGTGATACTCTACTTGAGCTTCTAGATAACATGGACTTAGGCATGCCATAAACATGTCATGGCATATGCCATATGCTGTCATGACAGACTATATTCAATATTTTTACCAGTGTTATGATAGCATTACTGGTAATTGTCCTGACAGATGCTACAGTGTTTAATGTTATGACAGTGAAAAGCGAAGTGAAAGTGACCATTCTGTCATATGTGAACACACCACAGCACACATTCCTCTGCATTTAACCCATTCACCAAGTGAAGCAGCGGGCAGCCAGGAACATGGCCCCCGGGGAGCAGCGTGTGGGGATGGTACCTTGCTCATGGGAATCTCAGAGGTGCTTAGCAGTTTTGGGAATGATATTGTCTATTTGGGGTGGAGTGGGAAGTTGCAGGTGCAGAATACCTGTCCAAATGAAGCTTAAGGGTTCCGGCATCCACGTTGGGAATGGCAGTCGTGCTCAGGGCTTGAACCTATAACAGAGAGAGTATGGAAAAGGGGTTGTCACTTTAACACTTTTTTTCACGACCATACTCCACAGCTTGTATTGTGGAGCCCTTAAATAGGGCTCCGTCTCCTCGTTGAGGGTGGCTGCTAATCCTCCTCCAGTGTACGTCATGAGTGCATCCCTCTTTTGGCTATGTGCTTCTCGGATGTCCCAAACACTGGTGCTGAAACGGCGCTGTGTCTCTTGGTTCTGCAGTCTGTTTCCATAGCACCTGGGTAAGTAGTGATTGCTTGCCGCTGCTGCTGGGGGAGGACGGCCCGCCGTCACACTCTTTACTGTCACAATTACCAGCAATGCGAACATGCCACTGTTATTTTAATGGCCATAACCAGTCATGATAACTCATGACTGCATATGACATGCTTATGTCAGTGTTATGTTGCAAGGCTCAAGTAAAGCTTTAGTGATTTTTATCAGCTTCCTGGAGTAACAGGGGAGTTGCTCTGATGTGAGGCCCATCAAAAATATGTTCTGTGGTCCATGCATGAAATAAGAGAGGGCCAGCAGTGATGCATCACTCTTTACATAATACACAAGAGAAAATAAAGCAGTAGATGTGGCCACTTTAAGCCATCGTCCATATAGAAAGACATTATCTAATGTTCAGTCTGACAAGGTGGCATAGGAATTTGTAGAGATTCTTTGAAACATGTATGAGGAAAAAAAAACCTCTATCTATACTTTAACAACTAATTCCATTTATGCATGCATAACTTCCCTTTACAATAGACTAATAGTCTGCAAACAATCACTTTGTTCTCCAATGAGGCCACTGGAACAAACCCAGCATCTTAACACTGACCATAATGACTGTGTTTCAGAAATAAGAGTCTGATTAGCCATTCAGCAAATCTCAACCGTCCCTTACCCCCCTCTCGCACGCATTACAATTGCAAAGTATCCCATTATTACAAAGCCAGGGAGTAATAAATAGAGACCCTCTGAATGGCAATAAGAAGGAAAGTAAACAATGCTTCATTATTTTAATTAAGATTTGTCACTGTGGCAAACTAAAAGCATGCAATTTTAAAACCACAAGCAATTTGCTAAAGTCAAAGAGACCAAGATGTGATGATTGAGCAAAGCCTAACTAAAGACACCACAGGAAGGGGAAAATAAATTAATTAATGAAGTTGAATTGATTTGCTGATTTGTTGAACTGTTTGACTGTTATCAGTTTTGCTACATTAATTAACAGTCCCCCTGGAAGCAATAATAATAATAATAATAATAATAATAATAATAATAATAATAATAATAAGTACTGATTTGTGAATTTGTTCTTATAATCCGCCTCCTCCAGTTTCTTCTTCTTCTTATCTTATTATTGTTGTCTTTTTCACTGTTGTTGTGCAATACATTAGACAGCAAGTAAACAGTCTGATCGGTGTATTAGGTATAGGTCAACTACATACATTCAAACCTGAGTCATGAACAGCTCCAGAGTGAGATTTCCTTCTTTTCCTAATTTCTTTCCTGGCCCAGTGATGGGGTCTCATGGCCCACATAACTGATCACATTGTCAGGCGAATGAATGCAAAGTACATTCAGATCCACATTCAGATCTATGACCTTTTGTTTATTACTATATGACCAAAATGTGTCCTTGTTGCACTGCAACATGTAATAAAATGTGCATTACAAATTAAATGTAACTCATCCAGACTTTACATATGGTCTTCATACACATTGCTCTGTAGTACACAGAGGAAATGCACAAAAAAGTGGAATCATTCATTTATAATCACAGAAAGGACTGTCTTGGACAATAGCTCCCTTGCCAATGCAATCTGACCACACACACACACACACACACACACACACACACACATCCCTGTCAGTATGAAATATGAAGCTGCTTGTGGTGATGAGTGTTGTTGATGTAGCTGGAGTGGTCAGCTGGGTGTCTTGTCTAGCCTCTGTCACACCTGCTCCCTGCTATGAGAGTCCAGCATTTGGACAGGTCACTGCACACACCCCGCTAACAAGCAGCGTGTCAGAGCCAAAACTGACACACACACACACACACACACACACACACACACACACACACACACACTCTGAAAATAACTTGGTCATATGTCTTTGTCCACCAATTACATGTTTACATCCTTTTTTCTCATACATATATATATATGCGGGTCCTGGTCTTGTGTGTGTGGAGTCTGCATGTTTTCCTCATGGTGGCGTGAGTTTCCTCCAGTGTCTCCGGTTTCTCCCACAACCCAAAGACATGCGTGTCAGGTGAACTACGGGTTCTAAATTGACCATAGATGTGAATGTGTGAGCGAATGGTGTGAGTGTTTGTGTGTGCACCCTCCGGTGGGCTGGCACCCCAGGGTGGGTCCCTGCCTCGTGCCCGTAGACCCTGGGATAGGCTCCGGGTCCTCGCGACCCTAGTAGGGATTAAGCAGTTACAGAAAATGAATGAATGTTTGAGGACAACTTTGCACTGGATTGTGGCATAATCTACAGCTAAAAATGATACACCTCCACAGGAATCCTTTCTCAAACTCTTCTAGTCCTTGTTCTTTTATTGTTTTAATGTACAGCCATTAAAGCTACATAGTCAAATGCAACAATCAGCTAATATTTACAGTTTCAATAACCCTTTGATTTAGTTGTATGCTCAGTTCACTTAGAATATTCAGTTTAAAGACAATAACTCAGATATCTGATAGCTTCTGGATCTGAAGAACAATCTGGTTTAACTGAATATGTTCTCTACATACAACACACGTGACACACGTGCTTTTTGTTAAGGAGGATACTCAACCATTCAAACTCATGTTCCACCCATGAGCTAATGACAGGCTTATTGTCTTTTAGATGATGTTCATTATCAGTAGGCATGGGTATCATTAGGATTTTACTGATAAATATACTGCTTATTGATATCAATATTCTTGTTGATACTACTCTCCAAAATGTGGTGCAAAATAATAAAGATCTCACATGAAAATATGTGAAATGATTTAAAAATAATTTTATTTTAAAATTTTTGAAGATATTTTCTGAGTCTCCTGTATATATTATGAAGGAGGAGCGATCACTTCAAAAGGTCTGGTCAACAAATTTGTGGTAGGGATGTGCAGAACATCGCTCCCATCTCTAATCTAGAATCAACATTTGAAGATGACGGCTATGTTGGAATGCATTAAAGTTGCATCAATACCAATAGCAGCACGGTTTGTGCGTCAGCTTATCCATATTTCAGTATTGACCAATTAGGAACTGTACCAATTTAGCACTGGTTCTCGATACCCATCCCTAATCATCGCCGTCCAACTTTGGTCTCCACCTTCATAAGGCCCCAAGAGACTAGCTGGTAACATGCAGTATTGACATTTTTCTATGCAGTCCAAGAAGACCGTATAACCCTGCCAGTAGGAGCCTGCAAGAGATTTTGCTCTTCAGTGGTATTACAGAAAATAAGCAGCAATCGTGTTCCATTCAGATATCTTTCCATCCTATTATATATTGAAGCTGAGCTGGCCTGAGCCCTTTTGGAGCAATGGATGGGTTTATTAACTCATTCTACCAATGCCGCATGCAGCATGCAAGAAAAAATATACCTTCAGCAAGTTAAAAGTACTGCTGTATACCACGGATTTCGATCAGCTGGAAATGATAGTCAACCATGGAGAAGTGCAAACCTCATATGCCCCACAGCACAGTATATCTATCCAATTTCAAGGTCATGTGCTTATAACCAACAAACACAATTTTAAATGGGATTTTGTGAGTTTGGTAAACTATGGGATACACAGCCTAAAGGAGTTTCTGAACTGACTTTTTTTTTTCTTCCCCTCAATTTCATGCACACCAGTTTCCCATGGGCAGCGTGGGACTGGGCTTGTGACAAGTACAGGCTTGGCACAGAGGATTACAGAATAATCCTTTAGAGGAGTGTGAGCAGAGGACAGCAGTGTCAAGGGGATGTGTAGCGCACAACGTGGCCGGGGCAGTCGTCGCGAGGCCTCAGCACAAAAACACGATGCGGCGCAGTAGCGAAGTGACTAAGCAAATCCGCGTAAATAAGAAGGCATGTTTTCAGTTAGACCAACTCGAATGCTTTGCAGAGTAGAAAGTAATAAGCGTCAAATGACAGCTCACCTAGTCAAGCTGCGACTCTGGCTGCAAGAACTGCTGAACCTGTGGTTTTCAACGGTTGTGAGAGAAGATTTTTTTCCTGTATTCACTGTGGTGGAGAGTCATTATGTGCATAGTAGTGGAAGACTGTAGACTGTAGTCTTCACACACACACAGACACACACACACACACACACACACACACACACAAATGATAGGGTACACTATTCAGTGGAGATGGTCTCAAAATTATTTCCTGGTAGAAATTATTTCAGAGACGCAGCAGAAGCGACTGGGACGGAGGGATACCGGTGGTCGTAGACAGGTACCCTAGACGTCTCAGGTGTGCTACAGCAAACGAAAAACGAAAATGAAAAAAATAAAAAAGGATATGAAGGGAAGGTTTGTCAAAGAAAAGCGTGTGCTGTGCCTGATGGAACATTAATAATGTATTTTTGCAAATCTGCAATGTTATTGTGGAGCTGCAGCCAGGGCCACTGGGGAAACACAGCCCCTGAGGGGGAATGTTGATGAATCTTTCAGCTGAATAAAGCCTACTGAGATCGGCTCCTTCTGATACATCTTAATAACCTGATCTCTGTGCTGCTGCAATCCTGCCACACATGCACATGAAGTATGGCTTATCGCATGTGTCATTTTGTTCAAAATGATTCCACTGTTACCTCAAATCACTGATCAATACATAGTACATAGAACTGACATGTATGTATTGGCTGAATTGAATGAGTTGGGTCCCTGTTTGCATTCAAGAGCAGCGTGATGTACATCAGCCAGTTTTCTCATAACCTGTACAACAGTATTCTGAAGTGTTGTTTGCAAAACATGTATAAAATGCTTCTGTTGAGCCACTGTAATCCACTGTTTCCCACATTGTTGTGCTTCTTTTGTGTAAAGACCACATTTACAATTGCCTGAAAAATAACAATAAAAATCAAGAAATCTATGTCTATGGTAGGATCAAGGAGGTGGGAGGGTAGCAGCAGGCAGGGAACCTCAGCCCCAGGCCATCTGGTCTGTTAGAGTAGATGTATGCCTGTATGTGTCTGGCATGTCGACAGGGTCGCACACGATTGAGATTCCAGCCCCCCCTGGGCCGGGGCAGTGGGTTGCTGCCCGGGGGGAGTCGGTGGTACCTCTGGATGTTGTCACTACAGCCTGGCACCTGCTGCCCCCCTTAGCATGGTATGTGTGTAGGCGTGAATGTTAATTTTTAATTTTTTTCCCTTCCTTTCTCCCCCACTCTCTCCCTTTCCTTTCCCTCCCCACCCATCACATACTCACTACACTACATTTAGGGTCTTGGAAGGTGAAGGGGCAGCATGAATCCCAGTGGGCTGCTTTGGTAGCAGTCCCTGCGGGATTTTGCGGCTCCTTTTCCTTCTATTTTAATCGCACCCTAGACAGTAGGGCCGGGGGCATGCCAGGGCGGATTACAACCTTAGATGGTTGTGGTCATATCTGACGTATATCCCCCAATTTTAATTGCACATTAGTATTCTACACACTCTTCACAATCAACATCCTCATCAGTAGGGTCCTGGTGGGG
>JBBJLS010000140.1:19866406-19909887 GCA_037577275.1 Bryconaethiops microstoma | reverse complement strand
ACACACACACACACACACACACACACACACACACACACACACACACACACACACACACACACACACACGCGCACACATGCACACACAATGAGAGTTTGGAGGACTGGACAGGAAAGTGGAAAACAGAAAAGGAAATTCATTCAAACATACAAAAGTATAATGAATCAAGTAGTACACTGAAAGATGCACATCCTGTGTGACAAAAGATGCTTCCAGTTTCTCTCTCAAACATCCGGTGAGGCTCAATAAACATTAAAAAATCAGCCAGTAGACGCAGTAAGTTTTACAAAGAGCATTGTTCTCAGTAGTACACCTCAAATGCACTCCTTAATTAATTAATTCATTTGTCCACCAGCCCAGACACTCATTTAGTTTAAATAGGTGCCTATAGGGGTCAGTACTGGCAGCTAGTAAACTGCAGTCCTCAAGCCTTTGCATGATTGATTTATACACTGATAAAATGTTCCTGACTTTAAAAACAAACAAAACAGCCCACACATTCTATTTATTTAAACTTGAAAGGAGATTACGGTTACTAAGTGTTACTAATCTTGCCAAAACACATTTCTACTAACCAAGAAATGTGTTTTGGCACTTTTAAAAACTGAAATGTGTATAATGTACATATATGTAACTGGATTGAACCCTATGGATTCAGTGTTGTCGTTGATTAAACAACACCCTGTAATCTCTGTTTTTGCCTTTTCCATGTTTTTATATCATTTGAAAGTCTAGATGCCTTTCACACTGTTAAAATTTGATAAATAATGTCTAAAACATTTTGGTACATTCAGTTACAATTGAGTTAAGTTAAGTAACATTTTGTCTCTCCTGCATACTTTTCACAGATACAATGTTTTGTTTCAGCAGGGACAATATTCCCAACAAATGTATGTATGAGCCCAAATGGTATAAAATGTGTGTGTGTGTTTGTGTGGCAACACAGGCCTTAACCTTCTGTCAGTGTTTCTATCTGCAAAACTGGTTTAATTCCATTTTTGAAGAATCTGCATGTACACAGATGTATAATGTATGTATGTATAATGAATGCACTCACGAAGGGTCCAAAAGATTAATCAACCCTCCCCTTAATGAGTGAAAGGTGATATCCAATCATAGTGCTTCCTCGGAGAGGTGAACTGGAGGTTATCAAAGCTCCACCTTTTCCAATTCCCCATAAACAGATAAATGATCTTAGTTCTGTTGTCAAGGTAACATACGATGTGCAAGAGCATAAGATGAGAATTGTGACAAGAGATTGACTATGTGTACATACATTTGAGTGTGTGTGTGTGTGTGTGTGTGTGTGTGTGTGTGTGTGTGTGTTTGTGTGTCTGAAAGCAATACTTGTCATTAAGAATGGCTTGGAATCTGCCCACGTAGTCAATTATAAAAAAAATAGTACATTTTAACAGGAGTTAGTACATCATTATCTAAATATTTTTGAGGATGTGCTTTAATGGAATTAAAAATAATTATTTCCTTTAGCATCAAAAACAGACACCACATTGAAAAAATCAGACAAACACACACATGCCAAACACATGGTGCCTCAATGGCCATTGTTTGCATGTGCTAGTGTGGAAGTGGTAGGTTGCCATGGCAATGCTATGTGCAGTTCTACCACAGCTGTGATGAATGTGTGGACTGGGGCCTGACCTCTTCATGAACCTGGAGGGATGTGATGCCTGTGGTACACACATCGCCTGCCTCCCACTGTGAGCCGACCCATATGCTGTACAGATACGCCATTATGGAGAGTGCAGCAAACGAAATGGAGCCATTACATATTTACAGACTCCTACCTTGATCTAACAGATATGATTTCCAAGACACATTAACTTTTTGCAGTCATAGAGTTGAGCATCCTGGATGAAAATTCTCACCACTAATGTTTCCATTTGTAAATTTTAAACTAGCTGGTTTCCATTGCTTGGCCTACAAACCATCTGCTCAAGTAGGCTAGTGCATGACCTTGGCCAGATTCCTCAGAAATTATGAATCTAGGACAAGACAGTTTAGAGCACAATGGTGATCAGTTTACTACAGACCCTTGAAGGTAGGGGAAGAAGAACTGGAATGTGTCAGAAGCTTGTTAAGGAATAATTCTCCTCACAACAAACATCACTTATATTTCTTCAAAAAAAAAACTTTTTTAGCTTGGACATATGGAATGTTTTATGCGGAAAAACATATAATGTATGTACAGACTAATCAACTTTTGCATAACACTGAGGTTCTTTAAACTTTATAAATGGTTTACAAACAGTTTATTTAAAAGAAGCATATTTAGGAAACCAAATATTAATGGCATCAATCCAAAAATATATTTTTAGCATCTTTATTATTAAGAGTGCACTATTCAAACTTTGTTTAAGGATCATTAGATTTTTTTTCAACCAATATTTCTGACTTTATGCTATTTGCTTTTTTTTTAAATATAACTTGTAAACTCTTCCAAAATTAGACAAGTAGAGAATATAGATAATAAGAATTGATGCTGTACTCATAAAGTACAATATTGAATATTTGGTAGTCTTTGTTTGTCTAAAAATATGCCCAAAATTGTTTATATAAAATTCAGTGTACTCTGACCATGCCTTCAGCATGAGTTTTGCGGAAATTTTATATTACATATTCCAGGTTAAAACTGCTAATTTTTAATACCTCTCTTGCAGTGGAAAAACCCTTGAACCCTCATCTTTTAAGAATGATTATTGCATTTTTAGTAGAATTTTTATAGTATGTTTGTTTGGGCCTCAGTATTGGCAAAGGTTATAATCCAAAGTAATTATCATTTAAAGAAAGTATCAACTTTTGCTTCATTCAAGATTTTCAGAAGAACATTTTGTAAGTACACAACTTGTATTCAGAGTTGTCATAATTAGAATTACTTTAATATTTCAGTTTTTGATGTAATGTTATGAACCAAAAACACTGTAAGTGTATTATTAATGCCAACAATAGGATCATAAATCATTATCAAACTAAAAAAGTCTACTTTTCATTTTGCTTTACTTTCATCAATGCATTGGCTTCTATACTATAACTTGTGCTACTACACATAATTTGTGACTTGTCGAATTGTGTTGCCTCAGACTGTGATTTGTAAAAATGAGCAGGGTGCTTTAGTTAATTTGCTGGGTCAAAGACTGAATTGGGATTACTTTGTAAATGTTGCACAATCCACCAATATGTAACACAAACCAACAAGTAGCATGCTGCAGCATAACACAAACACCAAAATGGCATTGGGAGGATTGTCTGTACAACAGAAATAATCCAAGAGCTATTTAAACATTCTGTGTGGACTATTACTAATAGTTATTCATGACATATAAAATAACCTCAGACACCAGAATAAACTCTAAAACTTTTACTAGGTTAAAGTAAATAATACTTGAATAGTACCTAGTCCTTTAAAGCTGGTATCTACTTCAACATGTTGTCTTTATTTCTGCTCTCATTATCTTAGACATGTTATGAAATATCATATTAATTTCATGATTTTATTTAATTGATATTAGCAATGCACTAAGCCTAGATAGCTGATATAAAATTAGCTATCTAGAGTGCAAATAAATGCTCTTAAAAACAAAGGTGCCAGAAAGGGTATAAAACATAAGCAGAACAACTTTCAATGAATTAATGAATGGGTACATTACAATAGGTAACCAAATAAACAGATTTTTTTATTTTAAAAAACTATAATGTAAAGTTCTATTAAAGGTATCGGGTTAGAATTGACATAGTTCTAGTATTAAAGGTATAGAATTGTAAGTTGGAATAGAATTGTATGATTTGTAGTGCATAAATGCTGCATGTATTTCAATTGTTTTAAGCAGGCCAAACAGTTTCAAAGTTCTCTCTGATATCAAGGTGACTGCCTCCATTTAGGTACTATCTATACCAGCATCACAAATAGTGGTGTTTTTGGTAACAAGGCTGTGTTTATGGAAGTGACACATCTAACTGATGTCAAGCCTTTGAACCAGTTCACCTGTATGCTGTTTACATAACAACTTATGTCTCATTTCCAAAATCCACACTTACAAGGTCTTTCCCAAATACACTGTCTAATATTAAATTTTATTCATTGTTAATCAAAAGAAAAACATAATAACAGAAACATGTCCACACTGTCAGGGGTTTGTTGGCCGATTATTGTGAGGACATTAGGGGAGCCTAACAGAAAACAGAATAGCAAACCCACGAAAACATCTTTCAGTGATTTTATTAGCCAACACCAGGGGATGCAATGCTCTCTCTGCTCTCTGTGCTCACTCTCTCCACTGCTCTCTGGTTGCAAGGTGGTATTATCTCTGGGACTGGCACTTGCTTATTCTCTTTTACATGATTTTCATACACTATTAATTAGAGCATGCTTCAGAGAATGTGTAATGAGGGGACTGCCTTGTGCTAACAAACAGCAGTATGTGCTTTTAATGTGAGGTTATAACAATAGATTATACCTTTTGTCATATTATATTAGTTGTGTCTGCCAAAACAATTGGTCAGTGAAAAGAAAACAAAATGACAGAAGCGAAAACATTCCTGTTCCCTCAGCAGCGTCCATGGAAATATTTGTCCAGGTCATGACCTTCGGGGGTTAAGACCCCTTTTGAGACACGATGTTCACTGGATATCTTCAAATAAAAACACACAACTGCTTGCTAAGTGGCTCATTAAAATGTATGAGTAAGCCTAATAAAGCAAAGACATCTTACACATTTTTCACTCTTGTGTGCAATTTCTGTGACTTTTCAAGATACTGGCAATGCTTTGTGCATTCAGATAATACACTGGTAATATAATCTAACCTTGTACTTTTTCTGAGTGGCCACTCCAAGAGGTCTGCTCACCTGATGGGTCTGTTAAACTTATGTGAAATTATACCATGTAGCTTATTTGTTGTCATGCATAATTTGTCAACCCTCCATTGATCAGTTTCTGCCCACAGGGCTGCTGTCATTTGGGTGGTGGACAATTCTCAGCACAGTAGCACAACTGCCGTAGTAGTTGCATGGCACAAGTACAAGATATGAGTGTATAAGGCAAGGCCTACCAACAATCCCCCAAACTCTTATCCTGCCATTCTAAAATATTTTTAAATGTACTAATACCTGCCTTGGAAAAACAAGTCAGGTGGTCTGCAGTCTTATATCTGTGTATATTCACAAACACAAACAGTATTGCAGTATGTTAAAGTTTGCAAATACATTTAGCATAATGCTTTTAAAACTATAGCCTTAAAGGAATAAAATTTGGCACAGTGAAAATATTTTGGTAACATTCATATTGCATTTTAGTTTTCCACTTTTTAATACATTTGTGAATAATGGCAGAGAGAAAGTACAGTGTTTCAGATTGATTGTTGTACCTATTCATAATCAAGCAATTGTTTCTGCTGGAGTACAAACCACACACTGTGGTTGGCCAGACAGAGTTTAGCTATGGTTATGACAATGATTACATTTATTAAATACTATTTCAGATGGCAGTGCATTGTTACAGCAATTTTCTTTCATTTATATATATTTTTATAGTGGTAAATACTAGGGGGGAGCTTTGTGAGCACATCTGAATATTAAGGAGAGTGTGTCCCCCCTAGTATACATTATAATTACGGCCTTGGTATAAGGCACAACAGAGCCACTAAATGAAAGCGTTCCATATTCCAAAAATATCCAGTCAACACTGGTTCCGTAGTCACAAACAGGTCACTGATGAAGGGCTTGACAAAATAGCTGACACAAAATTAACATCAACACATGATCAACAAATTATTTTTTTCTAATGAAATTCCTGTTGAGTAAATATATTATTTAGGAAATTTGGGAAGAATTTAGTAATAGTTAAATTTGTAATAGAAATGATGTTTAATTTGAAGCAATTTGTACCCTACAACCTGAGATGTCAGTTGAACAGTCCTCCAGCCAGTTTACAACCCTCAAATTTGCTTCTATGATTTGAGAATATGTTCATAGTTTTATCATTCTTAACTTTATCATGTGTCTCTACAAGCCGTTTGGACGCCCCATCATGTGACATAATAACAGATAAATTTGCATGGAACTACCCCTCATCTGCTTATTTGCATAAAAGTGACAGAGCCCTTAAACGGCTCATTTTGAAAGGGCCTGAAACTTTCAAGAATAAAGCTGGTGGGGCTGCCGGGCCCTGCGGCCTCCGGAGCTGCTCGGTCTCACTGGGGCACCGGGGCGGCGTGGTCGGGCCCCTTACTCTCATCGCAAACATTCCACGACAAACTTGGACACTACAAGTGCACTCACTCACTCACTCACTCACTCACTCACTCACTCACTCACTCACTCACTCACCCACCCGTGCACATATGCCTACATATAGACACATACACACCCTTATACGCGTATATGCACATACTCATATAAACACGCGCACACAATCATACATTTCCACACACATACACACCCACACACACGGATACACATAGGCATACATAACACAATTAGAGGCACACGCACAAATTCATACAGATGCACAGACACACACACATACATCCACGCATATGCACACATGCTCGCAGGTACAGGAATATATACATAATCAAAAGCTACCCAGAACCACAGGTTTCTGTAAGCTGTTAATACTCTGAGAGTAGGAATGTATGTTGTTTCTACAGTGTTGCCGTTGCTTTGTATCTTGTTCTGTGTTTGTGTGGCTGGGTCTTGTCTTTTGTTTTTGTTGTTTTCTTCTCAGATGCAGCCTTCAGAACGATTGCACTGTGTCAGCAGTTTTCATTTGGCTCTCCGACCTGTTCACTTCAAACTTCTTTCTATCTGTATAAATAAAATTGAAAGTTCAGATAACAAGAGGGGTTTATACTGTCATGCCCCCCTTGGCAAATCAAAGGTGTCTGGCACATCATGGCACCCAGCTTCACATTCTGCTTGCTAAGTTGCTGGACACGACAAAAAAAACCAAAACAAAACAAAACAAAAAAAAAAGAAATCTATGTCTGACCTTTTTGCATTGAAGTCAAATTGCCCTTTCAGAACACGAAGGTATTGCTCACATTAAGCAATGAAACTCTCTGGCTAAACTGTGTTGTGAAAGAAATGAGGCACTGTATTATTTTAACAAAACTCTGTATGCCTAGTCTTTGCTGCTGATCTTATAGCGATAACATTGCAATCAGAGACTAAAATCTAAATGTGCATTTCAGCTTCTTGGATGTGAAGTCAGTGGAGTTATTATTTGTCTGCATTATGACTGCAGTTTACTGCATATATAATTTAGCAAAGGTTTGTCAATGTGAACTTCACAATTGTGTTTGTTTATGTTTGTTTGCATTCTTTATCCTAGTCACCCATACTTGAGCAGCTGATGTTGGTTTATGCAACTGGAGAGTGTTGATACATGCTGATAATAAAGTGTCCAAACTCAGCCTGCTGATTAGTGTGAGTCTGCCTCTAAATATCTCCTTCAAATATATCGCACAATACCAATTATGCATTAGAAATCCATTTCAGTCATAATGAGAATTAAAGCAATACTGCACGATAGCAGGAATATGGCACCATTTCTATAAAAGGAAGCGATTCCAAATACAGCTTGAATGTACAATTATTAAGACACAGAATAATTGTAAATACACAATTTTTTCAGTTTCTCTGCTGTTTATTGTGGCAACGAACACATTCATCAGGCCAATATCAGATGGAACAGCCAGTTATGAAAGCAGGAATTGATATCATAGGCAAGTGATGCAATTGCTAAAGCCTTAAATGTTAAGAAATGATGAGAGCCAAAAGTAATACATAACAAGTCCAGGAAGAACACTCAGGTTCATCTTCACCAAGTTTGTTGCCTAAATACGCAATTAAACAGATATCACTGAGTATACATACATACAAACATATAACGTTATTTATTTTTCCCTGCTGCTGGTTGGCTGCTGCCCTGTGACGCATATCTGGCAGCTACAGTCCAGAATTTCCCCCATGGAGCATCTCGAGTGTTCTCATGTTTTTGTTTTGTTCTTCTTAAAGTCCTGCTCTTTAAACGTGGGGTTTACTGTATTATATATATGACTGGTAGCCTAGTGGTTAGGGTGTTCGCCCTGCAATCAGGGAGTCGTAGGTTTGATTCCCAAGACAGCTAAGCACCTCTGAGGTACCCTTTAGCATGGTACCGTCCCCACTCACTACTCCCCGAGCGCTGTGTTCCTGGCTGTTGTCTTCATTTTGTGAATGGGTTAAATACAGAGAAAGAATTTCGTGCTGTTCACACTGTGTGCTTTGGTGTCTTCACATATGACAGAATGGTCACTTTCTTTTCACATACATTTTATTTGATATATTTTAAAACCAGCTGTGTCTTGCTCTTTACCAGATACACTGATTTTCACTAGAAGAGCAAATCTAGAAGTCTGTTAAATTCCATAATCTCAAACAGTCAATATTGTGAATTTAGAGTCATGAATTATGGCATGACTACATAATGTATGAAATACTACACACTCTGTGTTACTCTGTATAATGCATTAGTGGTAATGTATTCGATAGCTGGAGGCTTCGGAATATGGCCACATCACTCAGGCAAAGCACACATCAGTAATAAACACCTTCACATACACTGAACAGCCATACTGTTCATACTGTTCCCCCATGACCATTACTTAAATCCCTGATTTAAAAAAACTACAGTGTGTCATACGGCTAGCCTGGTGTAGAGGGGGTCACTTCTCATTGCTTCAGTAATGTCCTGTAGCCTTTTTCCTTAAATACAAGCACAACACTCACACACCCAGATCAATTTCATGGCTGGCTGCAGCTGAGGCATTTAACAGAAGCATCAGTATGGAGTGTTAATCATTCGTGTTGCCTCTGTGAGTGCTTGTGTGTATGTGTGCATAAGAGAGTGCTGGAGAAAGGATGTGTATGTTTGACAGTGTTGTGATTTGCAGTGCATTTCAATGCAACAGAAGAAGGAGGACAGGGAATTTATGGGCTGTTTTAGAGCTCTTGAGGAATTTTTGAAGATGTAGCTGATGATTCATATTTAGCTCTGCTGTATTACAACGGGCAGCTAAGGTCAAAGCACATCATCCAAGTTCACAGATACAGAATTATAATGATTTGGTGCTCCACAGTATCTCATTTATTGCAAAACCTGGTGTGTTCATGCATTACTCAAAGGCTCTAACATGCAGTACAAATGCTCAATATGTAAATTTGTTGCTGCTTCAAGTAATTATCATAAAACTGTAGCAAGTGGAAATCTCATATCAGAGCTGTATTGTTCTCTCATAATATTGTCTTACAAGCCTGTGAATGTACAACTATATTAAGCACTTTCCACTCAAGATGATCTCATTTTCAATTACTGACTAATTTTTGAGTAGAATTTACTGCAACTGGCAGTGAAGGAAGACATCAGTCTTGTCTTTTGAGAGATTTTTGGTCACTGGTCAGTTTTAAGCATCCCTAATAACTGATTTTTTCACTGTTAAAGTAGTACATGTATAAAGTTTTTATTTCTGCAAGTACACAAGTGTCCTTTTGTAACTGCATGTAATTAGATGAGTAAGATGACAATTATATAAGCTTTGCTACAGTAATTCAGCTGTAACAATTATCAGTAGTCACACCACTACTGCATGCAATTTTAAAGTCTTACTACATAGTTCTTATCAACACTTGGGTTTATTTGGGGCAGCTGGTGGAATTGTGGTTAGGGAGTTGCCTCTGTGATCAGAAGGTCATGGGTTTTAATCCGACGACTGCCAGTGGCATCACTGAGGGACCCTTGAGCAAAGTACCATCCCCACACACTGCTCACTGGTTGCCCACTGCTTCACTTGGGTGAATGAATTAAATACAGGACACATTTCACACTTTTCACACTGTGTGTTCACACATGACAAAAGTGGCCATTTCATGTTTTACAAAAATTTTTTCTATCATGATACTCAAGCCAGCTGAGGTGGAATGCAGGGGTCCCTTGACAAAAACAGAAGTACGTCAGCCCCAATAAGAGCCTTTATGGATGACCTGACTGTCACCACCACGTCTGTCCCGGGCAGTATATGTTTCCTCCAAGGTCTAGGGAAGCTCATCACCTGGGCAAGGATGAGCTTTAAACTGGTAAAATCAAGGTCTCTAGTGCTCAAAAGGGGAAAAGTAGTGGACAAGTTCTGCTTCTCACTGTCTGAAGTCACCATCCCATCCGTCACGGAACAGCCAGTACAGAGCCTCAGGAAATACCTTAACTGCAGCCTCAAAGATTCTGCTTCCATCCAGAAAACCTGCAAGGAGCTGGAGGACCAGCTGAGTCGGGTTGACAAATCAGGCCTGCCAGGGAGGTTCAAGGCCTGTATTTACCAACACTCCATCTTGCCCCGGATCCTGTGGCCTCTGCTGGTGTACACAGTACCCATCACAACAGTCGAAGCCATGGAGAGAAGGATCAGCAGCTACCTGCGCAGATGGCTTGGTCTCTTATGCAGTTTGAGCAGCTCTGCCCTGTAGGGCACCAGTAACATCCTGCAGCTCCCAATATGCGGCCTTGCTGAAGAATTCATGGTGTCCAGAACACGGGAAGTGTTACAGGGAATCCAGAGACCTGAAGGTGGCATCAGCTGGTATACAGGTGCAAACAGGCTGGAAATGGAGGGCAGACAAAAGCTCTGGAGGTGGTTGTGTCAAGGCTGAGGCAGAAGGCTTTGGTGGGGCTCACTGCGACAGGCCGTGCAGGCATTGGCTGCCTCCAGTAATTAGGGTAGACAAGGCTAGAGGCAAAGAGTGGCAACATCTTGTTCAGGAGGAAGTGCAGGCAGGCGTGAAGGAAGCATGAGCCAGCAGGATGGTGGGAATGGGACAACAAGGAGCATGTACTAAATGGGAGAATGTTCTGCAACGCAAGATCACATGGTCCAATATTTGGAAAGCAGACTTCCGTTGTGTTAGGTTCTTAGTCCAAGCTGTATACTATGTCCTTCCAAGTCCAGCCAACCTCCATGTCTGGGGCAAAACTGACACACCATCCAGTCCTCAATGTTCAGGACAGGGATCCCTGGAACACCTCCTTAGCAGCTGCCCAAAAGCACTTGCAGACGGGCGCTATCGTTGGTGCCATGACCAAGTGCTTAGGGCAGTTGCTGACAGCATAGCCATGGCCATCAACACCATCAAGGGCTACCACATGCCAAAGGCCATCATGTTCCACAGAACCAGCATACAACCATGGGCAAAGTCAGGCCTCCTCACCTCCACCATGGACCTTGGCAAACAGTTAAAGTGACACACCATCCACTGTCCGAATCCACCAAGCAGCTGATCATTCAGGAGCTCACAGTGCCCTGGGAAGTATCAGGAGCTGGTGGATGAGTGCAAGAGGCAAGGCTGGAGAATATACTGCGAACCCCTGGAGGTGGGCTGCCGCGGATTTGCTGGGCCTCACCGGGGAGGCAAAGAAGAAGGCTATCAGATCTGCAACTGAAGCCACAGAAAAAGCCACAAGGTGGCTATGGATAAAGAGGGCTGAGCCGTAGGCAAATTTCTGCTGGGACGTAGGCTGGGGTCTGATCAACCCCAGTCGGGTCGCCTGGACGAGGGTGTCTGATGTTTAAAAGACTCGAAACACCCTGTGAACCCAGGATACATCACTGATGATGTGTCCCAGCGCATCCACAAGATGTATCTTTTTAACTGGCATTTTCTTCTGTCTAATTTCTTCAATCTGGGTGGTACTAAATTTGGCAATTGTGATATCAGACCTGCCAAAGAACCAATAAGAGTTGGGAGAGTCTACTATGGGAAATTGAGCTGGTTTTGAGCAAGCTCTGCCAAAAATGCTCTTCTGACATAAAGGTACTACTAAAGTGCTCTAAAGCATGCATTAATAAAATACAGTAAAGGTAAAAAATTTGTATCACCCTGCAATATCCTCCCCAGCTCCATAGACTACATTTTCTAAATCTGATTTTCCATTTGATTCAGCTGTTTCCCCAGCGAACAAGCTTTAAGGGAATCTCCACCACTGAGTGCTCAGACAGGTTATATTGTGAGGAGATAATCATTAAAACTGAGGTGAGAGGATGAAAAAGGAATAGAGAGATCTCAGGTGAGAGAAAGAATATAGATGTCAGAATAAAAGGCCAGTCATATTTGCAGCTTCTCCTTCAACCCCTCTTAACGAACCCCATTAGCTATAAATTCATCGATTTTACATAACCTATTGGGCAGAGGCAAGACATCTCAGCATTAGATCAGCAATTCTCCTCTACATTTACAATGAGCGCCTTGAACAGGTCATGAGCACATCTGTGGTGGTCAGTGCAAAAACGTACAGTATGAAGGAGAAAACTGAACCACAAATTTCGTTTATGGGATGACAAAGTGACATTAAAGAGATCTACCATGATGCTGTAGTTTCATTAAGGGAGATGAGGATGTTGTGTGTTGGATGATATCTTTTTTTAGAAATTGTAATACTTCTAATTAAAGGCTACTTTCCAGTGAATGATGGACTAACCTTTACAGTTTTAGTAATAAGCTGTTCAAAATAAACTCAAAAGTTCCAGAAATCTCTTATCCTTGGAATTCTTATCTATTGGATATACCAGCTAATGTTGTCAAAAATCAATTCTCAGATACCAATCAATACTAAAATTTAGTATCAAGTTTGATATCAATTAGCACTGGTACCGATACTTAAATGCCAGTTTTGCATCTGCCGGTTCACGGAAATCGCAGACAGACTGAAACAATTTTCAACAGGCATTGCAGCGTGTAGCCCCTCCCCCAGCTACCTGGAGGAGCCAGGAGGAGCTTTGGGGCTTTGGGGGAGCTTTGGAGCTTTGGAGGCCCGAGACTCTCCACCGGCTCTCTACAGAGGCACGCACTTTTAAATGAGTCCCGAGCCAGCTGTTACAGAGCATTTTGCCATGTAGCTCAGTTGGGGAACAGCCTAGCACTTTTTTACAGACCCTCAGCTCCCCTCAGACCCATCGAACATGCCCGGTGGCAAAGCTCTCCCCCACAGAGAACCAACGCAACGGTCCCGTGAGCACACTTTAAATGATTTATTAAAAGGTTCCTGTGTTTGTTTTTTCTCCCCCTGTAGTATCGAAAATAATATCGAGTATTGAGCATCATCCTTAGTATCGTATCGAGTTTGAAATTTCAGTATCGAGACAAGCCTAATCCAGCTTACCATTTAGCAGACAAATGTAGTTCAGCAAACAATACCATTAATTTCTTTTAGACTTAACCCACAACAGGCAAAGTTGAAAAAGCGCTCTTCTTCAATAATCTTTTTAGCCTATAAGGCAGATGAAAATGCAAAGTCAATTTTTGCATGGCCTTGCCTCAGGAAACGCAACCCCAGTTTAATTGTAAGAAACACATTAATACTTTTGGCATTATGTAGCTGTCAGGGGCAGGAGACATGCAAAGCAGATGAAGGGGAAGCATGAGCCTTGGTGAATGCAGCTCCACAGAAACTTATGACCAAAATAATCACCTCTCAAAGCAACCAATGAATCTTGTACACTAAAAACAGATTTTATTCCTGATTGCTGCAGCTCATATCACAGCACAGTCCATAAATCAGCCTTCATTTGATCTTGGTCTAGAATAACTAATTGCATTGCGCTGCATCACTCAACCAAACTTGTCATAACTAACATTCTTTATTAAATACATAGATTTGTGCCTTTCAGTCTACTTAAGAGAGTATCCATAAATATTACATAATTAAGCCTGCCCCTAAGATCATTCTTATTGAGATCAAAATAACTAACAAAAGCAGAAGTACAAGTATGCTGTAAATATTGATTTGAACAAAGGTGAAATATTTCCAATAATCTCCAACTCTCCAACTCTCTAAATAGCAAAGCTAGACTCAACTAGTGGCATATTCCACAGAATAAAGTCATTCACCAAGTGAAGGGATGCATGTCTGTCAGATTCAGTATAAATCTTTTAGAGGGGCAGCAGTGGTAATTCCACCAACTGAAGAAAGAATGACAGGATACACAGAGCTTGGCACAGTGAACAACACCTTTAACTCCAATTTCACATTCTCACAAGGACATAGCCACTAAGCATTAGCATTAAGACAATGGCACATGTTTTAGTTTTGGCCTATTAATTTTGAAATGATCCTATAGGGCCCTTATAGGAATAAACCCTCAACTCAAAATATGTTTATTGCAAAGACGCTATAATATCTAGTCTTCAATGAAATGTTATGTTTAGCATTTTTAAATTAAGCATTAATCTAGCTAAAAACTTGATTACAGTCTTGCAGCACCTTATTGGCCTGTGTGTCCTACAACAGACTTCAGATTCAAATACCACATCCAGAATCAACTCTAGACCTTTTGTTTGTGCTCATAACTAATGATGCAGCAACATCAAGTTGGCTAAGAAAAAAACAGAGAGCAGCCAATTACTTATGGTTTCCTGTAAAGGAATACTATGAACAAAAAAGGCCTGTGTTTCATATGTGGTTCACTGAATACAAATGCAATTATACTCAAATTGAAGCTGATGTTTTGTACTTTCACATCACAGTTAGTGCTGGAGTGTCGAGCAACAACAACAAAGAGCATGTCATTATCCAACATCTTCCAGACTGCACAGTAGATTTTTTATATGAACTACCAGCAAAACATTCAAATGTAAGTATATCATCTAATTATCTTGTTTGGTTTTTTTTTAAATCATTTTCTCTTTAAAAAAATGATCTCCACACTTAGTGTTTGCTGCTGCTAGTGTTCTCTGCCCCCCACTTTCCTTCCAATCATTTCACAGATTGATCCAAAGAAAGCTCTTGCTTCTGAATGGCATTAAGGAGAGGCTAATCTTTCAGTCATCCTCCTAGGATCAGTGCTCTGTTCTTGGGCCAGAGCACTTGGCCCTTTCCCCAGATATCTCAATAGCCCTCTTTCAAAGGAGCAGCTCCTTGGCTGACAGTAAGGGCATGACAAGCTCATGAGGTTGGTGGAGAGAACCACTGTATGGGTGTTGAGAAGCATGACTAGACCCCTTAAGAATTTTCAAGCCGATGAAACGAAGCTGGATGAACAAAGTCAGAAATTATTGTCCCCACTGACAGCGTTTTACTGAGAGCACTCCGAGATTAGAAGGAAATGGAAATGTATTTGTGCAGTCTTTCATGTGTGCCTGTGTGTAGAGTCTGACTTTTCTTCAAGGCTAAAGGCGTGTGGCGACCACAGCTAGCTTCAGTCCCCCGGATTTGGGAACGGTAAGCTGTCAGGAGCTAAAAGAAGAAGCAACGTTGCAGAATGGCTCCTGTCTGCCAACCCCCTCTCATTGTGAGCTCTTTGTCATGAAAGAGTGGAGCGCTGGAGTATGACTGAGCAGTATCATTGGTGATAAAAGTTTCCAAGCCTGAGATCTCCTGGGCCAGCACCCGGACTGTCATGCCAGGACAACGGTTTGAATGAATGAGAAGAAAAGGAGCGCGACAAAAAAGAAAAAGTATGACAACTGAGAATGAATAGGCCCAGCCAAAGCATAGGAGGAGATGATAACACCTGGAAAGGTTTTTTTTCAACAGAGGATAGACGCTGAGAAAGAAGGAAAGAATCAGATATACAGTATCCAACAACAATGAGGTATACTATGAAGCTTAACATGGAAAAAAAAATTTAACAAGTGAAAAAGAAAATACCAGTTGCTTTTGAATGCCAGCTGATAAATGGGGGGAAGTTATAGAACCAAGAAAAGGTTGAGGATCAGAGGTATGGGTGAAAAGCATGAAACAAGACCTCATGCTGTTTTTGGCCTTTTGTGATGTCTGTCAGTGCAGAAAGAAGTGAGTACAACAGTGAAGGAGAATGATGCCCTTTATGGAAGTTGAAAGGTATTTTTTCAGCCTCTCATCAAAAAGGCGTGCTTAAATGTTTGTGCTTAGTGCTGAAGGATGGCTTCAGAATTATTTCTATCTATTCTTCTCTCCAGGCAAAAAGAAGTTAATTACTAGCTGCAGATTCAAAACGAGCACGATGAATGGAATTCTCATAGGGAAAGAGGTCTCAAAAACACACTTCTCACAGAAAAAGAAAGCGGGGAGAATCAAATGACTATTAAAGGACATTATAGTGAGTCGTTTAGAAGATTATAGCACAGACAGTTAAAGAGCTCCCGGCAAAGCACAGAACGGATGCTGTAGATGCTGAGACAGATGTCCAGGGAGCTGTTATTAGTTTATTTCTTTAATTCTGACATGATGTTGAGGCTAGTAAAGTGGAGACAGGCATGCGCTAGCATACACAGATCAGCCTTAACACTAAAGCCACCTGTCTAACAAGCTCCTCCTCATACTGCCAGAACAGCTCTGACCGATCAAGACATGGACTCCACAAGACCTCTGAAGTTGTGCTACAGTTTTTGGCACCCAGATGTTAGCAACAGATACTTTAAGTCCCTCAAGTTGCAAAGTAAGGTTTTCATGGATCAGACTATGCTTTTATCCAGCACATCCTGCAGAAGCTTGATCAGACTGAGATCTGGGGAATTTTAAGCCATCCTGAAATCTTTGTTCTGGAATGGTTTATAGAACATGACAGTGTTTTCAAAGACAAAGTCAGTGAAATGTATTGTCATCTCAACTATATACAAGTATACAGAGATAGGAATTGGTGAAAATCAGCAATTCCACAGTGCACATATAGTGTAACAGACATAAGACATTGTGTAACAGAACAAAACTGTGCAAATAAGAAGTTTAAAATAAGGTAAGGATGAGATTTAACCTGTCCTGTTTTAGTGTGGAAGGGTACATATTTTGCTAAAAGAGGCCACTGCCATTAGGGAATACTGTTGCGATGAACCAATGTACTTGATCTTCAACAAGGTTTAGGTTAGTGGTACATGTTGATGAATGCCAGGACCCGAGGTTCCTCAGAAGAATGTAGCCCTGAGCCTCTGGCAGCTTGCCTTCTTCCCATAGTGCAAGAGATGGCATCATCTCTTCCCTAAGTAAGTAGCACACATGCAACTAGTGTGCTATGGTAGCTCTTCTTTTGGATCTGACCAGATTGGCTAGTCTTTGCTCCGCATGTACATGAGTGAAGTCTCCAGTTCAAGTGTTGCCCCTCCTTAGACCACTTTTGGTAGGTACTAACCACTGTGTACTAGTAAGAATCCCACAGGACCTACCATTTTAGAGATGCGCTGACCTGTCTTTTAAATCCTTACTCTTGGCCCTTCTTCCTTTTTTCAACACATTAGCCCCACGAACAGACTATTCATAATTAATGTTAATTACTTCACCTGTTGGTAGTTTTAACGTTGAACGCTGATCACTGTACATTACATTACATTATCAGTCTCAGAGCACAGAATATCCCATATGCTGAAAAACTTCTATCCATATATATATTGATAGCACTCTACATTGCTGGGTCTGGTGTGTCACATGTGAAACATGGCAAAATTTTTATGATGGCTCCTCTAAAATAGGCTCTATTAATATGCATTATTTCTGCTGCTAACCCCATGGGCCCGAGTGGCGTATTATTCACAAGAAGGGTTTGCAGTTAAGTCCTACTTATTGAAAATAGAACTATGTATTTGCTGGAAACAAAGGAAAAAGCTGTCTACTTTTGCTTTATGCATGACTATAAAATGATGATGTGATCCTAAATGTACGTACACACATTTCATTCACGAAGTAGTCATCATTTCAATTAGATTTTTCTCCTTTTGCAGACTCTAATTTATTGAACAGCTGTCATGGACAATAAGCTAACAGTGGGTTGTATGTGGAATGAACCTTTGGTTTAAAATCATCTGCAAACCTAAGAGTGACTGAAGCAGTATATATACCCGAATATTGATTCTGTCATTTGGAGAAACGTTGACAGTCAATGTGCTCTATACACAAAGGCAGAGACAGGGATACCGTCTGACAGAAGGTTGAATCTCAGTGGAGAGAGCCTTTTCAGGCCCACGATTTCCATAAATTAAAATCTTAATTTCCCATTCATTTTATGTCCTGTTATAAATAATACACATTCAACATGAACAAATGTATATTTGCTGAGCTCCTGTACATATTTTCTGTTAATTATGGGATCTTAATCAGAGAGTAAACCATATAATATGTCTACGCAGTCATGGACATATACACTTCTGTTGAAATGTGTTTTCATTATAATAGAAACATAAAAATTATATTTTCTGATAGGTATGTCCCTTTTCCTAAATAGGGTTATTAATTTTTTTATTATGAATAAATACAATATTCTGTGCAAACTTTCCATTTCAAAGAAACTCTTACCATTTGCACATATATTTTTTTCAATTTTGAGAAAACAGTGATATTTGGATGCCATTTTTTATTTGCAGATTATTGCCTAAACTTAGCTACAGGACACATTTGATTATATATACAAATATTTAACTGGATAAACTAATTAGATTAGTAAAATATCAATATGACAGGGGGGACAAGTGCATGATAGGGTGGACCAGCACACGACAGAGTGGACACATAATCAAGTCTGGCAAAATATGAACATTTATTCAAAATGAATTTGCTCAAATTTCATGTAAAAGGGTGCATTGATTAAATTGTGTACAATCAATTTATTTTTAAGTGTAAAAATGTAATGATAAACATATACAAACTGTTTTAAAAAAATCCTAAAAAAAAACCTTTAACAGTCATGTAAACTCCAGAAACACACAAGACAGAAGCACACAATTGTTTCTGCATTAACATTTGATCTGAAATATCTTTAAACAGTCATGTAAACACTGAAGTACAAGAAAGGAGATAACAAGAAAAACAAACTCTGAAGACTGGGTTTAACTCATTTGAACAACTCCTGTATATAATTCCAGGATGCTCTGTCTACTTGTACGGAGCGTTTATTGGCGGCTTGTGGCTCGGGAATAAGGTATAATTTGTCGGTCCGCATACCAGTTAATGTCTTCTCTTGGGCTGGGCCAGTAGAATTTTTTAATGCCATTTGCGGTTCATGCATTTAAGCAAGATGTTTCGCCCGTCTACTTCCACAATAATACCAGATAAGCGTCATTGTCGTAGTTTATCACACACCATTCTCCAATGTGTTTTGCCTCAATGATTTCAGGGGCCAGCTGATTTCACTCGTGCCAGCAGATGCAGGGACATCATCTTCAGTCATAGTTGCCTCCTTTAACTGGTAACAGGGACAGTCCAACACACTGACTTCTCTCTGGCAGAGACATGTGATGTCCCGGTATTTCAACTTGCCTGGAGTCTGAAGCTCCACCACTGTTCGTGCTTTAGCTCTGGCAGCTCTCTTTGCCTTTCTCCATTTCTTCCTTTTATCTCGCTATGCTCTCTCAGTCAGTTCACTTATTCCCTTCTTCTTCCCTGTCTCTCTATCTTTCTTCCATCTCTACCTTTCTTTCATAAGGTATGCTTCTCTTCTCTCTGAGTTTGCATTCCGGGGTTCTCTATATCGCCATGCAGTTTCTGCTGCACTCAGAGGCATGTCTTGAATGAAGGAGAATTCTGTGATTACATGCAAATGTATGAAATTAATAATTAAGAACTATAAATCATGGCTGTAGCTAACGATTATTATAAACACATACTATAAATTGCAATGCCAACTATTATTATTACATACAATGAACGATATGTCCACCCTGTCGTATGTATGTCCACTCTATCTGAGGTAAGTGACTGACAGGGTGGACACTTTGGGAGAACGACAGGATGGACGTTTTGAGTTAGCAGTTAGCATTTCAGGTCACTACAAACTGTTATTAGCTAACCAGCTAGTCTGTTGTTGAAAATAATTTTATATAATTAAACTTGCATATTTTGAAAATTTTATACACTGATCATGTCCTCATATATTATGTTGATAGGGTGGACATGGTAAGCTTGGGTAGAGCAAGTAAACACAACTTATACCTAGAAAATAGGTCAATCCCAAGATCATCAGACACACTTACCTCAGCAGTTGAATTTCCCGCCACTGAGTAGAGAAAAAAACATTTGTTGTGATGTCACTGTAGCAGATGTCCTTTTCTTAAAGGAACAGATTTCTCAATACGACAGAGTGGACAATTGTTTAGGGACATGTAAAATCTTTTAATTTTTTATTACCAAATGATAAATGTACTTAAGTTGAGGTCTTATTTAGCAAAATAATAATTAAAACAAATTTTCAATATTTTTTTTTTCATATTGAAATCTATCAAGTGATGTAGGGGACATGCCAAAATAGCACGTATCCTATCACACAAAAATGAAAAAAATCTTGAAAATGAATGTAAAGAGCCAATACATTGTGTTGATGAATGCAACACATGAAGCTCAATATAATACATCCTTTATGATTGTATTTAATATTATGTTAACATGGCAAATGATTTGTTTATATCCAGGACAGCAAAAGGCACTGCTCAGTGATATTGAACCATAAGCATTATTGATGATTTATTTAACTTTAAGAATATTCTCCACACTACCATATGTTCTTTATACAACCACTGAGATGTTGTTTATAGGAACTAAAGTGGATATTCATTAATTTTGCTTCTTAGAATCCCCTTTATTCTTAATAGTGTAGTCTTGAGTAGACAAATGAGTATTCAATGCAATATACAATTTTAGTAGAGTCTTAAACTTAGTAGTGAAAAAATAATTGCAAACATGGACTGTTTGCAAAATTATCATTCAATAGTCCATGTAGGAAAAAAAAAACATGCACAACAGACTGTACTGTCACAGAATAAGAGAGGCTGGGGGTTTCACATAGTGTTGGGTTGATCACAGTTGCTGAATAATCAGAAAACTGGACACATGGATAAAGTCTTCAGGTTTTGGTTCAAATTAATTTTACATGGCTGCCAGGAGGAGGTATCTACAATAATCTTTAATGTTCTAGATTTGTAGAACATCAGCAGCAGCTGGAAAAGTTTGAACGAGATTGAAAAGTTTGAACAGGATTGACCAGTTGCTGGACCAAAACACATGATGAATTATGCATCAATGTGTCCTATAATGCCTCTGCAAAAATGTGCATTGAGATGTTGAAATTTACTCATTTCGTGAAAATGTATGCACTGCTGGGCTTTCTTAGTCCTTGTGTCCAGCTAGAAATAGTAATTCCTAATAATTTCAAGAACTAAACCACACTGTCAGTTTCCAGCTGGGAAGATATACACTCCTAAAAATAAAAGTTCCTATATTTATTTTGGGTGGGAAAAAAACAGTTCTAAAAAGCCTTTAATTGGTGTGAAACCTAGAGATTCTTTACATTTTGAAGAAAGTCTCTCATAGTTGCAACCTGTATTTAGAAAAAAACAATTTGTTAAAGAATAGATAATTTAAGGAAATCTAAGTGGTTGTTCTATGGCATCACACCAAATAATAATTCTTGACATCTTTATTTTTAAAGAATGAAGAAGCTTTGTTTGGTTTGCATTTTTTTCAAGAAATGAATAACAACTTCCATGCTGTTTCCTTTTGCATGTTTTCATCTTTTCAAGGAATTAGACCTATAAACTTTCTGGGATTTTTGGAATTGTACTCATTTGTGAGCACCAAGTTCCCGATGGGGTGGTTCATGTAGGATGAAGGAGGCAGAGCTTTGTTCTGCACCTGTATTGGTAATCAGCTAGTCTAAGAAGTAAGGCCTCGTCCTGATGGACTGTGTTCATTTTTCAGAAAGTCATGGCTCCATATGCAGATCTATGTTCATTTGCAACAGTTTGTTTAGTAGCCAACCACAGATGATGAATTTGAATGCCACATTAAAATCCACAAAAAGGAGCCCAGCATATGTGCCTCTGCAGTCCAGATGTAAGATGAAGCGAAAACCTATGTTTACAGCCTCATCGAGTAATCCATGCTGATATGAGCGGATTAGGTGTTCCCAAATGGTTTAATCACTATAAATGTAAATGCAAAAGGCCTGTGGGCATGGAGGCAGGTAGTGTTGTCCAGTTTTTGGAACTGTAACAAAATGCTCAGCTTGAAGTTGTTAAAGAAAGTTCAACTTGGAGACTGACTGATTGAGGATATATGTTCACACTACAACAAGCGTGGGTCAGGTCTGGTTTGGACATACAGACACATGCAAAGCATCTTTTTGGCAGTGTATTTGTTTTGTGGGTCATATTATTTACATTCAGTTGACTTTTAGTACTATTACATGTGAAGGAATGACAACCTTAACAAGTCTCCAAAAACAAACTGGTACACTTTCATTTTCTGTCATTTAGAGACGCCTTGCAGTGTATGCCTGTGAGGAAAGTACTTCCTAACTCTGTAGGAACACTCTGCTTTGGTGGATAATTGACACTCCACACACAGTTTGCGCCTGATAAAACAAACACATGATGAAGTATATTCTCATGCATGCTTTTCCAGCTGTGTGCTATAGACCGAAATGACTCCAGAGAGGGACAGAACACATGAGGAGCTTGCTAATGGCATGACTGGGAAAGTGGCACTGACAAATATTAGCATATGTAACCAAATCCCAACACTGGCTTCAATCCAGATATTGCAGAGTCCATATTTAGACATCATTTTCTTGGCATTTGGGGAAATTTATGGACATACGACAGGCCTGTCACATACATGAGTGTTAATTGAGCAAACTGAGCCTGAAGAGTAAGTGCAAGACGTGTGAATATACTGAGGCAGAATGTGTGCGTGTTAGTGACCACCCCGACGATTACCCATAGAGAGAGAGAGAGACAGAGACAGAGACAGAGCGAGAGACAGAGAGAGACAGATACAGAGAAGAAAGTCAATAGTTTATCACTGATACTACAACTGACCTCAGTTCTCTTCATTGCTACTTGCTTTGGTAACAATGACGCTGTGGCTCTGATGTCCGAGAAAGTTATATTTTTGGATGGATAGACAATAGATCGGTGGATAGATGAGTGGATAGACTGATAGTAATCAAATGTATCAAGGATGATGTAGATTTTTTTTATTGCTATTTGTAACTATCTAGTCACTATATGCAAGTAATGAAAGTTTCTTCAGATAAAGTCAGCCTAAGAAGACGATTTAAAACATCAGCAGCATACTTGTTTGCCCATGGACTATGTTCAAAGATAGCACTACAAGCACAGTAAACGCTCTAGGGATGCATAGCAGGGGCGTAGCCTACGGGGGTGCCTGGGGACAGCTATGCAGTCCCACCTGGAGGCCAGGCCCCATTAGATTTCTGACTTCTCAAATCCAGCGAAACTGCTACAAAATGTAATTGCACGCTTATACACAATAAACCTAAAAGGCCTGCATCTTTGTGCCTTGTGTACCAACTTTAAGCAAATTAAGTGCCCACCAAAGCTCTGCATCTAGTAGTTTCTATCACAAGGTCGACATTAACATGCTTGTATACCACCACTGGACCAAACCACACTTTCTATGCCAACAGTGCTTTATAGCCTGGAAGATATGAACTCTTACTACAGGTTCCTGTATGTATCTTCCTTCTAAGAAACTGGTGTGACAGCTGGAGATTATATTAAATACATTTCTCATAGTTGCACACTGTATTTAATAATAAAAAAAAATTCTATTTGTTCATTTTGTAGCAAGATGTTCTGCCTAACCTCTTTACATGTTTTCACATTTTCCAGTAATTAGACCTCTGAGGGCTGTAACATCTGCAAATTATAGACTTACATCTGAGGGATTCTAGCAACTGTAGCCATTGGTGAGTACAGAACTGAGCAGAGTTGTGCGGTGTAAGATGGAGGAAGCACAGCTCTATTCTGCACCTGTACTGGTAATCAGCTAGTCAAAGAGGTAAAGGCTTTTCCACATGCACCATCAATTTTCTGCAGTGAGACACTGAATTGTTTCTTTTTGATGTATAGACCCAGCAACACCTTGCTCAGTGGTTTCTGTAGGAACTTGTGCTACTTTCTAGTGTAGACTACTGCTTACATAGTTATCAGGCCATGTAAAAAAGTGGTAAGGAAAACAATTTCAGTACTTCTATAAGATTGAAATCTTCAGCCTTTCATCCCAGTATTGGGTTAATAGGCCTTTACTTAAGTCTTTTTTTTCTTTCTCTTGTTTAAGGTAGCCACAATGAAGTAAGGTACTTGGTTAGCTGTTGGTTACTCACAATGTAAAAAGAGTAAAGTGGCATTTGGCCGATGTCCTTATCCAGAGTGCCTTAAAATCATTAGTTACAGGAACAGTCCCCCTGGGGCAACTGAGGGTTAAGTGTCTTGCTCAAGGACACAATGGTAGAAAGCTGGGTGTTTGAACCTGCAACTTTTTGGTCAGGGGGTTCACAGGAAAGTGTTTTACCCACTAGGCCATTATGGTTACAGTGTGGTAGTATGGTTACAGTGTGGTAACCTTACTGATAACTTTTTTTTTTTAATTTACATTGTATACCAACTCGTTTTGTACCATGTCTACTGGTTAATTCACCATGAAATCATTATTTGTAATTTATAAATGTAAATGTCCCTACTAGTAGCAAAACAATGATTATCATTGGAAAAAACTGCTGTTAAAATGTGTAAAAAGTGTGTGTGTGTGTGTGTGTGTGTGTGTGTGTGTGTGTGTGTGCATGCGTGGGGATACTTTTTTTTTTTTACTATTCTGATATTTATTCCTAGGCTCCATTGTTGCACTGACAATTCTATCTCACCCAAGCTAAGAGTGGGCGACTGAACAAGCCCTGGAGAACAAATCAGCTGACAAACACAGCAATGAAATATGGAACTGACAAAAAAGAGCACCAGAGAGAAACCGTCCCAATTCTAGGAGGTTGGAGGAGGTCTAGCACCTCAATTACTACTGTGGGATTCAGTGCTGTTGGAGACGACACAATTTACCTTTTCAAAACCTAAAAATGTGTTTAAAACTTTTTCAACCTTTGATTTGGTTAAAAAAAAACCCCTCAGTTTATTCTTTGTTCGTTCATAAAGAGTGGGAAGAGATGTCAGAGATCTTGAGCGGTAATGAGTGACTGACAGCTACAGGCCAGTGCATCACTAATTTGTGGGTAAAGGAACAGATGGTCCATAATGTAAAGTCCTTCAGCTTTATCTAGTGTTAAGCTGAACATCCTCACTGTCTCTATGAAATAACTGCAGTATCACATGTTGGCTTCTGTATGTGAGCTTTACACAAAGTTTTGTCTGACAGTATAAATAAAATGCTCACCCTATTCCCTATCACATCTTTTGCTACTTTCTCTACCAGTGTGGATGGGGAAATGACTCTTCAGGATCTTACATATTAGATAAACTTCAGTGGTTTCAATACACAACAAATGCAACATAGAAAAGGTTACAGTGAAATTTCATAGCAAATTATAATTTTTTTTTTAAAAAGAACGCACACAACTCGAGACTAAAAACTGGTGAAATTTCAAACTGAGAGAAAAGGAAGTGAACACAAATTAAATTAGGACCCAAATGTGGTACATGAACAAAAGATTTTATTTCCAATCTTGTGTGTTATTTTGTCTGTCAATTTTGCTGTGGTCTTGCCTAGTCATTACAGTGACAAACCATTCTCTGCATCTCGCCGCAGTGTCAGGTTTGACAAAGCTTCAAATAACGAGCCTTTCATTACAGAAAAACCTTCACTCTGATGGAAAGGACACACACACATACACACACACACACACACACACACACACGCACACACACATACACACAGTGGATGTGATGTGTAAAGCAGGAAGCCAAACAACCTGATAGCAGGTTGTTTGTTGGTAGCAGGTTGTTATTTGCATGGCAGGTGTGCTTTTTGTGCACTAGCTAATCCAGACAAAGTCGGTCAATTACAGATCATTCATAATTAAAATTTCAGTCTAACTACAGAATTAGTTCTCAGTCTAGCCAATTAGCACACTTTCTATAAAAACTACAGATTGACCCCCGTTTCAAGTTGTTTTGCCTCTTTTTCAGATACAGCATCTACTGCACATAACTCTTCAGGTCTGTGGTCAGGTTTAGGTGTTTTTTCTACAATGAAGGGGTCATATGAGGCTGAGTCAAACCTGACAGCGTTTAGTAGGAGCTTAATTTTGTCAGCTATAGCATCTGCAGCAAAGACTAGCCAAACTAAAGTAAGGTCTGGATCATGTCTTTATTACATTGTATATGATTTTCTGTGTGCCACCTTCACATGACATACCTACATTCTGTCGTCATCACCTAGGTGGACTTAATCTCCCTGCGCTCAACACTGATTGGTTTGTAGATGATGTGAGTCTGACCTCTCAGAAAATTAGTTTTAAGTTTCAGAAGTTTTATGCATTTTTTATTCATTGACTTCTTCTGACTAAAATTACAATTAAATCATTCATCTCTTCCTCCTCCATTTTTTGCTTTTCCTCTGTTCTTTCTCTGTTTATGATACTGATGTAACTGGTTTGATACTAAATGATTGATAAAGGGTTTTAGTGAATGTCTTTTCATGGTTTGGATAGATTGTGTTTGTTCTAATGTGAGCAAAGTGTTTTGCTTGTTAGTGATACACACCTGCACAATGTTTGATTTTTATTTTTTATTACTGTCAACAGGATATTCAGTTTGTTTGCTTGTTTGTTTGTTTTTTTGCCTAACCATCAAGTATTTCATTACTGTGCTGTAAATGTGTGTGCCAAATAAAAGACTTATCCAGAAGACCTGCTTACTGGTCTTATCTCTTCACTCATGCTGCAATATGAAGTTTGAATTAATCTTACTAGTATGTCTTCACTAGCACTACTACTTCATGTTAAAATAATACCATAAAACTTGACCTTCTATGTTATGACTAGACTGTTTTGTTCCATTAGTTTCCATTACAAGTATCAAACATGCAAGATTAGATTTTTGGGAAAAAAGCGTTTTGAACTGAGGAAAAAAGAAAAAAACAAACTTCCAACCAGAAAGTGGCCAGTGATATACACTTTATTAGTGGTTTTGATTGATCTAAAATTAGGTTATGTTACACCAGTACCAGAACACTGGTACAGACCAGTATAGTAGACTACCATGTAGTACACACACACACACAGGCAAACCTGGGCATTTTACGGCCCGCGGGCCACTTACGGCCCTTTGGGTGTCCCTGTCCGGCCCGCGGTATGTCAGTCATAAACACAAATGAATAATGTTGTCAAAAAATCGATTCTCAAATACTAATCTGATATCAATTACTAATTCGATATCAATTAGCATTGGTATCGATCCTTAAATGACAGTTTTGCATCTGCCGGTTCACGGAAATCGTCGGCAGACTACAACAATTTTCAACAGGCATTGCAGCAGGCAGCCCCGGCTACCTGGAAGACCCTCAGCTCTCCAAGACCTATCGAACTAGACTGGTCGCGAAGCTCTCCTCAGCAGAGAACCGGCGCGTCGGCCCCTGAGCACACTTTAAATTATTTATTAAAAAGTTCCTGTGTTTGGTTTTTTCCCCCTTTAGTATCGAAAATAGTTTCAAGCACCATCCTTAGTATCAATATCGAATTAGAAATTTTAGTGTCAAGACAAGCCTAGTAGCAGCTTATCCAAATATATAATTTACTGCTTTTTACAAATTGATATTGATATTAAAAATTGATATTGAGCAGAATTAAGTTCATGTTATCGTTGGTTCGGCCCTCCAACACAGTTCAGATTTTTCATGTGGCCCCCTGTAGAAATGAATTGCCCAGCCCTGCTTAGAGGGGATGGTAGTGAAATTTTAAGCAGCATGTATACTATGACACCTTATAAAATTATTTTTTACATTTGGTTTAGTGTGTGCTATTTACATTAAATGGAATTTCACAACATGCTATGCTTAATATGACAAGATAACTATACACATAAGTGGCCAAAAGTATGTGGACACCTGACCTTGCCTGTGAGTTTGTTGGACCTGCTGCCATTCCAAAACCTTGGGCATTATTATGGCATTGTGCACAAGATTATTTCCCAAACTGCTGCCACAAAGTGGGAATAATATTAGATAGCCCATGACTATTATTCCTCCTCCACCAAATGTTACTGTTGGCACAATGCATTCCAGTAAATAGCATTGTCCTAGCATCAAAACCCAGAAAAATGATTCAGCATCATTCAGCACAACCAGAAGACACATTTCTACTGCTCCAGAATCCAGTAGCGGCATTCTTTACATCATTCTATGCAATGCTTGGAATAGTGACCTTAGGCTTATGTGCAATTGCTCAACCATGAAAGCCCACTTTATGAAGCTCTTGATGCACAGTTGTTGTGCTAATGTTGCTTCCAGAGGCAATTTGAAACTCTGTCATAAGTGATGTGTGATATTTATTTGCTTCATGCTTCAGTATTTGGCCTGCTGACTCTGCAGGCTTTGCGTGGTCTACTGCACACGCTCTTATTCAGATCAAGCAGGGCAGAGATTTTACAAATGGACAGTGCTTTGCCTATAGTCACCAAGCTTATTACTATGACCTATTCTTCTGTCACTGTTTACTTATGGAAATTGCATGGCTACAAGCTGCATAGGATGTGTGCAATAGGAGATAAATCCACATACTTTTGTCCAAATGCTCTATAACTGACATATACCGCTGATGCACACCTTGCTCAATCAACTCTCTCCTTCTGGACAGACTATGTAAAAACATTGTGGAGTATCCGATCAGATTGGTTAAAGATATTGACTAATATTATCAAAACACAAGATGTTAGATTAGATTGCTTTAAGTTAAAAAACTACCCTAAAACACTACATCCACTTTCACTCTGTTCACCTCAATAGCTTGTGTTTTAGTGACAAGCAGCAAACTGCGGAGGAGGCATATATTTAAATAGTGCATGCTACAACAAGCATGCACATTTCTCAAATTAAGATTCATTGTTTATATTTTTCAATAGTTGCAGTTAAAGTCTTAGAATCTGCACCATCACTTTCTCCCTGTACACATTCTAGATTTAAAAGTAATGGAGAATGATTTTAAGCAAAAGGTACCATATTCCATTTCAACAATAGCCAAAAGTGATGAGAAAAAATGTCCACAATGGTAAAGAAAAAGCTAATTAGATATGACTGCAGACCCACCACCCCTCCTAGACACTCTGCACCATCTTTAAGCTGTGCCCAATGCTAAAGTATTCATTTGTGTCATTCTCAGCTCTTAGAACAGGCAATCCATTTTCTTAATGCATTAACTTTCCACAGGCTGTTTAATAGTATATTAAAGTGTAACGTAGTACGTCAAGTATATTCTTAATTAATTATGACTACTTTTCCTCCTTTAGGCTAAATCAGTAGTGTAGCTCTAGACACCATGACAGCTGGCACGACATAGTCAAACACTCAGTATAAATATACAAAAAAGGAGATGCTGAAAGGGGGTTCTTCAGAGTAACTTGGCGGGTTCTTCAGAGTAAAGTCAAGAGGCATTTTTGAACATTTAAGAGTGTACATTCTATTTTCTGGGAGAGTGCTTGGGCACTGCCTGCATGTCTGCCGAAGACATGGCTTTAAATAGCCTGTTTTGACAGTGTCACAGTCAGGGCATGGTATTTAATCATGAGCCAAACCCATTTGTGTGTCTAGTGACTGAACCCACGCTGGATGATTTAATCACATCCCACATAATGGAGGTGTTCTTCTAGACTCCAGGATCTTTTCTTGGCTTTAAAGAGGAATGTTCTTTCTCTGCAGAAGATATGTACAAACAAAAGGACATTACGACTAAATATAATGTTTACACTTTTAGGCTATATTCAGAGACTTCATAATAATCACTAAGCATAAGCGCTGAATAACAATCACTTAGAATGTCATGAGTAAAATGTGCATCACCTTGGAATATTTTGTCACCTTCTTTGACGAAAAGACTTGACCAGATCAGACGATTCCTCTCAGCAGTCATCCCTCTTCTTTCAACCTATCAACCACCCTCCAATTTTGCTGTGTGCTTTGGATGTTCGTCATGTTGGAAGTTGAAACTTCTACCCACAGGTAACTTTCTGGCAGAGGTCAGCAGGTTTAAGAGTTTGACAGCAATTTGCCCCATTCATTTTTCCTTCTCATCTGACAAATGGCCCAGTCCCTGATACAGAGAAACAGGATGCTACCACTTCCATGCTTACTTTTGTATGGTGCTCGTTGGGTGGTCAGCTGTGCACAGGCATACAACAATCACTCTTTGATATAAATTCCTGTAACTGCTTCAGATTTGCCATAAACTTCTTGGTAGCCTCTCTGACCAGTTTCCTCCTAGCTCTTCCATCCAGTTTAGGGGGACAACCTGATCTGGAGAGGGTCCTTCTTGTACCAAACACTTTTTTACTTCTTAAATGACTGTTTTCCACTTCTTAACTTTACTGTACTCTTAAAGGACTGATAAAGCCTTCAAATGCTTTTTTTGTATCCATTTCCTAAACTGTGCTTGTCCACAACTTGATCCCTGAGATCTTTTGATAGTGCCTTGCTATCCATAGTTGAATGTTTGCTTTCAGTTGCACTACCAAACACTGGAATGCTCAAGAAATAGCTGTTTTCTATTCAAAATGATTACAGGTGTTCACAGATGCAAGCCAATTATTTATTTTTTTTTATAAATTGCTGCCATCATATATTTTTCTTGAATTTTATGATTAGTTGCATTGAGTAGATACAGCTGAAAAAAAAAGTTTGTGTGTGTCTTCATTTTAGACTGCAAACTGTGGTAGGGCTGTAAGATGTCTTCAGCTCCTGACATCTTACAGCCGTACCACATCAAGACTTGATCCAATCCCATCACCAATGCTTCTGGCCGTATCCTGGGGTCTTCTCCCTGATTTCACACACATAATAAATGGCTCCATGGAAACAGGCCATGTTCCTACCTTCAAATGAGCTGTAGTCACACCAAACCTAAAAAAGCCAAATATGACATTACTGATGTGAACAACTATGGGTGAGTGTCTTCTCTCTTTCCTCTCCAAAGTTCTAGATTATGCTGTATATAACTAACTCAATCTACCACAAAATAGGTTTCAAGACCCAAACCAGTCCGGATTCAAAGCAGCACATTTAACAGAAACTGCATTTTATCCGTCACTGAAGAGCATCATGCAGCCAAAATGACAAAATGTCTTCTCTTTCACTTATTCTAAAACTTCTGCGATTGATACTGTCAAACATCAGCTCCTCCTGGCTTTATTAACCAACCTCAGAATCAGTGGTTCTGCATGGCAGTGACTTGTGTCCTACTTTGACAGTCTCACTGACCGTGTGTCATGGAAAGAATCGATGTCTGTCCCATTAAGACCACTGTTGTTCTCCAGGGTTTGGTGCTCTTTCCCTTATACACTCGCCGTCAGTGATACATCTTCATAGGAATTCTGCTAAAACTGTTATGCTGATCACACTCATCCTCTTGTTTCCCAGTGTCTCAGGTCTCAGCCTGGATCTCTATATGTCTGAATGACATTTCCTTCTGGATGACACCACATCACGTGAAGCTAAATTCCTGCAAAACGAAGCTCCTGTACAACCCCCAAGACCTGACCCGGTCAACACTTTTGAAAATGCTGTCATTACTTCCACATCAAATGCATGAAATCTAGATGTTCTCTTAGATTAAGAGCTCTCATTTTCATTTCAAATTAAAAATTTCTGCCAAACTTGTAGGCTCTTTATAACTTCCTCTGAAGACCACCAGACATTTACAGTAGGTTCAGAATGCAACAGCCTGTCTGGTTTTTAATACATCAAAATTCACCCACACCACTCCACTACTGTGATTCCTTCACTGGATTCCTGTGGCTGCTCAATTCAGATTTAAAACAAACAATCACCTACAAAGCCAAAAATGGTCCAGCTCTGCCTTACCTATCAGCACTGATCAGACCACGGATCACAGCTCACCCTCTTAGATTATCAACCAAAGCTCGACTTGACCCACCTCTTCTTAAAGGTTGAAGACATGCATCAAGATTTTTCCCAGTATTAGCCCCTACGTGGTAGAGCGAACTCCACAAACTTCCTTCAGATCTGCTGAGAGCCTCACTGTCTTCAAACAGTGAATAAAGATGCAACTCTTCACTGAGCACTTAGGATAACTACATCTTCATGTAATAAACTAACATAAACTTTGAAAATAACTTCTGTGTGTGATCTGATGAATTCGTTATTGTTTTGTGATCTGATTTTTGATCCATTTAAGATTAAACCACTTAAAAAACAAGTTTAAAACTTTCATCTGAAACAGATGATCTCATACATATATCTATAAGATACACAAAGACACTCAATGTTTTGGGGCAGAGAGTCTGGGGTAGGCAACAAAACAGATTAGAATTTTTCTCCACTTTTAAATATTGAGTGATATTTTATTCATGCTGGATACATATTACATACACCAAATATATAAATAGTTTTTCCCACAAATGCATTTTATTCTGTCTCCAATTTCATGACTTTCATTATGCATCTTAAAATACAGTTGTTCAGCTTTACTTCCATGTTGTATGTTATGATCTAATGAGCACTGAATTAAACCCACTTAAGCCTGCTAAATTAAAGTTTAAGTGGACAACCAGAACAAATTACTACATGACTCTTAATTACCTTTAATTAATGCTTGTTTGGAATGCCGATGGGAGAAACCCAGTTCAAGTTGTAATTATGTCAATACCAGGCCAACTCATAGCAATCAGTAGGCCAAATTTATTATAATTTATAAAGGACCTATTTGGCAAGATACATGTGCCCCTGTAAAGCACCTCTGTTGTCTAACAGCTATATTGAAGCATTCGTGGCTTCTTCAGCACATGCTCATAATTCAATTTCATAGATAGATCCATGTTACATATGTTACTTTACTACTCTGGCTAACAGAGGAAGTAGTGAATCCATACCTCTGATGGGTCAAAAAGTCCAGGTAGCATCTTTTCAGAAATATCGACTGTTTGCCATTATATCATGGGAAAGGTTTCCATTCCCTAATTAGCATTTCAGATTAATAAAAATGTATAAATAACATGCTTAAGGACCCCCTTACCATACTTAAATACATTTATACCTATACACAAGACAAATACTAACACCCCAGGTGAATTCAAGGCTTCAGAATTAGATGATAGAATGGTTTGTCATACACCAAATGTTGGGCAAAGGAGCAAGAGACCATGATCAGCACTGTTGTACACATACAAGTTCCATTCACAACACTTCCATTCGTAGCCTAGTCTTCACTGTTGAGGGCCCTTACAGGTGTTTCTCTGAGCTTTCAGGTGTAAACCTATGCCAAGATATTTAGTCACCATGCTGTCTAGTGGATGCACAGTTCAGCCTCCTTTGGCATTCAGCTATATGTCACCTTTAGACCTCCACAGAACTTGTATTGTATAATCATCTACCTTTGCAGATGGTCACCCTTTGACATTTTCTTCCATGAACAACATAATTAACAGTAATATACTTGATCTTGGGGAAAAAATAAGCACATGATCGATGACAGGAAGAACAGAGAGAATGGGAAAAAAATGAAGGTACGTTCACACTCTCTCCTTTTGTATGATCAACTGCAAAAATATGAAAATAGAATATCTCTAGGGAAGATATCTTCAAGGTGATCAAAGGAAGGTGTTATCTTAGTGGATAAAAATAATAGTGAATGGGGCTACAGCAAAATCAATTTTCCTCCTTAAGTTCTTTCTCTCATACTCTCTCTCTCACACATGCTCTTGCTCGCTCTCTCTCTCTCTGTCTCTCTCTCTCTTTCTCATACATGCTCTTGCTCGCTCGCTCCCGCTCTTTCGCTCTCTCTCCCTCTCCCTCTCATACACTCTTTATCTCTCTCTCTCATACACTCACACTCTCTCTGACTATTTCTCTTTCTCATACACTCTCTTTTTCTCTCTCTCGCTTGCTCTCTCTCATACACTCTCTAGCTCTCTCTCTCTCTCATACTATGTCTCTCTTGCATTTGCTCTGTGTTTCTCGCATTCTCCCATACACTCTCTTTCTCATACTGTCTTTTTCTCTCATACTGTGTCTCTCTGTCTCTCACACTGTCTCGCACTGTATCTCTCATACGCTTTCTCTCTGTCTGAAACCAAAAACTGTGTAGTCAGCAAAATGCTGTGTTCTTTTACATAGAATGAAGTTTAGATGCCAGGTAGTGGTTACGATCACTGTCTGTTATTTTCTTTTCTGATTTATTTCATACAGAAGCAAAGCTACTGTAGCTTTGGGTCTCAGTCTCATAAGGCTGTAATAAATATTGAACTTTTTGAATGAAGGGAGCATTAAAAAACAGATTTGCTCACTGCTCCTACCCTCTGCATGTGCAGCAACGATGATTGGGCTCTACACTGCACGCCTGTAAGCCCATCTCTGTCTCAATTCATCTCTCTATATCTCTGCAGTTTGCTGTCCATGTAGGGAAAAGGAACTCTGCGCTGAAGGCAGGCTGCTGCTGCGAATCGATCTTTAAACAGAAGGGGAAAGACTGAACTTCAGGACATTGTGTTTTAGGACAGAAAGAAAGTAGAAACTCTTGATGGATTTGTATTACTGCTGATTTTCAGGGAAGCATAACGTGAAGTGATAACATTCCTGTGTGTTCTAAAAGCAGTACATTTCGTTCGATTATAGTTGCAGACACCTCAATGCATTTCAAGGTGTTTGTAAGCTTACAGGCCTACACAACTCAAAGCCATCTGAAAAAGATACAGTATACTGCCGAAATTAGGAGTTACGTTCCAAGAGCACCCACAAACCATGAATTTGTGATGTGGTAAAGGTAAACAAAAAATGTAAAGGTAAACCTGTATTTGTACTGTACAGCATACACTGAACTGCTGTCTCCTGCAGTTCTAAAATACCGATATTACCCATGTATAGACTGTGCTGTTATTGATGCACACGCGTCTTCATTGGTATAAGCAGGGTAAATACAGTAATAAATTAATTTATTTTACAGTAATAAAAACACAGGGCTTTAAGAAGAACAAAACGAAAACATGAGAACAATCAGTGAAACACTCGAGAAACTGTTATGATGCAGCAAGGAGGTCAGCAGCCAATCAGCAGCAAGGAGAAATGAATAATGCTCTCGGATTGGCTGCTTTCAAACCTCCTGCCTCTGAGTACAGGGGTATTTCACCATGCCAAGATGCGCTTTCTTTGTGTTCTCTCAACAGTATTAAAAAAATTCATACAGTTATATTTTATATTTGAATGTAGGTGAATTTATGTTAATATTTATGTTACAAAATTAGTAAATTATATTTTCTTAATAATTTAGCACTAAAGTGCATGAAAAGTTATTTATTGGTACACAAAAAAAAGTTATGTGGAGGATATCTGCGAGGCTTTCCGCGAACAATTATTAGTTCTGCTTTTCTGTCAAAAAGGAAATACCTTTATTTGCATGACTTGGTGGACCTCAGGGCTCTGTATTAGGGTCACTTCTATTCTCATTGCACATGCAATGCATAGTTCACATCATAATTGAGCCTGTAGTCAACAGCCATAACTGCTAATGACACACCATGACGTGTTGTGCCAAATCATCTGGAAAACTCATCTTGTCCTTTCAGTATCATAACCTAACTGGATTGTAGACACATGGAGGTTTTTAAGCCACACATTAATATATAAACCAGTCGTCAAAATTGTTTCATTGTAGTCAGATGATAATGAGACATCCCTAACAGTCAAATGGCGGGGGGGGGGGGGCTATACATTTATTTAGATAAGAACTCATGAAAGACAGAATACATTTTAAGACATTAATAAATATGTCAGCATTTAGTGCATTTACAAACTGTGCAGGAAGAAATGTGAAACTGACCTAAAACAGAAACTTTAACAGTATGGTTTGTATTAGTGGTAAAACTCCATGAACTAATTAAGTATAAAGTCAAGAGAGTGCAAGAATGAATAAAATCTGTAGTCTTGCTTTCGGGTGTATCACCAAAGTGTAAACTAAAATGTCCAGTTACAAACAGGCATTCATAACAGTGAAATGTACAAAATATTTTTGACTGTTAGAACTGGAGGATGAATTTTAGGTCATAGTTGATCAGCCTTGTTTCTTAAGATCTACTGCTCTGCAAGTTTAGTTCTAACCCACATTTACCAACACCTGTTACAGTTAAACAAGGCCTTCGCTAGCATCTGAATATTACCGCCAGGTGTGCTGGAAATAAACTCGGCAGAGCGATAGATCTCCTGTAATGGAGTTGAGTACCCCTTCACTGGCATTTGTCCTGTCTATGAAATATTCAGGTGCTCAAAAGAGGTAAATGGTCTTATCACAGTGCTTACAGTTAAAGTCATCTGAAACAACAGCCCTCTGTGTAAAGTGATCAAATTACTAGAACAATTTATCAGTAATACCAGTATATTTAGAATGTGACATAAAATTCATTTCTACTCACAAATCAGAACACACACAAACACACACACACGCAGTTTGAAAGAGTGACATACACTGTGAACACAGTCACCCCAGTTTGTAGTAATGCAGTGTTAGACTGTGGAAACCATTCTTAAACCGCAACCGTCGGTGCCCGATAAGGACAGCAGAGTGAAATTTAAAGTGTTATAAAACATGACTGTCTCTTCAACGACCAAAATGTACCTTCAGCAGTGGTAATGCCATTATCTGGGAGGGCAATGCCATCTCCCCATCGATTGAAAAAGAATGATAGCAGTTATAATTTCTCAACATGGGAAAAATCATAGGCTTTTTTTTTCCCCTGATAACCTCAAGGTACAGTACGTAATAAAAATGGATAAAGAAATAGCATCCGTCACTGTTGAAATACATTAGCATTTCTTGCTGTCTAAAGCTTTAAAGGCAGATGAGTGAGACTGGCGCAGTAACATCAAAGCATGTTGTAACATGCAACAGAACAGTAGTGCAGAAGTAGTGTTTGTTTGTTTTGTTCTTTCTGGTTGATGCTGACATGTAATATGGATTACTAGTGTGAAGAGTCATGAGTGTGTGTAAATGCACTCTCAAAGTCAGTATCATCAGAATGAGTTATTAGTAGCGTGCAAAGCTACAACTATCCTAGATAAATTTCTTACCAAGAGACTACTGCTGTCCAAAGCAGAGATAGTAATGTTTATTATCGCCCTTGTGTGTTTTATTTCTTCCAAGTGTGTTAAAATTACACTTATTGCTAAAGAAGCATAGTCATCAAAATTTTAACCTCTAGTATTAAAAGTATTTAGTTGGTTTGTTAAACACCAGCTCACCATTACACTGTGTGATAATTTCATGACTAAAGAAATGACAACAGAATTCCCATAATTAAAAGTTGCCATCCTGTAGATGAAAGATTCTAGCATAAACTCTGCTTATACCAGACCATTCAAATCCACTATTATCCAGATTGCAACCTGCCGGTACACTTAGTAGTCCAACGCATCTGAGGTTAGACTGAAATCTAATTATACATGCAAATCAGCTTTTGCACAACAGTCTATTGCCTCTGTTTTTCCCCTTTTTAATGTCTTATTCAAAAGATGGATTGTGCCTTAAATATCCCACTTTTTCATGGTGTTAATTTTCTTACCCCTGCAGTCGATGCAAGAAGATGGCTGGATGATTATTAGCTCAGTGACAGCTGGTCATAATACTGGATGGGACGGCTAACCCATCAATAACTAAGGGCTAAATAACTCAAACACCTCTCAATAGCTCCAGTAACACCACATCTGAGACTACAACAATGAAACAATTAAATGAGCTGTCAAGCAACTACTGGACACACTTAAATGTTCTAACTGTTTTTGTAATCAACCACAACACGACTAATCATTACTGACTTAACTGATTGCCTATTTTTAGGTAGTTATAAACATCAAATATTCCTGTACAGCTGTCTTTTCAGCACTGATAGCATGGCACTAACGAATACATTTCATTATTTAATTAATGGAGTTTAAAAATACTTCATTACATATTATTTTGTAATGAAACATTCACAATTTGCTTCTCTCTGACTATCAGTGTATTAGTTTTCTGTCTAAAAGTTAAAATCAAACCGGTGCAGTATTTAAAGGAATAGTTTGGCAAAAAACAATAATTGGCAGCATCTGAGGTAAGTGGAAAATTGTGCAAATCAGTCCACAATCTCTCCACATTTTGCTTCTTTAGTTTAGCACTGGAGCTACAAGGTTAATGTTTCTAACAAAAAGAGAAGTCAATAGTCGCCTAAATCAAAACAAAGGACATGTGGTGAGCACATGGCACATATAAACACAGATAGAGACAAAGCAGGGGCAAAATGTTACACATAAAAAATAAATGACCAACACTCCTCTGGACCTGCCCAAATTGCATCCTCTTCATAAAGGTGGAAGAATCTGAGTGACGACTGAATTCTAGTGCTTGTTAGCAATGTTCGTGCTATCACAGCACACAGTCCTCACTGGTTGTTCAATATTGCTTGAATAACATGGAATAACGCTGTTATAACATTGGGCTAAAATGTTTCAGAAACCACCTCCTGAAGTAGTTGGAGCAAACAGATTTAAATCTGTTTTAAATGTGTCTACATCCAGATAAAGTAAAGTGGCCCCTTATAGTCATGTGTGACCGCAGCACAGGACACAGTGTGAACTACTTTTAATATTTAACCCATTCACCAAGTGAAGCAATAGGGTACTTCAGTGAGGACACTAGCAGGGCTAGGATCCTTGATACATCTACTCGACAAGAACAAAAACAAATACACATGAGATTCAAACCCACAACCTTCCGATTGGAGGTGCAACTCCCTAACCACTAGGTCGCCAGCTGTCCCATGCACATGAAAGGACCTGCTGTACACGGGGTCTTAGTGTTCATACTAGAGCACATTTTCTTCAGAAAATAAGAAAATAAGCATGCCACATTCACAAATCTGGAGGAGCAACATGTATGCTCTTCTAATAATGTAGCAATAAGACTGCAGCCTTGTACATTAGCAGGAGACCAGCTTGGTCCAGGCTACAAATATCTCAAGCCACCAACCTGAATCTGCTGATGAACAAAATGAGATCAGCTCCTGCTGTAATACAGTCCATTCCCATCAATGAGCCCATTAGGCATGGCTGGAAAGCTCATTCTCTGGAGGAGTATGTAATAAAAAAGGTCAGATTGAGTAAAAAAATGGAGAAAGCGATGCAAACAACAATTTATGAAAAATAAAAGGAATGGAATGATAATGAATTGCAATGCGTTTTGGACTTTGAAGAGGCATGAGATGAGAATTGTCTCCTAGCAACGTACCTGCATGCAGCTCTACCGCATCTGCAAAGCTGAACTCGCCAGGGCTTAATTAAAACTGAACAAATTAGTCTCAGGTTAGCTGTAACTGTGATGCTAAAAGATCTCACCTTTGACCATTCATTCTGAATAAGTCTGTTCTGGTTATTGCTACATGACGGAGGGAGGCATTTCCCCACTTCCCTGCATTCAATTTAACCTGAAGAACTATGGACTTTTCAATAAGTCTGTGTCTTAAGATTGCATGAAAATATTTATGCCCTGAAAATGATATGGACAGCTACTTTAAAAACCATGTTTCCACTTTTCCCCTCTTCTCCCCAAAGAGGGTAGGTGCAAACACAGACAACCATTTTGATTCCTTTATTAATTAACACAAATTAACAGGCACGAGGGCCAGAAAGCAAACTCGAAACACAAGGAGAAAGAGAACATCCAAACAGAGCCACTCAGTATGACGGTGGACAGACAATTCTGGTCGGTCCCTAAAGAACTTAAATACACTAAACCAAAACCCATAACCCAATCCCAACACAAACATACTTTCTCGTGAGCACACCAGCAGCCGAAACAAATGATTACTTAACTCAAACCCTGTGTGCTCAGAAATAGACAAAACTAAACCCCTGGCGGCCCCTAGTGGCCGCCCACAGTCACTGTCCCCAGACCTGACACGTATTAAAACACACATTTGTATATTAAATAATGGCTGTTTTTACATGTACAAACTCACTGGGGGTGAAAGAGGCTCTCATTAGTCCTTGCCTCATAAATTAAGTCCTGAGGAGGACCAACAAAGTATTAAAAGTGTTATTTGAAAATATTCATGAGTCCATATATTTTTCCTTCACTTGAGGATTCCATAATTTAATCTGATAGCAAAAAATGTTTGGTGTCTTATCTATGATTATTTTTTTTTGTTTGCTACAGATAATCAAATGTGGGTGTGGTGATACCACAAATTTTTGCCAAAAAAAACTTTGTACCATCTGAGGCTTCTGGTTGAAGCCTCTAAGCTTTTCTCCGGATGCCATCCAAAAGAACTTTTTACATTTTTTATCCTGAATTCTACTTTTTATTTTGAACAACATTCAGCATAAACACAAGGAGGGGTCATGAATAAAGTTTGAACAAATGGAGGCCTTCCAGCACAGACTTAAAGTCAATAATATTTGTGCAGAAAACAGTATGGGAGAAAGATAAGGAAACTAATCAATTAATTTCATAATGTAGTATAACTGTCACACGTAAACTGTTAGTTACAAACACAGGTCATTGCCTTTTGTTTAGATATCTAAAGGTCTTACAAACACTCTGCTGGTTTCATTCCACAAAATATGTAGTTTTGTATAATTTACCTTAAATTATTGCGAAGCCATAATCTATGGTAATGGTGAATCTAGTTTAAGACAATGCTCAGCACTGTGCAGCCTTTAGTCAGTCTATAACTCCCCTCACGCCCCGGTTTCTTATCCCCCCTCCCGGTGTTGTGAGTGCAGCTGTGATTACAAGCCCGGTGTAATTTCTCATGGCATTTCATGACTACATTACTTCTCAGCAGGCACATCCCTGCAGAATTATTAACCATCAGTTCTTCTTGCCTGGTTTGTCAGCTTTTTTATTGAAACACTGAATGTGCTTCTTCCCAGCTGATTAAGTCAACTTGGAGGAATATACCCCAAACCCTACCCAAACACATACCAGAAACATGCAGAGCCACAGAATGATCCTTTCTAAAATGTTTCCGCCGACGTAATTTCTCTCTCGCCCCAGTTTAATGGATCAAAACGCATCAGAAGAAAGAGAATATTAAGTAATGTTCTGTGACATTTGAGTTGTATAAATTGAATATGCCTATCCTTGCCCTTTTCCAGTTCCGCTATAATAAATATAGCTGCAGAAATAGGACACAACCAAGTGCATAAAAGAAAAAAACTGAAGAACATGACCTATTCATAGTCAGTCACCACAATTATAGTGTGAAATTGGCTGTAAAAGTAATACATTTGTAGGCACTGCTTAAACAAATACCAATACTTCTTCTGATTCTTACATAAGTGAAAGACTATTGAACATTGAAGCATTTCGATCAGCAGAAGCATTTACTTTAACTGTATAACTGGACTATCTGGAATCACTGAGGCTAGTAATAGTGACTGATTTCAATTAGAGGAACATAAAAAGGGGATTAAGAACTGGGGCTAACTGATCAAACAGCTCCATCAACATTTATTTCAGAGAATGTCAAATGTGCTCTTGCTGTGCAAAAAAACCAGACAAAAATCATGCGTGGTCTTGACTGTTCAAGATTATAGGGGCTTTTTGTGACCGTGTCTTTTACTGAAGCACTGGCACTCCCAGCGCCTGCTACAGGATCCTGCCGGCCTTAATCTTATATATTTATTTCAGCAGCCTTTTATCATTTTTAATAACAGGCTGCTACCGCCACTGCCTAATGTGGCTTTCATTGTGAACAATTTCATTACCCGTTCTCCACCGGCGCTTCCATCCCTCTTAAGCCCTGCTAGATTGTCTGGGGGACTTATCTCTAATCCAGCACAGCACCAGTCCACGTCGGCATTTACTACATCTCCTCCTGTCGTAAATTTGCCAGGTCATTTCAATTAACATTTGCAGAGGCGTCCCAGCACCTTAGTGCCAACTCATTGGGGAAAACTCTCAGACACACTGAAAAGACTGCATTTGCCCTGCCTCTGTACAGTCTAGGACTTATTACTTATTGCAGGTGCACTGTCAAAGATCTTCACACGCATTAGAAAACCTCTAAATTGTAAAATTACCATCAATTACAGCATATAGGAGATGCAGATTTCTTGAACTGATGGTGAAATGAGTCAAGTATGAAATTTACATTTTAGGTTGCATTTCTACAGTCTTATTATTATGAGGCTAAATAACTGGATTGCATGCCACATAAAACGTATTAAAGGGTCATTTTCCAAGTGAAGAATACTTACAGTATAGGTTTATTTAAGGGCTTGAATGGATGGCATTATGGATATTTACTGATATTTAACAAACACATACTTTACTGTATAGCTCATTTAAAGTGTTTTGAAGTTCATTTAAAACTGTATTCAAAGTTCATAATGGAGCTGTCATCAGCCAAGAGCTTTACTTTCCTGAACACACTTTTAGGTCTAAAACATGAAATGATTGCTTAGGATTAAATGTCAAACTCTTGTTGAAAATGGTTCAACTTTAAGGAAATGGACTAGACCAATTTTGCTTAAAGAAAAGGAAAGAATATAAAAGAAAGGTCAGATTACTGAGGACACTTTTCTTTTTTTATAGTACAGGGTTTACGTCTTCGTCTGTGCAGGTTTTCCCAGGGTTTTTCTACTCCTATCTTTCTTTTCTGTTTTCTATGGAGCACAAAACATTAATTATTTTGTTGGTCAACATGTGCTTATACATTATAGCATCGTTTCAGAATTGAGCAACATCCGCCAATGCAGGATTTCTCACAAAACCAAGGTCGGAATGTTGAATTGAATTAAAATGGGCTGACTTGAAGTGCTTAGTCCTTAACTGCTGAAAAACACTTCCTAACAAGACTGACAAGTGCTCCTGAGGCAGTAAGATGTTGATTAACTGACAAGCTGTCAGTCAGTCCACATGTCAGTTTGGTCTGGCGGACCCTCCCCCCATTACCAGGATGAAGAAATGTCTGAGGTTGGGTGCAGTTGGGTGCTGTCTAAATGTATTGCTGCAGCCCACTGATGGGTCAGCCACAGGGATGTGTAATCAAGTATAGTTGCTTAATCGAACATGGGTTGAAAGGCTGTTTTCACATGAAGCGCAAGGCTGGACGGGCATATGCTGCACTGACAAGTGGCCAGGAGGGAGTTAGATTAGATAAAATATTACATGAATATGATTAAATTAGAGCGAAGTACAAAAATCCCCTCTGACATCGGTAGAACACTGATGCAGGTAGCTTTACAGCTCAGAGAGCAAGATTCAACAAATCAGGGACAGAGAGTCTTATAGTTTCCCGCACTGTCTTGGCACTTATCTTGTAAATGGGGGTCAAGGATGGTGGAGTGAAGGGGCAGCCCTTTGTGTCTACATAGCGGACTATCATTTCATTTAGTCACAGTTGTTTATTTAATTAAAATGCTGAGCGTGTGTTTGTGTGTGTGTGTGTGTGTGTGTGTGTGTTTATGTCTGTGTGTGTGTGTGTGTGTGTGTGTGTGTGTGTGTGTGTGTGTGTGTGTGTGTGTGTGTGTGTGTGTGCGCGAGA
>JBBJLS010000140.1:19854631-19866306 GCA_037577275.1 Bryconaethiops microstoma | reverse complement strand
TGTGTGTGTGTGTGTGTGTGTGTGTGTGTGTGTGTGTGTGTGTGTGTGTGTGTGTGTGTGTGTGTGTGTTTGTGCGAGTGTGTGTGTGTGTTTGTTTGCTGGGTGGGGTGGAGGCTGGGGTGTCCTTTACTGAGTTCCCTTTTAATGATGGAACCTTGCACCTTGCAGAGAAGCCAATAGCCCACCTGTGCTTTTGGATATTGGCAGTCTGGTGGATAAGTCAGAGAGTGCTTGGACCCTGCAGGGGGAAGGGGAGAGTGTATGAGTTTCAGACAGGACTTAGCCTGTTGGAAGGTTGCAGGTGGTCCAGGCATGCTGTGGCAGCGCGCTGGGCCAGCCATCCATCAGCTTGAAGAAACTTTCTTCTGCAGCCCACTGTTTCACTATGAGCAACTGCAACTTCTTTCTGCTCTGTCTGTGCACTGATAGTGGTGATGGATGGAAAAGTTATAGGATTAGTGAATACAGTGAAATTTGTGTAATGTGATGATTGTGTAATGATGCCCACAGTAAAGTGATGGTGAGAACATGAGCTCGTATAAAGGAAGTTAAGTGCATGTGAAAATGTGTATTTGGGGGAAGGTGGGAAGGGGTGAGTATGTACGGGTGTTTATTAAGAAAACAGCTAAATTGCAATTAATCGCACTGTTATATATAAAATTATATAATTAATTCAAAAGTATTGTATTGCGCACTTTTATTTATAAAGTACTGCTATATGAACAAAAAGTGCAATAACATTTGATTTGCAACAGCATTACTTTTGTCCATGTGGTATCTATAAATATACAGTGGTTTACCTTTACAATTTTTAAGGGTAATCTATTAATCTGTGTTTAAAATGAAAGTAAAGTGTTTTGGAAGCATATTTGGGGGGTTTGCATTTTTTACCACATCACAAATTCGTTTTTTTTTACAATTCGCAGATGCTTTTGTAACGACAGTTGAGATGTTCTTCTGACGACACCCACACATGCGCGCACACACACACACACACACACACACAAACACACAAAACAGTCAAGTCGTAGAGCTGTGTGCTGTGCGCACACACGAGCACTTTCAAGCTTTCAAAATACTTCCAAAATAAATGTAATAAAAAAGCTGCATTATCGCGTGATAAAATAATTGTATTAAGTATTAATAGTATTAAATGCGATAATAACGCGTTAACTCGCCCAGCCCTAGAGATAAAGCAAAATGTCCTTACTTCTACAGATTTTCCAAATCATTGTGAGGACAAGTGGTCAATACAACATGATAAAAACAGCCATTCCACCTTCTGACCAGAACCTTTAGCTTTTGTCAGAATGGCCTTCTAATGAAATCCTAATTTTGTAAACCCAGCAAACAACACTCAAAGCAGTGATTTTTTTTTCATTTAACAGAATCAAAGTCAATGTCTCATTTATAAACATGCGCCCAGTCTTTCATAACTTATATTAATAATCTGTGTTATTTTATATGCAGTAATCCATTATGTAATGCATATGTATATGTGTGCATGTACAGTATTTGTTACTGTGTAACACCAATGCTATCTTGTAAGGGAAACTCTAGGGAACCCCGCTATGTCATTATGATGAAAATATAAGTAAATATTATATTTGGGGCAATACCCTAGAGGGCCTTGTCTGGGAGGACTTTCTGCCCCAAAGGTCTACATATTTTCAATTAGTTTTTTCATGTTAAAACCAAATGTACACAAACCACAAACTTAGTATTCCCATAAATATTTTGAACTCAAATACTGTGATCCAAAGGAAATTTTTGTATTAATTAGATACTTTCAGTAAATGTATCCTTTGACAGAAATGCCACCACCAGGGCAGTTTATACTGGAGAGGGGATGGTGTAATCTGATATATTTATCGATATATATCAGATACAATCTTTATATTGTACCTGTATGATCTATGATAAATCAAAGCATATGATGTCTTAAAGTGCAAGGCATTCTTGGTTTCTGGCACCAATACATTAGCAGATGTTCGATCAGATTGAGATTCGAATCAACACCCTGAACTCTTTGTCATGTTTCTCAAATCATACCTGAACATTTTTAAAGTGTGTCAGGGCACATAATCCTGCTGAAAGAGGTCACTGTCATTGGAAATATTGCTGCAACAGTGTTTATGCAGGTAGTACATGTAAAGGTAACATCTATACAAACGCCAGGTTTCCCAGCAGAACATTGCTTAGAGCATCACACTGCCTTTTCCCAATAATGCAGGATCCAGTTGCTCGTGTGTCCACTGTAGGCACTTTTGGTGGTGGGCTGGGACTACATGATCACTCTGACTGGTCAGTGGCCACGCAACCCAGTATCACTTGAAATCTTGGACCTGCTGTTTTGTAAATGCTCTGACCCACGTGATTAGTCAATTTATCACTTGGTCTTAATCAAATTTGCTCAGATCCTTGCACTCACCCATTTTTCCTTCTTCCAACACATCAACTTTGAGCACTAACTGGTGTCTAATACATCCCACATATAAATAAGGATTTTTATTTTTCTGCGAATAACATTTAATTTAATGGCTAATTTAATTTCTTAGAGGGAACAAAAGAATAAGGGAACAGATGACAACTGCACTCCACCTACCTCTGGCCAGAGCCACCACCCTCATGGCATTTCAGAGTAAAAATGTCAGAAAACCTCACTCTCTGAAAAGAGCAAGTGTGAAGTGGCTGAGGGCCATGCACCCATATAGCCCCAGGGAGGTATGGCCACATTCTTTTGAGTTTTGGCCTAATCAAGCAAGAGGTCCTTCACTGATAGTAATGAACATGATCAGCCCACAGCTGACTCACCTCTTTCTCCTTTTTTAAGCAGGCACAACTCTTTGCTTAGAGCTTCCTCTCTGTTCTGGCTGTAGATTTATTTCAGCTCATGACTGAGTCAGCATGTTCACGGCCTCTTATCTTTTCTCATCCTGCAACTCACTCACTGTGTGCACATAGAGAAATCTGCTACACCTGCTGAAGTCATATGTTGTCTTTTTCAACAATCCAAGGATCTGGGGGCGAATAAATAAAACTGAATTATGTTCCATGATATAGTTTATTGTAGCCACAATATGGTAATATGTATAACACTGTGTTTGCTAAAAGAGGAAACACCAGCTATCTTCTTCTACCACCTGTATGCCCATTATGCCCAGAATTATGAAGAAGCTATAGCTACTGCATACAACAATTAGCAGTTACACAATAAAAAAGAAAGTTTTACAATTTACCCATTCCCATTATACTCACAAATGTGTTTTCTCCACAGCCTAGTTGTGAGGTTGCACAAGCAAAAATCCCATTAACCTGTTGAGAATTTGGAGCACACAAGAGAGGTTTTAAGAAACATCTACATTCAGAGTACACATTGTTAGTCTGAAATTACATTTATTTATTTACTTAGTTATGTACTGTACTCAATTTCCCCAGTGTTCTCCACAGTTTTAGTCATTGCCAGTTCAACCCATTTCCTTGGTTTCCTCATCACACAATACCACCAACGCTGTAAAGGTGAACCACTCGGGAGCTCAAATGATACTTATTCACTAAAACAAAAAAGTCTTGCTCAGTCCTGCAGATGTAAACTCAGCATGATGTGATGCTGAACACAGATTGCAACGATTTTACATAAGGTTTAGTGTTATTATTTATTTTTTTTAAAAGCTTGTCTACCTCAGCAACAGTTGCTGTAAAGCAAAAGCATTTAAGGGTGGAGAACGGATGAGCCAGCTGGAACTGTCTTACTGTTTTTGGTTTGAAAGGATATGTAATTTGACAATGACTAATTAGTATTATTATTATTATTATTATTATTATTATTATTCTTATTATTATTATTAATAATAATAATAATAATAATAATAATAATGATAATAATAATGGTTGTTAATGTTATTAATATTATTATTTCATCTATGATGATATCATATCTTTATTGTCCTTATAATCATTATATACATTTTTAGCTCAAGTCACATTATACCATTTACACAACTTCACTGCACAAATAGGTTCCTGACCCACTCTTTTGCTCCGTATGATGAGTGTGATGTGATCCAGGACACTGCACAGCTTGATTAAGGCTTTAAGAGAGACTTTGGCAGTGTAATTATATGGATTGATTACACAGAAGGAACAAGAACACAATGAGTCTACATTATGGGCGCGGTGTACACGATACAGTTGCAATTACGCTGCTAAATGTTGCAGCTGGGAGGTAGAAGTTCTGAGCTGCAATGTCAAGAGTGTAATGTTGTGATTCTGCTAATCCAAGTTTAGGAGAGGGTCACCCATAAATAAGACATATTGCACAAAGATATTTTTAATTCTCAGACAGGGAACCATAAATCAATACAGCTGTGACCTTTGTTTCAGATAAAACTAATCTTAATTTCGGAAAGACCTTAATTATAGGTCATTAGAACATGTACGTTGAGATGAAAAAAGGATGAATTTTGTACATTTTTGTTATTAAAACCATTATTTAAATGTGACAAAAAACTCTTGGACAGTGTTACAACAGAATTCTGAAGTATGTATTGTAAATGAGCACACCAGAAAGTTTCTGAAACTTTCGATACAGCACCCTCATTGAATATGTTTGGAGCTGCTAACAATTTTTTTTAACTAGGGTCTCATCTCTGGGAGGACATGTATTTTTATCAGACACTTCTTTTCAGTGGAGTTTTTTTTTCTATTGGTGGTCCAGATAATCCACATTTTCCTCTTTCCTTATATGTTTAGGTAAGGTTGGAATGAAAATGTCGACCGTCTGAAGACCAGACTAAGTACCTCTGCTTAGGGTTACTGTGTCATGACTCCATGTTTTCTCTTCGGTTTTAAATATCTCACTTTCTTCTGGTGAAAGCTGTAGTCAGAAAACTGAACAAAGTGCTGAGTGGTGTCTGACCTGAGTGGGCAGCTGGGTGACTGTGATTGTGGAGCAGTGTGTGGGGACAGAACCTTGCTCAAGGGCACCTCAGTGGTGCCACTAGCAGTCCTGGGATTCAAACCTGCAACTTTCTGATCACAAAGGCAACTCCCTAACCGCCAGGCCACCAGCTGGCCAGCAGCAGATTCTGTAGTTGCAAGGTGTGGCTTCTATGGATTGGACTAGTTTATCAAGGACAGTCCACAAACTGCAATGCACTGTGGGATCTGACACTTTTCTGTCACAACCAGCATTGACACTTTCAGCAATTTGTGCTACAGTAGCTCTTCTTATGGATCAAATTAGAGGGGCTAGTTTTTGCTACCTAATCACATCATTGAGCTTTGGGCACCCATGACCCTGTCACTGGGTCCATCCAATACATCAACTTTAAGAAGCAAGTGTTTCTATGCTACCAAATGTACCCCATACCCCTCACTATAATGAGACAATCAGTGTTTTTCACTTCATCTGTCAGTGGTTTTAATGATGAGCTGATCAATATAAAGAATATAAAGAATGTTGAATATTATATCTTCTATATGTACTGTAGTACTGTCTATGTAGAAAGTATAGACGTAAAATAAACTCTGTAGAATATAACTCTCTAAATAGAACACGGTACTCTAGAATAGAGTAAATAAATATTTATACACTTAGGCTGTGTATAATAAAAAGACAATATGTCTCCAATCATTATTCCTGTCCTCTAGTGTCCTGTAAAAAATAAAAAAATAAAAAAATGAATAATTAAAACCCCAAAAAATAAATCCATCCAAAAGTTTCAGTCAAAGTGATTGAAAATGAATAATTCAGTGGCATAATTGGTGGGAAAAGGTTTTTCCCAAACATAGAAAATTCACTAATAATTTGTCATGTGAACACTAGACAAGATGACTAGCTTGGAGTTAAAATGAGTCATTCATGAATTTCAATTAATATATTCAACTCAGGGACGGCATTTTTGTTATTATCCAGGCTGAGGAATGAAGCACTTAACAACATCCACACTAAGCTGAAATGTAGGAGCTTGGTTGATCTCATGATCAACTCAAAACTTCTTTTTCAGATTTTAGTAAGGTTTCTTTTTCTTTCTTTTATTTGGAGAAATAGGTACAGGAAAACCTAGGTACTGGATATCGAATGTTATCAAGTATATTATGAAAGTAATTTACATACTGTTCGATTTCTTATAGAACCGTTACACTGCTCTTTATTGCTGCTGCACTACTCTGTGATTATTATTCTCTGAGAGCAGAGTACCTCTACATACTGCCTGTGTTTGTGTTTTGATACTACAACTGTTTACTAATTGCTTGCTCTGTCGGAACAGAGAACAACACAAATCATATTCTATTCATAAATCATTTATGACGTTAATTCAAGGATTTGAATAATGCGTGCTTGGACGTGCGGTGCATGCCTTCTTTGGTTATTCAGTGAACTATCTTAGCATAAAATTCCATCAGAGGTACAGGGTAAATTAGTTCACCAAAAAAGTGCAACAGAAAGCACTTAAACCAAATTAAAAATACCACACATGGAGGCCAGGGTCGAGCCCTGTGCTGCCTGGTTGGCTGCATGAGGAGGGCTTGAGGAGGTTGAGGTGTTAGTCAGAGATGAAATGTTGTGTGTGTGGGTGTTGAATGGTGTGTGTGACCCGGGTGAGTGGCTGAACATCTTCATTACTGCACTGCTCTCTGTCCCCACCTCTACCCTCAGCATTGTTGAGCTGGCACACACCTCTACACTCTTAGCCAGCACTCTCTAAAGCCAATGATCCAAAACGCAGCCAAGATCACGGCACAAACTCGACCACTCCCACCGTCTTCACAAAGCACTGCAACCTTATAGGAAGAAGGGTTTGAGAAAGAGGGGAATGCAATAGAGCAGTGGACTGGGTCGACAGCCTACAGGGTGCCCAGACTTAGTGTATAGGTTATCAACCTGCAAAAAAATTAAAAGAAAAACCAACAAAAAGTACTGCAGTCATTTTTTTTATTGTTTAAGTTCTGTTTCTTTTCTTTACAGAAAACATACTTAAATATGGCATTTTTTTGCTACTTTGCTGCACAGCTTTAGCTTATTTGCTGTAGGAAAGACATTATGTGAGATAAGAAAGTAGAAGCAATATAACCAATACAATAAAAACTATACAATATAACAATTCTGCAGGCCTCCTAGTGGACACCCTGCTGGTGGAATTGGAAATCGACTCTTCAGATATTTTTATCAATATAATCCAATCAGAGATTGTTATTTAAATTATGATTTTGAAACTTCTTCAAAAATCTTAAGGCTGTACAACTCCAAGTACATTTAAGGCTAATGTGAAAAGGAGAAAAGAGGTCCGTAGGGGTCAGGTTTTCTTGTTCAAAAACCTGTTCGGTTAGACCTGACAGTTAGTAGTTTAGCAAAGCCCACAAATTTTCCAATTCTGCTGGACACTGACAATTCAGGCATGAGACTAAAGAACCCTGATGCTAGTTACCTACGAGGGTTTAAAACATATAAATAAATTATTGATTTTTTTTTTTAATTATCATTCAGATAAAAGGAAGGAGCTACCTTACCAAAATAGACGGAGCTCAGAAATACAAGCTGACTGAGACCTGTACGTGTATGTGCAAGTGTGTGTTGTATTAGTGTGAGAGAGAGAGAGAGAGAGAGAGAGAGAAAGACAGAGGGAGAGAGAGAGAGAGAGAGAGAGAAAACAGTTTCTGGTCGGTTAGTCAAACGGTCAATCTCCAGATTGCCTGAGCTCTGGGCTCTCTCCAGTGGGCAGCTCTTCTCTGAAGAAGTCATTTCAAAGTGAAATCAAGCTGGGTGTTGCAGCTCATTCCTATGTTACGTTTCTTGAGTTTCATTATTTGTTCAATGGAGTTCAACACTAAAGTTTCTGTGTATCATCTATCACATAGAATATTCATTCATTCTTTTTTCACTATACTCTTCTTTGAGGACCTAGACAAATACTCCAGTGAAAACAGTTTTCCATGGATTAAACTATACCTCATAATGATTGGGATCCATCTGATTCTCATTTAGTATCACTCCAGCTTACTCATGTTTAACCTAGCAAACGCAACAGCCACATCAAAGTTTAATCACAATCCTGCCAAAAGAAACCAACAGTAAGAGGCACAAGCAATAGCGCTATAGCTAAAATCCTTCCATAGTAATCACTGAAGATGTGTTCGCCATCCATGAGTGGGAGAGCTCAGTATTTGACAGACGTTTCTATTTTTGATGCGTGGCATTGCATCATGCAGCTGTTCCACCTTTGAAAATGCAGTGAAGCCAAATGCCTTTTGCCAAAACAGTCAAAAACAGATGAACAGAAACTAATCCAACTGAAACTGTAGGTGGTGAAAATTGGCTATAAATACAGTTTTCTTCTGTTATGGTTCAAAACTTGATCATTTCTTTCTGTGGTAACTGTTTCTATTAACTGGGTAAATGTGAAGTATTGTGAAATTAGGAGTAACATCACAGTGAGTACCAAGGAAGTTGAACTATACTACACCAAAATGTTTAACAGGTTCTAATTAATGACTGGGTAAATGCGAGGTACAAACTCCAAAGCACTGTGTAGTTATTTTGACTAAAATGCATTACACTCAAAAACAGGTTCTAGCAGAAAATGGATGCAGTAAAATATCTCATAACTGGATAATTATTTAGATTGATAAAGTGGTATGTAGAAACTACTCACATTAACTTAACTATGAAATCTCAGCAGGAAAGTAAACAGCGAAGACCCTGTAAAACCAAGGTAACAGTCATTGCTTTTTTACCATTTAGATGCAAGAACACACTGAATTACATTCTATATAAGTTTCTTATGTTTCTTTGTACTGCAGTTTTACTCCAGATCCCCTGTCCCCTCCAGATTTACCTGTCACCCCACAACTGCCTTTTTCGTATTTAAATTCCACCTTAAGAATGAAACAGCGAAATTTAGTGCATTTGTTCGTACTTACACCCTTGTCACTCCATGTGTTATAATTACAAGTCTTTGGTGTTCTACCGTGTCTTTTATTAGCTTAATATCTGTGACATGTGAGACATTTAGGCGTAACTTAGCAAGACTGTCTTGTAATTTACCTTTACTTTACGTAAAATAATAATGTAGCTTACCATCATGTGACTCAAAAACAATGACTTAATAGTTTTAGGTTTGTACCTCATATTTACCAATATCTAGACCTTAGGAGACTGTAAATGAAACCATAACTATTTCGCTTTGCTAAAAACACATACAGGTCCAATATATTTCATGTAGACAATTAAAAAAAAACATTTATACCCAAAGAGATACATGAGCTTGTTCAGTTCAACCCAAATGACCTGTGTCACTGGCCTTGAGTCAAAGGCTCAAGACTATCCAAATAATACAATTAAGCAACTTACATCCACCCATGTTCTGTGGCAAATATAAAATGCTAAGCAATGCTAAATGACTGAGAGAGTTTATTATTATTAGTTCACAGATGACAGAGCCTTCAATTACAAAGACTTCTGAACTGGCAGGTGCTTCAACAGGAACAAAATCGAAATCAGAATCAAGCTTCATTTATTTATTTATTTATTTTTAATTTATACAATAACATAGACATCAAAATTTGTGTCTCTACCATAGCTCTACTAGTGCTTACAGACCAATACACCCACAATACTACTACATGAAATTGAATAGGGTCTAACAGGATATTTGTGATGCCCTTCAGGTGTGCTAGAGCCAGTCTCTCAAAGGATATTATGAGCGCAGAGGTTACAACAAAGGTCATTCTGTCTTGTGATGGTTGCATTTTGGACTTTTTGAAACTGGAATTAACTTTGCACATCTCCAGTCTTCTGCTGAAGATATGCCTAAAGAATGTTGCAAATTAGCACACACAAACCTAAAATAAAATATCATCTGGACCTCTGGAAGTATTGGCACAGATCAGATCAGGCGGGGGGAGATCAGGCAGGGTGAGACACATCAGTAAACAGTGCTGGAAATTGCAATCAGAAGCACACATTCAGTGAAAACCATGCTTGTATGCCATATGCTGAGGAAAAAAAACAGAAGAACTGTACACAACTGAAGATCAGTGTGTAGTGTGATCAGGCTGTGTCACAAAGAACAGTCTGTCCAAAGACAAATGCCTCAAGTTAGACAGTTAGACGTGTGTTAGACAGTCCACTGATATATTTCTTCTGCAATAATGGTGTTCTTCCACTATAGTTCAAGAAGTGCCACGAAGCACTGACTCATGGCGACCAAACAGCTTAAGTTACTTTAGACTGCATGATACTGACTCGACTCAACTTGACTCTACTCACCTTTTCCAATAGGCATTTTCTGCCTGGTACCCCTTTTTCATATCTACTCCACCTTGGTTCAGATGGAGATGAGTAGGTACCTAAACAGGACATGAACACACAGTAGATCACTCATTGGTCAGAGTAAATAGTCACTACATACAAAGAATCCCATACCCTCAGTTTTCTCCATTGATACAGCATTTGTTGTGTTGAAGACTTTACCAGCTACATTGAGGAGGTTCCAACTGCAGTGGAAAGCAACCAACAACCATACTGTTGTATTTTTGTACTATATATATATTTATATATGTATATAGTGGCACCACCCAATGCCCTAGAAATGAACTCAGACACACAGATGGCTGTGTGTTTATTTACAAAAGGAGGGAAAAAAAATTATTCATGAGGAATAGAAGGTGCTGGAGATGTGTGCGCGATGGTGAATGGTGTTTGGGTTAATGGTAGGTAAGCTCTCTTGTGTGGTTCTTTCCTTGTGGAGTGTGGGTAGAGGAATACAGGCTTGCCGATCAAGCTTCTTACAAGGCTTGCGGGTAATCCTTGGAGCTGGAATCTACAGCAAATGAGCATAAAGATGGGTAACTCACACATACACAAGCGGAGACAATGACAAACCCGGTGAGGGCCCCTTGTGTACTCGGCCTACTCCTCATTGATGGTGAGCTCCGAATCACTGTCAGCTGAGCTTCTTTCCACTGTGCCAGCCTCCTGTCCCCGTGAGCGGCATGATAGCTGACCGAGGTGCTGAAGTGACCCGGCCAAGGGAGAAGTGCCTTCCGCATGACGCCGCAGGATTGGGGGCCTCCTATATTTATATATATATATATATATATATATATATATTAGGTTAAAAATCATTGCAACATATCTGAGGACTTATCAGAAATGTCCATGTTGCAGAAACTTTCTAGGTGAAAGGCAATATACCAGGCACTAAACCAAATGTGCCAATGGCATCCATAGTGATCTAAACTGGATTTTCCTCTATCAAAAATCATATAGTACTTAATAATGGCACTATTACGATTGTACTCTTAGTTATATCTGTTTATTATGTGTACCATCTCTGTAAAACTAGATCCGCAAAATTCTTTTCAATGTAATCATCCTGTTTATCATTATGCTTTGCTAAAAGTGCTGACATTCAAAGCAGAAGCATCAATTTAGAAAGGATAACCTGCAAAGATTTAAGAGGGATTTAAGCATTTGTATTATGGGCTAAGCTAACTGCAATGTCTCTAAATACACTGTACCATTGAATAGGTTGCTCTGTGAATTAGCAATAGAGTATGAAATGAGTCAGTACAAAGAGTATGAATTATCATCACATTCTACAAGCCTTGCCCTGAGCAATTTCATACCCTTCCTTCTCTCTCTCTCTCTCTCTCTCTCTCTCTCTCTCTCT
>JBBJLS010000140.1:19830734-19847414 GCA_037577275.1 Bryconaethiops microstoma | reverse complement strand
ACACACACACACACACACACACACACACACACACACACACACACACACACACACACACACACACACACATCCATGGTGTCCATTTGGTCATCTTCTTCAGTTGCTCCATGGTCCAGTCCTGATGTCCACATGCTACAGTACACTGGGTTCTGACAACTTTGGACCACCTCCCCATGTGCATCAATAAGACTGGAACTGGTCCTTCCTTGAACCACTTTTGGTAGGTTCTAATCACAACACCCACAACACCTCTTTTTGGAGATGCTCTGACCCAGTCATTTTGCAATCACAATTTTGCCCTTATCAAAGACGCACAGATCCTTTTGCTTGCTCATGCATATCAACTTCAAGAACTGACTGTTCACTCACCCCCTAATATATCCCACCATTTGACAGGAGTCATTAAATTAAGATAATCAGTGTCATTCACTTCACCTGTCAGTGGTTTGAATGTTGTGGATGATCAGTGTATATGAGTTTAGTGGGTGAACAGAACCTAAAAACTGCACTAAGCCTATTCTAAATTGTTGGGCGTAACCCAACTGTAATACTCTTGTGTTGATTTGTCTCAGTTTTAGCTCTGTTAGACTAAATACACCACCCTGAATCAGCCTTCCTTTTTCTGCTTACTGATATGTGTGATGTCAGCGTCTCATGGCCTGTTAGGTAGCGAGAATCCCACTTGGATTAATGATGTGACTGTGTGTGTGTTTCTGTGTCACATTCTAGCTGCCCCTACTGTGCTCCTCTGGTAGGTAGTGAATATTTTGGCAGTTGATGTTTTTTCCCATTCTCGCGGTTGTGCGCGGTTGCGTGTGGATGCTTACTCCAGTGAGAGCTGTCAGTAAAGCTGCCCTCTTCTCCTTGCTCCATCTGGTTTTCGGTTTGGAGGCAATAAGCTATTGATAAATATTTTATTTTGGACGAGCCACGGATGGATGTGCTCGGAGTATTTTTATATATCAGTACCTGGGAAAAGGTACGGAAGAAATAACTATGTTTGTCCAGTTTAATATGTGATAAGAAATAGTTCTGAGAGGCCAAGTGCATTATAAGATAGATCTCTTACATTCATTTTTTATTTACTTATTTCCTCATTACTTTATTCATTGAGCATTTATTATTTAAACGTTGATGGACTCTCTCTGTTCATGTCAGTCATCTAGTTCTCCACACCCAAAAAAGTTTCACTGATACATTGTTTTCACCTTTAGGCCCTTACCTACAAATAATGCACTTTTTATAACAATAAAATGTATGTTTTTCAGTTTGTGTTGAGGTGATATATTTTATTAATGTGGAAAAAATATACATAATGGTGTCATGGAAGCAGTCCCGTTTTCTGAATAAGATGTCATCACTCACCACCCATTGATCCATCCACTGACGTTGCATTAGATGTGGTGGCTGGCTCCATGTGACTTAGAGGAAGCATGTGTATGTTTTTCTGAAAAGGTGTGTTTAGTTTTTCTTGCATTTGCTGTTTTGGTTTCCATTGGCTAAGCCACAATAACACCTTTCATCTTCTGAGAGGAAGAGGAATGTGGTACTAAACTCAATGTAAAAACTAGTTTCTGTGACATAACCTCATTTGACTTAGAAATAAAACATAATATCATCTGTAAACCTTACAGCAGGCCTATTCAACTAGCAGCCCGTGGGCCGGATAAGGCTCTTTTGAAATTTTTTATGGCCTGCAAGACTGCTGGTAAATCACAGTGTGTGATTTGTGTGATATAATAAAATGATGGGTTTTGGATCATGATTGAATGGTAGTCCCCGGCTACTTTCGCCAAGATTGGTTATCCGCTGTGTTGTATACAATTAGCCAATCTGAGCACAGAAGTCGCCATACTATCAGCCAATCGCAGCGGGATTTGTCAGAAAATGGGTGTGTTAAAAAAAGCAGAGTAGAGGGTAAAAGGCTGGCAGTAACGGAAAATGGAGGAAAAGCGTTAGGCTGCCGAAAACAGGAGAGAGCATTAAAACGGCTATTTTTGATGGTTAAAGCGGCACTGGTCCATAATCAAAAAAGATGAAGATAAGTCTAAGCCAGCTGCTACGCCCACTTCATGATGCGGGCCCTAAATGTGTTGAATGTAGCAGAATATAAATATAGATCTTGGTTAAAAAATTCCTTATTTGAAAGTATTAAAGCAGGAGTGGCCAACCAGTCAGAGACCAAGAGCCACTTTTTTTTACTGTGTTACCGCAAAGAGCCACATCATACACATGGGCACACATAAACATCCCCCTTCCCAACCTACAGTCCTACAAACTTCCTGCAAAGTTGAATCCTCTTAGTGGACTCCTTGTGTCAGTCAGAGCCGAAATCCCACAGCTGAAAACATGCAACCAAATCTGAATCGCTCAGAGAGCGGGTTAGCGCTCCTAAAGCACGAGTCAGTGAGTCCTCTGGTTAACTTCCTCCACAGCCGAAAACATGCAACCAAATCTGGATCACTCAGAGAGGGTTTATCACTCACACGAGTGGGATAGCGCTCCCTGAACGACAGTAATCAGGGAATCCACCGGTCAAATACAGCCTAATCTCTTTGTCTTATTGTCTTGTTTTATTTGAAAGCGATTCATTCTCATCACAAGGCATTTTACTTTCTTTTAAAATACAAACACTTCAGTTGACTCACAGCTGGCGATTTGGCAATACTGACTCAAGCGACTCAAATGACACACACACAGGGATCAGTTTAGTGAGTGACTCAGAGGGAGCCGAATCCTAAAAAGCATCCGAGTATTACAGCTGTAGTATTGAACTCAAGCGAAGTGAACAGGCACATTAAAAAAAAACACAAACACAAACTTCAATATCAACATTAGAGCCGCATGAAATCAGGCAAAGAGAGTTGGCCACCAGAGTATTAAAGTATTAAAGAAAATGTCCCATGCACCAGTCACGTGACGCGCACCGGTCACAGGAAATGAGCGCGTCACAAGGTATATAAACAGGAAATGGGTAGATCCTAGTTGCTCGTTCATTGAGTCTACCTCTTCATCGCCCTGCCGTCTCAACCCTGGTTCACGTGAGTACTCATTTTCCTTTGTGTGTGCATGAGTGTGAACGCTGGTTCCGGTGGGAATCATAATTCTTGTGTGGAGCATTTGCAGAACAACGTGCGTGATTCTACCAACCCTCTCGCTTCTGTCTGTGCTTGGGTTCATCCATCACGCTACACGGACAAACTCCTGGTCAGGTACATTCTTGTTCACCTCTCATTGTGACAGAAAATGGATATGTGTCATTCGTTCATACGAATATCTTATCAAGAGTAATATTTTAGTTATTAGTTGACAAATATTCTGTGTGGCCCATGAACCCCCAGTGATTTTCATATTCGGCGCACTTGCTATTGAAGTTGAATAGCCCTGCCTTACAGGAACACATTTGCATTTATTAACAGATTATCAGTGCTTGTAGCATGATGACATAGTTACAGGTACAAACCTTTTATATCTGCTGATTTGCTTTCTGAAGGTGAAGTGAGAAGGAACAGAAAAGAGGCTGAATAAGAAACCAAACAATCTAGTTGTTTTTCTTGCACAGTTATAGCAGTCTAGTGGCTATGAAGCTAAAACTGGCAGTAATAGAAAGGGACATGGTCTTATCTGCTTTTTCTTTATTAGACTAAATAAAAAGAACTTTATCTAGCAGCAAAAGGTAGTTTTGAGGAGTCCAACCGCTGGGTTAATGTTGGTGATAATCATTTTCATATTATCAGTTGTAATTAATGTAAATAACTAATATAATTATTTATGAAGGGCTGTACTGATATTTCTGTTTTACTTTACGATCACTTAAACTGGTGGCAATTTAGTTTCATTTAAAATACATTGAGTTTTTTATTACAATTTTAAATTACAATTTTAATTTAATTTCAAACACACACATACACACACACACTGTCACGCCGCGGTGTGCTTGGGTAGTGTGAGCCGAGGCGCAAGTTGTAGGTTCCAGTGATGGATTTATTATTACAAAGAACAAAGACTCTACACAAACCAAAACAAAAAAGGTACAAGGGCCTAACGAAAGCACACTAAACATAAGACACATGAGGAAGGGGTCGTGTGCAGGAAAGTGTGAGGGATGACCAGCACTTGAAAACACAACTCTTGGAACTTAAATACAATACTCACTCAGACATAAACAAATCACTTAAACTAAACACAGGATAGCTGACACAGAGACTAAGGACACAAACATACATCCATGTCAAAATAAAAGTCCCATTCAATTCCCAAAACAATAGCAGCCTCTACCTGCTGCTGGACCAGACCTGACACACACACACACTCAAGCTTCCATAAGTGATGACATTATATATATACTCATAGTACTATGCAAAAATTTTGAGCTAACCCTTCTTTCTTCATATTTTGCTTTAAATCATCTTGTTGGTGCAAAAACATTATTCATGACTGTCTAGCTCTTATTTTAGGCTGCAAAGTGCCTAAAGATACAAAATGCATAGGTGAAAGTCTTCCAACCACTCCACATACAGCAGCACCAGTGTACTAATCATTAACCTGTAATCATCTGCTAGATGTGTGTGTGTGTGTGTGTGTGTGTATGTGTGTGTGTGTGTGTGTGTGTGCGTTACTATCAAAATTATTTTGGCAATAATTTATTTGATGTAATATACCATATTATAGTCCTATGTTAATAATAGACACATTTGCATGAAGTCAGCTCAATGCTTTGCTGCTGCTCAAGAACTTTCTGCCTGTACAACCAGCTCTAGCTTATAAATAGAAATGAAGATGAATCCTGATGCTGATGGAGCTACGTATTTAACACTGACCGAGCAGCAGCAGTCAGACATACCTCTCAGGTTAATTATCTTGTCAATGAGCAAACTGATTGTGCCATTCGGGGAATGACCGAGCCTCCTTAGTCCACCATCATTAGACCAGACGCTGCACAGCTCAAATGGACCCTGCATAGCATTAGCCTTTCATTCCAGCACACATCGAACTGGGCCCACTCCCTTAATTGCAGTTTAAATATAGCTGCCGTGCAGGAGACGGCGGGATGGATAAATGGATGGTTGGATGGATGGATGGATGGAGCAGCATCACAGTTACAACAAATACCTGCCCACAGGGAGAAACGTCAGGGTGATAGGTTAATTTACTACTCAAGCCAGCAGCTGTTAGGATGTGACAGCATTTATATTAGAAGAGATGTCTTTAGATTAAATCGGCCTTATTACATCCCAGACGCAATTTAGCATTGCACTTTAAGGACAGATCCACCACTATATTCAACAAATTCACAATTAAAAAATGTGCCTCTGTGCGAATGTTTTAAGAGAAAACAAAGAGAATCTTTTAGAATCTTTAGTTTGATGTGCTTAACTATTACTGAACATAGTGTTTACGAATTGTCAGGAGACATGCAATACAAGTCTTCAGCTCGGAACAGTGGTGTTACAGAGGTGGTTTGGATAAATATTAAAATCAGCAAAACATCCAGGAATTCATAGAGAAAGAAAAAAATCATCTGTCAAATGTTGCAGTGGTCAGTTACAGTAACTGATGAAATCAGTGGTATTATCCAGTGTTACTTTTTGTTGGCCTTTAAAGTTATCCTTTGAAGACTTATAATGTTGCTGCTGATGCATTCAAAACATGCATTCAAAACTCAAATCACTGAAATCTCAATAAATTCCTCAATAACCTAGAAAATTTATGTTATTAACCTAGAAAAGCTGGGCTTTCTGACTATGTATCATATGCAGTAGTGTGTATTGTATATCATATCTGCAGAGTCATCCGTATTGCTTGTCTATTCAATTGCAGTATGTAGAGATCAATGTTCAGTGGCAAATTTATTTGCTGTTGTTATTATTGTTTTTGTTGTCATTGCTTTGTAGCCAATAGTCCTTTGTAGAAGGTTTAATACAGGGATGTCGAACTCCAGTCCTGGAGGGTCGTGGTCCAGTACATTTTGGTGATTTCCCGGCTCAGAAACACCTGGTTCACCTCACCAGTTAGTTGTCAGGTTTGGTGAATGTGTTTGAGCAGGAGAACCATAAAACTGTGCTAGACAACAGACCTCCAGACACCCCTGATTTAATACTCCTTCCAGTAGATACAATCTAAGTAGTGATTTAGCCTCAGAGACCCTCCCACACAGCAGGCATAGAGGGTTCAAACGGCGCTGATGTATTCCAGTAACTTTTGAAAACCTCAAAAAAATCAGACACCAGACATTTTTTTTAATAGTGCTGAAAAACTATGAGTGTTTCTCGAGGGCAGTGATAACGTTTGAAAAATGACTGAATTGTGATATGCATTGGTACCTAGAGAGAGGTACAAAGACATATCACTGCTAAGTGCATAAACTAAAGACACCTACAGGCACTGAGGAAAATAAAAGTTTTGAAGCTTCTTCACTATTCGAACACATTTTTCAAACTCAAACACTGTAAAATTTGTGTTATAACTGCTATTACTAAAACGCTGAGTATAGATCATTTGATAATAGTGTAATACATCACCAAGTTGGAGTTGAAAATATTAACTCCAACTAGTGGCCACTCCAGTCTCAAATGATGTGGCCTGCAAGGCCTAGAATCCACCTTCTGTGGTCTATTTACCGAACTGTACTGCCTTCAACATTCTCAAGACTGGCCGATTTACATTGATACGGTAGAAGATAAGAAATAGAAGACATTTTCCACAGTCTATATACAAAGATGTAAGGGTGATCTTTGTGTGAGCATCTATAATTAAAGCAGTCACACCCGCAGGGGAATACTGTCCTTGAAATAAGCCCCATTATGTTTTTATTTCCTGTGTCTTTGTGTTTACTCATTCTTTTCTTGCCACCAACACCGACGCCGAGGCTTCCAGTTTCTCAGGAGACCCAGACATTGTGATGTCATGTTTGCAGTGCTTGATGTTCGCAAAGTACGCCATGAAGTCACACAGAACAAAATGCTAAATCACTCTTATTTCTGTCCACAATGGAAAAATTAGGCATGCACAAACAAAAAGTCTATTTCTCCACACCTTGTCCTTGAAAATCAAGAATGCACGATGAATGAAGAATATGAGGTAGGCCCATTAAAAAAAAAAGAAAGTACAAAAAAGAAAGCAAGCGAGGAAAGAAAAGCACTGTGTGTAGCATTCTGGAAGGTTACCTGAGTAAATCCACTTTTCACAGCCATACATCTCACTTAGCATCTAATCAAGAGCAAAATATATATTGTAATTATGGTAATTTTTCTTTTCTTGCTCCATAAAATCCATCAAACATCAAATGCTAGCTCAAGCATCTCTTAGCCACGCCTGACCTTGACAGCTGCCTGGTAAGGCTGCGTGTTTTTAGCGAAAATCCTGCCGCTCCTCCATTAGTAGCACTCATTTCTTGTCTACACATTCATACACAGAATGCGGTGGCCCCTATGGAAGCTCTGAACGGCCCTGCTAATGAGTAGATGATGTGAGGATAGAGAGACCTTGAGCTGCCTGATCTCATAGTCCTCAGTCCCTACACCCACCCCCCCACCCCCATCCCGCAGGTGCTCCGTGCGCAACTCCCAGCGCTCCTTAGCTGCTGATTTCTCTAATGAATGAAGAGGAACATGTGAAATGAGATTTTTCCTGTGCCACTCTCCTTCTCCCTGTCACTTAAATGCAGCCGTGCGTTTATTCATCTTCCTGCTGTCTCCTTGTCTTTAATTTCTACCTCATTTCTTGGTCAGTTTCCTCTTCTGCAAGCCCTAATTTGACAGTGAAAATGTGTGTATTACAGTTATCAGCAGTGTGTCGCACATTTCAGATCGCAAGTTATCAATCGCAGAGTAGGTCAAACGAACTCCATGCCAGTTTTTTGAGAAAAAAAAAACCCCGCAGTGCGTGATAATGGTGCTGAACCTGTGCTTAGTTGTCCAAAGAAATGTGTAAATGGTCTAAAAGGTACTGTCATCTTCAGAACATTTATATTTCTTAATATTTCACAGTTCTGTGCTGTTGCTCATTTCCTCTGCATAGATCATGAGACTGATTTCTTTGTCTTACATTCATTGTGTACAAGAAGAATACATTACACCTGTCGTCTAGCAATAGTAAACCAAGGTGAGTGAACTTGTGGCATAACTTTGAGGGCCACACCAATAGCAGCAAGCACCCCAGCAACCCACAGTGTAAACCTATACACCACGCAAAGGAAGTAACATTTAGAATAAGTAAATAAATTGAAATTTAAATGAATAAATAAACAGAATCCTATTGGGGCTTGTGGAAATTAACATTATGGTGATCATCGCTGAAAAACGGTTTAATGACATGGACAGGTGAAACATGGTCATGATTTTATGATCAGCATCTTGGTTCTTGGGTTTAACAAAACTAAATTGAAAAAATACAACTGGGCAATTTTGGTTCTTGGATTAAACAAAACTAAAGTGAAACAATACAACTGAGCAATTGACAAGAAGACTGGGTATGTCTAAACAGCCTAACATTTTCAGTATTTTCAAAAGATATGTTATAGATAATTAACAAATGGTTTAAAGACACCTGATTTCAGAGGGTCAGAAACAGGAAAACTCTGCAGAACAACAGAGTGGAAGGAACACATTACTTTATCTCATTCAGCTCGCACACTGTCATCTGTTCATGTACTTCTGTTCTCCACACCCCTGGATTGTTCCAAAAGCAACAAGCTTTACCAGAATAACAGCAAGCACTTTAGTATCACACTGCATCACTTCCCAGCAGAAAGGGAGAAGAAGTGGTTGTCTTGAAAGACAACTTTGACAGCTATAAGAAACAGAGAGCAGAGAGAGTATTTGGAGTACACTTGAAACTCTCAGATGTGCTGGTGGCTCAGAGAGTGAGTGTTTTCTTTAAAACAAGACAGTAATAGTAGTAACAGAGCACTTGCCCAGCCTCACTCCCACTGCATTTAGACTTGTTGCTTCTTGTAGTGTCAGGCAAGCGAAAGGGCATAGAGCAGTACATCATTTAAAATAATTGAATTTAAGATCAATAATCCATATATGTTGTTGAGTAATATATACTGTAAAATACATGACTGAGGAATTACAGTAAAGTACAGACAAGAAGCTGCATGACTTTGCATGACTAATTATGTGATGAACTACTTTAATAGATAATTTTACTATAAAGCAAGAAGCCTTAATTAATAATGGATTTCTGCTGATATTAAACCTTGAAGAAACAAAACTGTGACCTTGAATTTACAATCAGTAATACATGTATGTTGGTGATGTGACGTCCAAGGTCAGCGGCCACTAGAGTCCGCCTTTCTCTATTATATGTTGGACTTTTATTTTTAAGTTGTGTGTCACAGTGGCTGGGTTCATGTATTTAGTTACAGCTGTCTTGTGCTTTAGTCTAAGTGATTGTCTGTTCTGATTGGTTCTTGTCTTTGTCCTATTTGTATTTAAGTTGCCATGTCGTGCCTTTGTGTTGGTCCACTGTCATATTATGTTGGATTTTGTTCTCCATGTTCTCCCTTTTATGACATTCAGGCCCTCGTGCCATTTGCTTTGAGTTTTTGAGTGTATTTATAAAGAACCAGAAAATGAAAGTCTGCGATTGCACCTGCCTGTATATGGGAATCACGGAGAGTTGTGACAGGTGAGTAGTGTGCACTGTAAAATCCATGACTAAAATTACAGTAAAGTACAGTAAAGTACAGGCAACACATTGCATTACTTCCACTGTAATTATATGATGAACTACTTTAATAGCTTTTTTGTACAATAAAGCAAGAAGCCTTAAAGCAATAAATGAATTGTTGCTGAAACTGAACCCTGAAGAAGCAAATGTTAATTTTTTGAAAAATGTCTTGAATATAAGATCAATAATCCACATATACTGGTGAGTAGTATGCACAGTAAAATACATTACTTTCAAATTACAATAAAGTACAGGCAATAAGTTGCATTAATTTCATAGTACTACTAATTCTAACTGCTTTAATAATGGATTTTTGCTGATATTGAACCTTGATATCATCTGGCTTTATTAGTCAACTAATATATTGATTTCAATATGTTCAGTTCACAGTAAACAGACTATACACTACACTGAATATACAATACACGACAATAGTGTGATTGTTTTTCAACCCTGCCATCATATTTGCTGCTAATATGCTACAATTAATATATTACAGTATAACAGTGTGTACATTACACTACAATAGTGTGACTGTTTTTCAACTCTATCATATTTGCCGCTAATATGCTACAATTCACATATTACAGTATAACAGTGTGTTGTTTCAAAGTGATAAATCCTAAACACACTGTATTTCATATTTATATTTGTTCATTAGTTTACTCACACTTGCTTTGGAAAGAGAACAACTGATTTTTATGTCATAAAAGTTCACATTTGGGTTTAAGCAAGCAATATTTGTTTTTAGAGTCAATGAACCTGTGCCCTGCAGAAACCCACACATGCTGATCAATAGCGTCACAACTATGATTCACATGCGTCATTACTGGCAACAAAAATAAAATAAGTGAACAACCAGCACAAGCCTTAATCGGAAAGATAATTGGCTCTGTTCAGCTTTCAGCTGTTCCTGATTATGAGAGAACACAAAAACGGGAAGGCACTTTAATATTTCGCATATAACGTTTACTGGCAGAAACTTCAAGCTGGTCATTGTTGCTGAGCCACAACCACAAACATATAAACTAAACTAAAAAATACAGTCTCACCAGTCTCATGGCTGCAAAAACAGACCAGACACACCCATCAGCCATAAACCACCTGCGTAATATTGCTTAGGTCGTGCCATGAAAACAGCTCTGACCCACCAAGGCAAAGACTCCACACAACCTTTGAAGGTGTGCTTTGGTATCTGGGCCAAGACATTAACAGCAGATCCTGTAAACTGCAGGGAAGGGGCTTCATGGAATGGGCTAGTTTGTCCAGAGCATCACGCAGATGCTCTATTTGATTGAGATCTGGGGAATTTGGACACCTTGAACTCTGTCATCATCCTTAAACTAACAATGCTGAACAATGTTTGCAGCATGGTAGGGTGCATTGTCCTGCTGAAAGAGACCACTGCCATCAGGGAATACCACTGCCATGAATTAGGGATCTGCCATATATTGAATATACTTAATTTACTAAATGTATGTATGTGAAAAAATTGACCCCAATCATTACAGGTAAACTAAAGTGGTGTTTGGCAGACACTCTTATTCAGAGCGACTTACAATCATTAGTTACAGGGACAGTCCCCCTGGAGCAACTGGTTGAGTGTCTTGCTCAAGGATACAATGGTAGAAAGCAAAGGGTTTGAACCTGCAATTTTGTGGTCATCAGGTTCACAGGCAAATGTTTTACCCACTAGAATTACCTGATTTTTAGAATTTACCTGTAATTTTTATAAATAAATAATTGCTTGCGAATTGGTCAGTGTGCGGGATTCTTTCTAACCCACTAGAATTAGAAATGACTAAATCATTAGAGATGCATTTAGTTGAGAAATTAAGACCTCTTTCCTGGGTGAGTGTGTAGTGCAGTTTTGGTGGGTAATGGCAGCCCCTCTATCTAAGAACTAAAGTAAATGTTCATTTGATGCAGCCCTCATGAGAAGAAGAGTGGCCTGCTGGTTAGGGTGTTGCCCCTGCGATTGCAAGATTGTGGGTTCAAATCCCAGGACTGCCAGCAGCACACTGAGGTTGAATGGGTGAATGGTGTGGTATGTTCACGTGTGACAAATGGGCACTTTACGGTAAGTTTTGTTTTTCAGAAGAGCCGTTCTGTGTGTACTTTAGGAATATGTTGTTTCCGAGCATCGAGTTTGGGGCAAAGCACAGTCTTTCAAAGATCAGGCTGAACCCGTGAGATGTGCCATGTCCAGTTATTGGAAACAAACAACAACCCTCAAAATCTTTGCCACAACTAGAAACTTGAAACTAAATGATACTTCAAAATGTAGAAAGTCATTCACTTATGGTCAAAATGTTAAGGAAGCTGCTCTGCAGCTCAGAGGTTCTGTTTGAAGGCTTAGCAAAAAAATAGACAATCAAATCAAGAGTGTGTCTCACATGTGATATGAAACAACATGTATCTCCAGGTAGCAGGATTTATAGTGCCGCTGTGGCATTTATTTAATAAATTAAAAATATGTGATCTAACAACGCTGAAACTCTATAGATTTTTGTGTTTGTCTCACAGCCTGTTTTTTTTAAAACAAACAAATGAATAGAAATAATCCAGTCAGTCATGTTTGATTGGCCTCTAATAAACTGTAGTGTAAAATTATGTTAATTTACAATACGTAATCACTATATTATACAGTTACAACAGTTTGCTATATTTCTAAATGCAGTTAATTAGAGTAAACAGTATGAATAAAAAACACAAACCAAAACAAAAACACAAGCTAAAACAGAAATAAAATGTAAAATGTAGATAAAAAATAAAAGCACAAAACAACTAAACCAGAAACAATGGTGAGAAGCTCAACCCCCATCATTATAGTGCTCAGAGACAGGCTGCTCAAAACTGCACAAAGTAATGCTCACTTTCCAAATTGTCCATATTAATGCAGTACAGTCCAACATTTTACTTTAACAAGAAGCTTCATCTGTATCTCCCAGAATACAGTACATTACACATACAGCTGAATACTACAATGTTTCCAGTACTCTGATAAACCAAAAAACAGTAATAAGCACTAACTGATACAAACTGCACTGAAGAAACACAGTGCTGCCAACAATAAAGACACCCTTAAGTATCTTTTATAACAAATTTGTCTCATTTACACCTGGAATGTGAACGAGTTCTCTTTTTGGTAATGACAGCTAGTTCCCTACTCTTTGAATGACTAATCAACTAGTAAAAAACAATAGATGTGTAACCCTTACTATACAGTGAGGACGATGAGTTCCATCTGATGCTACTCATAATGTGTCAATTCACTGTTTTATTTGTAATTATACATTTTCAATTAACTTTTAATATCACACACTGTAGCCTACATTCTGCATTAACTCTAAGTTAAGCCTGCACTGAGAAAACAGAGTGACTTCCTAACAGTAATATGGATCTGAGGAAAAGAGGAATCATGTAGTTATCAGAAACAATCACAGAATAAAACAGAGCGCCCTGAGCATTCCAGGCATTTCATGTTAACTACATTTTTGTAACTACAGGAAAGTACAGTTTAACAGTATGAATTAACTTGCAATATAGAGTAACAACACTTCAGCTAAATGTCATTTTTAACACTACACATCAATATAGTCTGTTGGCTGGTGTTAACCAGGGTCCTCCCTGCCCTTTATAGTGTCATGGTTCTTGGAATATTTCCCTCAGAAAGAGCTGTGACTCTCTAAGACATATTTCCAGATAAACCCCTTTTTCCTGACACTGACACTGACATGCACACACACAACCCTTTCTCCTGCTCTGATGTTGTTAAATGCTGAGGCCATGCTTTGCCATGGGATGTGCCACTAACAGCCATATTTATTATAGCCTTGTGGTGCAGTCATCCCTTACTTAGACATATTCCCACCATGCTGTAGAGACCTGAGCTATGCTTCATCCATCCACCCAACTACTCATCCATCCATCCATCCATCCATCCATCTACATTTATATTAGAGCTGTCAAATGAAAAATATGAAAAATAGTATTAAAATATCCATCCATTCATCTAGCCAATCTTTCATCCATCCATCCATCCATCCATCCATCCATCCATCTATCCATCTATCCATTAATCCATCCACATACATATCAGTCATATGAAAAATATTACATTATGTAATAGTATTTGATCACAAGGCTTTCTTCACATGATATGATATCACAGCATATGATGAGTACTCAGTAATCAGCTTTGTTTTCTTTGCTCGTTTAACTTTGAAGAAAGACTTATCAACTTAATATGCATTCCATGTTGATATAGCTATAAAGATTTGCAAAATAATCTGCACCCAAATGTATTTATTGATTTTAATATGTGAATTACCACCAAGTGAAAATCCTCACTTAAAATCTTCACTTATGTAAAGTGAAAGCAATAGTAGCTGCATGTTCCAAGTTTTTTTGTTGTAGTGAAGGCCCTTGAGGGTAAATACACTTTGCTGTTACTTTTATTAGTTTGCTGTTTGTTGATTTATTTATAGGTCTCCTGCAGGCCCAGTCCAAAGAAGAAAAAGGTAATGCTTTAACAATGATTTAAAACATGTTTTTGAACAGAAGGGCGGAGATCATGGATTCTGTCTGTTAGCAAAGCAACAAACAACGCACAGGCAACTCTGTTTCAGTCTGCTTCAGTTTTACTAAGAAATTGTATTGATAGCATGAATAAAACTCTTTTATTGTTTTATTGTTATATATATATACACACACAGTATATGTGCAGACACGTGCATAAACACTATATATGTGCGCGGGTGTGTATGTGTGTGTGGGGCAGCAGCAGTGTGAAAAGAGCAGTGTCCTCGTTGCAGCATGATCACAGCTATCCTGGTGACTGATGAGATTCATATTTGTGTGTGTGTGTGTGTGTGTGTGTGTGTGCGCGCACACGTGTGTTTGTTTGTGTGTGTGTGGGTGCTTGTGTGTGGAGCTCTGCATGCGTCTGCACCCGGCCAAGCGGCTGTGCTGAGAGATTAGGGTGCTGAAGGAATGATGCACTTTCATACAGTGCCGTGAGGAAGGCCACTCTGTGTTCTGGCTGCACACTGATGTAATTCAAAAATGGCCCATGTGTGGAAACAGATGCTTTAGCAAGCAGCCAAGGTTAGGGCCATCGTCAGTGAACCTTTCCTTGCCCTTGCTGTCTTTCACTCCCTCTTTCTTTTTCTTGTTTTATTCGCTTTATGCCAGAGTTTTAGAAAAAAAAACAAAAAACAAAAAAACAATTGTGATTCTTTTTGTTTCTTCTCCTTTGGAAGTATTTAATGGTCTGTCTTTTGTTTATTTTATAGTCCGACACAGAGTTACTGGTTCTTAACCCTGAGAAAGAGTGGTTAAAATTCTGGCATTTTATATACTCTTCATATTTTATTTTCATTTTAAAGTAGGTCATTTAAGCTAAAATGAAGATTTATAGTTTTTTGCCATGAGCATCATTGAGGCAAGCAAATGAATGTTACATATACTTCAGCCCTTCAGCCCCTCACTTGAATCTGTGAATTAAATTTTTTAAGAACTAAAAGTAGTTGTTTAATGGGGTTGCTTAAAATTATTTTTTTAAATAGCATAGTGTGTGTGTGTGTGTGTGTGTGTGTATTTATATATATATGCATATATACACACACACACATGCACACATACAGTCAAGGCTGGAATTATTCATACCCCTGGCAAATTTTCAGTTACTTTTATTCAACCAGCAAGTGTCTCCCAGAAGATAATATGATGATGTACAAGAGGCATCATTGTGGAAAAAATATTTCTCAGCTTTTATTTACATTTGAACAAAAAGTGGCATGTCCAACATTAGTCATATTTTTCTCCACAATGACGCCTCTTGTACATCGTCTTATTATCTTCTTGGAGATGCCTGTGTCATTTCCAATCAAGAAGAAACTTGCTTGTAACTAAGCTAAAATTAAAGTCAAAATTTGCCAAAAAGTCAAAAATGAATAATTTTGTTTATGACCTGCGAAGTCTATTACAACCTAACAAATTGTTTGTGGAAATTCGTGGAAGCCAAAAATATCCTCCGCATTATTTTTGGCAATATATAATTTATCTTAGTGCTGAATTATTAAGAAAAATATGATTTACTAATTTTGTAAAATAAATATTAACTTAAATTCAGCTAAATTTCCATATAAAATACAACTGTATACATTTTTTAGTACTGTCGAGAAAACACAAAGAAACTGTCTACGAAAGAGATTGTACTGTACTGCCGGAAAAGAGATTGTACTGCTGGAGGATTGTGAAAGCCGCGTCAAGTGAAAGATAAATATGCGCATGAATGATCTGAGCATGTTCATATTAAGCTTATAAATGTTGTAGATTTACATAATTTTCAAAGCTCCTAACAACTCCCCGCAGTAGTTTTCTTCAAAACACAGAATTGCAATCTAGATAACAATGATCCACAGTCTCCTGCATAAAAAGCACAATTCTTATAAAGCATCAAAAGCTGTTTTACTGTTAATATACACTTATAAATGACAAACCATTTATAAGTATATACATTTCCTTCCAAAAAGCATTACAAACAGGATGGAAGTGGGCTTTACAAAAAATATTACATATAAAGCCCTCTGTTATATAGGGGCTGTGCCTGTTCAGAAAGGAGGAGCAGGCATAGACTTCCGTACTGAGAGTTACAAAACAAAGAAGTTCAACAAGGGAATAAACCTGAACAGACACAACTCAGGGTAAAGGTGATAGTGAACACACAACTGAAACTAAAACAGACAAACTATTTGTACATGTGAATAAACCTAAAACACCTAAATATAATTATGCTCTAATCCCTGGCCGGCTGAGAACCCTTATTCCTAAAGCCGAGCAGGGAAGAGACCACACCCAGTGTCACAGTCCAAGTTCCCATAATTCTTGTCCGATGGCAACCTCTAGCAGCCGCCGACTGGAGACGGTACAGCCTCGACCAACACTTATCCATAAATATTACCACAATCTCTCTATCTCAATCTCTCTCTCTCTCTGTTT
>JBBJLS010000140.1:19803950-19830634 GCA_037577275.1 Bryconaethiops microstoma | reverse complement strand
GTGTGTGTGTGTGTGTGTGTGTGTGTGTGTGTGTGTGTGTGTGTGTGTGTGTGTGTGTGTGTGTGTGTGTCTGTGTTAGTATGTGTGTGTCACTTACCGGGGGAGAAAATGGTACCAGGATGCACTATGGGATGAAGGCAAGCTGACAGAGGCAGTGTGATTCACTGGGAAATGTTCTGGGAAACTTTTTGACCTGGCATTTATGTGTGATGTTACTTTGACATGTACCATCTACCTAAAGATTGCTGCAAACCCAGTACAGCCCTTCATGGCAACAGTGATTCCCTAATGGCCTTTTTCAGCACAATATTACACCCAGCCACACTGCAGAAACTGTTGAGCCATGGTTTGAGGAACAAAGAGGTGAAGGTGTTGATGTGGCCCTAAAATTCCCTGGATCCCAATCTAACCGAGCATCTGTGGGATGTGCTGGACGAACTAGACCGATTCATAGAGACCCCACCTTAGGACCACCTTAGGATCTGCTGCTAACATCTTAGTGACATTCACTACCAGTCAAAAATTTGAAATTTTCTGTATTTGCGTGTTACTCATTTCATTTTACTAAAAACACACTCAGTATTCTTTCCTAACACATACATTTGAGTGCAATTTTTGCCAAAAAATGTTATACTTACTAGTCATCACTACTGACCTATGAAAAGCATAATTATAATGCGGATCACCAGAAAACTTAGGTATTTAATAAGCTACTAAGTGACAGTCAATGGAATGAAACAGGTAACGAGTGTATTTAAGATTAAAGGACAGTCTAGAACTTGATTCTGCAAATATGTTACATATTTTTTCCATGTTATAAAGGAAACTTGTTTATTTGACACATTATCAATTGTAGTTGTTCACTTAACAACTTTCCAATGTTTAACAAGAATTTAAATCTTCAGTTAAGGGAATAAATAGCTAAACCAGAAAAACCTGTAGTAAAAATGTAGTATTATGACCTTTTCAGAGGTCTTGAGGAGTTCAGGCCTTGATGGGTAAGAGTTATTTTGGCAGCAAGGTGATTTTAATTTTATTGCTGATTATAATGTTCAGGTGGTGAGAATTTGTGCTTTTGTTTACCATTTTCATTTTTTGTGAGATTGCATGGGTATGTGATATTAAGTATTCATTAGATCACTTGGCATAACACTGCACAGGGCCATGCCTCAGGTTATGTGTTTGGAGAACAAATGCAGTTTGCTGAGTGAAGCACACAATTAGCTCGGTAGGATCACTAAGTGCCATAAACTGTGAAACATGTAATGACTGATGTGAAAACAGCTCACTCCCAAAAAGACGAATGATTCCGCATGAGCTTTTGGACTAATCTGAATTTGGACAGAAAGATCAATCATGGAAAGTAGATGCCTAACTTTCAGAAACTATTGACTATCTGAAACTGACATCGAATACACTCCTTCATCAGGGTTTGAGAACTTTATGAAGGCTTTGATGATCAAAGCATTTGCACAGGGGTTCTACTTAAAGGGCAAAAGGACATTCCACAATTAAAAAATAAGTCTTCATTTCGTATGCATGCATATATAAAACTTGTCAAACTCATCAAAGGCAAACTGGCTATAAGCTTTTGGTTTTGGGTCTAAAATACATTTATATAATCTTGATAAGGCTAAAAGCTGATAGCCAATTCACCTCCTCAAACTACACTGGATGGCTTTATTTTCCTGTTTCAGCTGTAAAAATTCCCATTACATCGTATAGATTTGCTTCTATAGTTTTACACTGAAACTACAAGGCTAATAGAGCTGACATGTAAAGATCTCGAATAAACTTGCTTGTGTGGTTTCTGACACTGTGCAAAATGGACAAAAACAAGACAAAAGTGAAAACAAAATTTAAGCAGCAAGCTTAAAGTTTTTAATATTTCAGGCTTTCTTGACATTTTAAGATCGCCTGTAATAATAATAATAATAATAATAATAATAATAATAATAATAATAATAATAATAATTTCAATTAAAAGTTCTGTTAAGTTCAGTTCAGTTTATAAAGTTAGATTACCAGTGTCTTCACACTGTATTGATGCTTGAGGTGTCAGACGTCATGCTGAGGTATTCCTGTGTCACATAGAACCAATTATTCTATGTAATTTATTGTAATTTAAAAACATGTAATAATAATAAATGCCACTGGGTTTTAAAAAATGGAGTCATGTGTAAATGGCCATAAGGAACAAAAATGCCCACATTTCTGTTTTTTAGGTCTTAGAAACAAACAGAATAAACACAAGATCTTTGAACTCAGGAGAACTCTCAGGATAGTCTCATCCCACAAGTGGGTGGGGAAAACTTGCTGAGGGAGGGGGGAGCAGCCAAGGGGTGGTGCGCTGAGCAAAAGACCAGCAAACAGCCTGTTCTAAAGGTTAAGCTCATAGCTTCAGTGTTAAACTAATGAAGTAAACTTCAGTCCATGCTTCAGCAAGTCCATGCTGAATGGCTACATTTGAGTTAAATAAAAAATGTGTTTTGTGTGTTTCTGTATTTGTTACCATGTCCTTATGGCTTTGTTACCTTGCCATTTTGTCTCAGTGTTTCATTCAGATAGATTATTTATACTGCGTACATGAACAGAACACTCTGAAGGTTTGTTCTGCACTGAGATTTTTTCCTCTCCCTTAAGGAAAGCAACATAGACACTCAAAGCTTGGGAAGCTTGAATCATTTTTCTCTCTACTACTGTTGTATTCAGGTCATGTCAGAGGAAGAATTTTTACAATCAGCAGAACATGAGGCCATCACCGGCAGCAAGCTCAGATCACTCTGGGAGAGGGGAAAGCATACATGCCGGACTAACAATACACAAGATCCCAACACATGATTGACAGGAATACCTCCATTCCAGGTTGGAAATGGTCCTGCCACTGCTAGCCGACTGCCTGCTGGCTACATGTCAGAAATGGCACAAACTGACACGACTGCACACTTCTCTCCTTATCTTCACCTTGACAAAACCACCTGACAATGTCTGCATGAAGCAAAATGGCATAAAGCAGAGGGAGCATGCAACAACTCTCTCTCTCTTTTGCTCTCCCTTTCCATTCCTCTGTCTGGTGGCGGGTCTCCTGGGCCCTGGTGTCATAACGCAGAGTCAGATGGAGCTTTGGCTTGGTGAAGCCGGCCCAGCGCACCTCAGAGACAGTCATTAGCTGCTGGATCAGGGCCACACTGCGCAGAGGTGCTGACTTACAGTGTTCAAAGCCACCTCACACTCACAAAAAAAAAAAAACGAGACATAGAGAAAGAAATTGCTCTGCATTTACACCCACAACAGCAACTGCCTTGTCACCCACTCCTCTCTCCAGTTCCGCCATGCAGTTCATAGCATTCGCTGGCAGAGAAACTTTTTTAGTAGGTCAACCTGTAAAGACAGCAGATGAAAATTTCCGTGGAGAGTAAGTTCTACCAAAGGACCTTTATTAATAAGCACACCTTTCGAGTCAGGAAAAAAAGGAGAACACACAAGAATACAGAATATCCATAATTAGGCGGAATTATTAATCTACTTGCCTATTCATAGTACGAGGGGAAAAAGAAACTAAATGTTCTGTACATTTATTACAAAGTAAGAAAAATGCAAATTACTAAAAAAAAAAAAGGAGAAAAGATTGCTCACGTGTATGCTGTATCTCTGCTAACCTTTCCTAGACAGTGAAGTTAAGAAGCAGCAAACTTTGTTCCACTCTAAAAAAAAAAATGTGCCACAAAGAGTTCTTTAAGGAATCCCATCAACGGAGCATTTTAGGTCTCTAAGAACCTAAAGTTACCCATTACAGTCACTTGTGAACCCACTACAGCCCACAGTATGAACAATTTGAAATTCTTTCTCTGTATTTAACCCATTCACCAAGTTAAGCAGTTCGCTGCCACCAACAGGGTGCCCAGGGTGTGGGGACGGTACCTTGTTCAACGGAACCTCAGTGGTGCCACCAGCAGTCCTGGGACTTGAGCCCACAGGGGCAACTCCCTAACCATCAGGCCGCTAGCCGCTCCACAGACCACCAGCTGCCATGAGACATGAGAGTGTGAGGAACCTTTTAAAGGTATCATTAACCTTTATATTATGTTGTGGTTCTTTAACCTTTTAAAAGGTTCTTCACACTCACACAATGGTTCTGTTAAGAACCTGTCCATTATCTGAGCCACTTATATTTAACCAGGGAGAATATGCAAACTCCACCCAGAAAGAACCCTCGTTCACCCTGGCCAGGGGTCCACACCAGGACCTTGAGGTCACTTCAAATAATTAACAGAATATTAAGAACAGATTCTGTTCTGTTAAACAGTACAGTTCAGTTTTTCAGTTTTTTTAAAGTAGGAATTCCAAGAGCAAGAGTGTTTTTCTAGTAATTTGTCTTGCTATGAATAGACAGCGCTACACACTGTGCCACCTTGTCGCTCTTTTTTAAGAACTATCCATTAAAAAGTTCTGGCACCCTGCAATTTACTTAAGTTTTCTATCATCCCTTTAACAAAAAAGAGAATTTCACATACATGTGTATACACATGAGAAAATGTGTCATGAAAAACATGCTGAAACCACTTAAGGGCATGACATGCATATTATTCACATGATATTACATGAGATACAACTTTTCTGTAAGGAACTTTTTACTCAGAATGACCTCTACCTTCTGCTCACTATATTTCAAAACAGATAAATTTCAGGTATATCTTAAGGTGATTTTCACAACAGATAAAAAAAGCTTTTTCTGCACTTTAATGCACTCTTGTTACAGCTGATCCAATATGGTTTTCCACTTTTTTGTCTCATTTTGATCATTTCTGTTGTGATTAAACAATGGGATACAAAAGGGAGTTTTTAATCATAAATAACTTCATGATTGCACGGTCAAAATTGGTGATCACAGTGCTGATGTTGGAATATCACACATCCTCATGTGTTATATTGCTTCTATACATTTCTACAAGATGAAAGAAAGGGTAAAGCAAATGAGCCCTGAAGATTGTGTGAAATGCACAGTAATATTGGCAAGCATTTTGCCAAGTTCAGCTGGGCTTTTTTAGTTTTTACCTGATTTAAATTAATGTAATTTTGTTCCTGCCAGTTCTTAAAAAAATTCCCAGCCTACCTTGTTTGCTGAATTGTATTCTGTTGGTGTTAGGCCAGCTTCTGTGCGTACATGCCTGCATCCAACAATAAAGGTAACATGAAGCTTTTGCTGGTTAATGTGGACATGTACATGTCATAATCTATCACTCTGAATGGATAACCATTAGGGCTAACAAAAAATTAAACAAGTTTCAAATTTGACAGATGTGACTACACATAGGCATGAAATCCTATTTTCATTTTCAGCACCAATTGATTTGTGTACCTACAGCCACAGTATCATATACACCAAAAAGAAGTGTGTATCAATGCCATTACTTGAGATTCTTTCTTCATCAGCTTAATTTTCGGCAGAGAACATATTTCTCAATACTGTGAAGCACCATTCTCATGTACAGCCTGTTAAGCATGGGTGAGTGAGTGAGTGAGTGAGTGAAAGAGTTGGATAGTTCGTTAGTTAGTTATTTTTTAAGTCCAAAAGCTGCATTTGAAATATTCTTTTAGGAACTATATTTGCTGTAAGTAAGTTTAAGAGTTTACTTTTGTTTCAGAATATTTGCATCACATTTCTTTAAATAAGAAATGTTTATACTTTTTCTACTTCTGCTCCTAGACAAAGAGTATTTGTTCTTGTGTTCCACCTTTCTGTTTCAATGAGCCCACCTCATTTATTTCAACTGTAAGTAAATAAGCGTGTCTTCTTGGGTTATTTAACATCCGACCACAATTTGCACCATAGAAACATGCGTTTCCTTTTAATTGCTTTGTTGCTAGGGGTGTACGATGTGATCTGCGTTTCGTTCTGTGTCTCAGAAGAGTTTGTTAAGCCTAAGGAAGATCAGAAAGCCAGTGGTAGGTATGAAACTGCCACCCCCCCGCCACACCCCCATGAGCCTAGCCAAAGCGAGTATCACTTTGGACATCACCGTCAGCCTGGTAAATAAGCAATGACAAGTGTGATATTAATCTTGAAGGGCAAACGTTTGCTCCCAACACATAAACCCTCCACACACGTACACATCTATGCCTCAACACTGCCCGATGACAGAGTCTGACTCCAATTATGACAATACATCTCCACTGTCAACACAGATGCATTAAACACCACACTGGAACTCTGCTGCAATCTAGTGTGGGTATTGCGCCACTTGTGGAGATTTCATTTCTCCAACCAGCTCAACAACTGAAGACGAGTTATGTCCAGTCTTTGGGGAGAAGCAGCCCATGAAGATAATTTGCATCATTTCATATTTCTCCTTCAATTGCTCCTTGTCAGTCTTTGTACGCTCGAGTGTTGTTCACTATGTATGCATGTAATGGGAATACTGAATCCACTGTGTGGCTCTGGCATGTAAAACGTCTGTCTTATATATAACTTATGATGTGGCATTACATGTCAAGTCCTTGCATCAGTTCATTAAGCTCAGTTACGAAGTCTGATAATATGTAAACCTCCAGGCCAATATTGCTGAAAGACCCTTCAACATTATGATGCAAATTTTGCAACACTGTAATTCTCATTAAAATATCCTAAAAACACAAAGGAAAATCTTTGCAACATCTTTTAACAGACAAAGTTTCACATTTTATTTTCAATATTTTACCAATACATGCACTAATTTAATGAAGCTCCTATTGTATTGTACTCAAACAATAATAAGAAGAAAAAAACTTTATACATGATAAAATATGTATAATAAAGTATGATGTACTGTTGCTGTATGCATTGTACAGAAATGTGTAACAATACAGAGGAAATACGCAACAAATAAACACAATAGTAAAATTAATCTAAAGATTTAATCTAGATATTAAACAGAATAACTAACTACACAATGCACTGAGAGCACTACTGTGCAGCTATTCACAGCAAGAATGATAGTGGGCAAAAAAGCGAATGTACAGTTCTATAAATGAACAGTTCTAAATCACAACATTGGTGATAGAACCAAATATCCGAAGTCTTAAATCACTCTGAAAGCTAACAGAAAAGTATTAGATGGAATGATTATAGTTATACTTCTAGTTGCATGCTATTCTTTATGGTAGTTGTGATAAACTTTTAGCTCAAAATACCTTTTTTAAATACATTCATGCACATGCATTTTTTCAGCTTCTATTATACACTTATGAACATTGTATATATAAAATTGGGCACATGTAAGTCTTGAATAGTCTGCTGTATTTATTGTGACCCCTGGTGATCAGTTAGGGGACAATGCCTTTTCAAATTCTCTCAAATACACTTCTTTTCATCAAGAGCACTCCTTCACCTTGCACAATGCACTTTTAAACCATTAATTGAAAAAAAAAACCCTTTTCTCCTCACGACCACGAACAGCAACAGCTGGCCAATCAACTTTGAGAATGAGCCTGAAGGCCTCTTAGTTGGTGTTTTGTGTTCTGCAAGTATAAACTTCAAAAGCTTCAGAGAGACCTTATTTTACACTACTATGCAGTACTATACATCTAACAAACCTAATATCATTCATATTTCTGGGCATTTATTGACTGGAATACCACGCCTTACCTGAACCAAACTCATATATTACCTGGACCAAACTCATTTATATTAGACCCTGTAAACTGATCCCATAAATATAATATAAGCCTAAGAGCAATTCACAGTGTCTTTTGTGCCTACTGACTGATACTGTAGCTAGTGAAAAGTCTTAAAAAATTGAAATAATGCACTGTATGTTTCTGTTCAGAAAATAGCAAATGTCCTAATTTTCCCATTCTATTTGTGAAAACACAGTACAGGAACAGTCTTCACTACTCCAACCAGGGAATTCCACAAAAATAATAGAAAATAAAAAAACAGTTGAAGAATTCATTATTTAGTCTTTTTTGCACAACCTGCAACCTGATTCCCTCAAATATTTCTTCACCAACCTGGGGCTTGTTTCATAACAATAAACAGAAACATAACATCTTACACTAGTGTACTATGAACGATATGAAATGCCCAAAAATAAGCAAGTGCCAAGTCTTTTTATTGGGGTTTTGTCCTCCTTGGTGGGTGATTCATGTTTGCACACAGCTATCACCAGCACAAACCTCAAGCAACATATGAAATATTAATTAAACACCTCTGAAACTGGTGTATATAAAACTGTATATAAAAATTTGACAAGGGATTAAACTGATCTTACCAAAGGTTTACCAAAGGCTGTCCACCTGCTGCATATTCAATCCTGCTGTGAAATTCACCAGGAGCTGCCCAATGTGACCTCAGCTGCATTGTAATGCTGGGTGAAATTCTGCCAGTCAAAAGCCCAGTCAGTCAATGATAAAACACACTGAAAAGAGGAAAAAGATCTTTCACCCTCTATGACCAAAAGAACACTTTTGTAAAACATGTAATTGATTAAAAACAGTTCATGGCAATGTTTTTAGACTACTACTAGTTTTTCTTTTTACTACAAAGTTGTAATGTGGTAGAAATCAGAATCAGAATCAGAATCCGAAAACTTTATTTATCCCGGAGGAAATGGTGCACTGCATACCAGCTGACCAAGGACAAAAGCACTAAAAGGAAGGGTGAACTGAAGGAGAGAGAGGTTTTCAGTAGCTGATGCTGCTTTGGAGCAGGACTACAAGCAGCGTGGAGTGGCTGATAGATTAGGGCTGGAGGGATGAGGCTGCTTTTGGAGAGCGAGCGTGGGATTCCCATGGAGGCCTGATTCAGGCCGGATGAGAGAGAGCTGATTAGCCCTGTGCCTTTGTGTGAAGGATCAGCTTCAGCACCCAAATCCCCTTCTCCCTTTCTGCCCAGGCCAAGAGCAGGGAGGCAGACAGCTGGACCAGAGGCTTACACTCGCTCACACACTGGTTACACACACACACACACACACACACACACACACACAAACACATACACACACACACACACACCCACACACACACATTCAAACAAGATAGATAGATACATACATACATTCATACATACATACATACAAATACATGCATAGGTAGATGATAGGTGGATGGATGGATGGATGGATGGATGGATGTATGGAAAGATAGATATGTACATATTACATGCTATATTACTTATGTAATGCAAAATGACTAACCTAATCCCAATCTTTACCTCAGTAAAAAGAAATGAAAAGGCACTTTCAATTTTTTTAAGAGGCACTTTCAATTTCAAGATAGTTTTAATAGCCCTTGTACATCAAAGGCCTGTTTTTCCAACAAAATCAGAATATCTTTGTCTTGGACAACAACAAACCACATGTAGACCAAAAAGACAATATTCACATGAATAGGCCCTTAATAGAGACGCATACTATGTGTGTTTGCAGCTCTTACAAAGGAAACCTTAAGCACACACTGAAAGCCTGATGGATGTGTTTGCAGTCTGTGGCAGTAGGCCAAAAATGCGATGTGATTAACCCTACAGTAGCATATCTGGGCTAGAAAGACAGCTGTGGTAGGTGAGCTCATTAAGAGCACTTCCTGCTGGAGGAGCTTTATTCTTGTCCCCTTTTCATGCTGATTTAGTCTCCAATGCTTAAATTATCTTGGAATAATAACCCCCTCTTCTGCTGCTCATTCGTTATGACATTACACACGCACAAAGACACACACACACACACACACACACACACACACACACACACACACACACACACACACAAACGTACGCACAGATTCCTAAACTCAGAACACATTACATGTGAATGTGAACATACTAATTGCACTCATATCAGTGACTCAGGGAATCAATCAGAGGAGGAGAAAGTGATGTCTCTATTGCACCTTCAACAGTGCAAGTAATGCACTCTACCCACCTGAAGCCATGCAAAAGCTATTAAGTGCACATTGTTCAATGAGACTCAGTGTGTTTCATTAAAAAAACATTTTGCCAGTCTTCCCTTGATGGCTTTGACGGTGATAAGAGGCGAGACGCTCCAGGTTTCTGCTAGAGGAGAATATGTGAGCACCAGAAGGCCTGACTGCACAGCCTCATTGCTCTGCCATTTAAACACCAAAGGCTGAAACAGAGCCAAGGTGTAAGGCAGGACATCTGCGACAAACAGGTGGATGTTAATGATGGGCTTTAAGTCCAAATGTGCAGCCAAACTCTTTGTTATGGACATGCAAATTCCCTTGGAGACAGCAAAAGGGTAAACAGTGTTTAAATCAATGACTGTGAAGTACTGACTTCTTGTAGGAATCAGATCTACAGGAGAGCCATTACACATGGCTGGCAGGCTGTTGTCCAGCCTCAGAGACCCTAGTTAGGAGGGATCATTTGTTTGCTTGCTACATATGGGTGATTAGGCATCTAGTCCACCTTTTCAGAATCAATTGTAGTCTCAGGGAGTTTCAAAAAGGGAAAAGAAGTAAAACATTGCTGGACGAAAGCCCTCCAGAACACACCTGCCCTATGAATTCAAGCACTAATGCCTTGAGGAGGGCCATTGATTGGATCTGAAAGCTTGGATTAACAGGAACAAACACTGTAGTGGTTCTCTGGGAGCACTGAATTAGGAGCTTTATCCTGATCAGCTCTCTGCTCTGCATGCCTTCTCCTCTTCTCGCTCCCTTGCCCCTTGGTTTTGTGACTGTTATTTATGAACAGAGGCAGAGAGAAGTGCTGCTTTTCACTTACTAAAGTAGACTCCAGGGCAGTGACTCTGGGCAGCACACAGCAGCCCCATCCACATTCTTCTCGCCCGTGGGAGGATGGGTCTGGGCCAGGGATAGAGGCCAGGGAATAGGGGGTTTTAGCAGGATACACGGATGCCAATAGCTCTAAAGGAATGGCAGCAGCTTGAGAAATTGAAAGTTTTGGCTTACCACAGCACACCAGCAATCTGAGTGAGGGAGCAGAGAAGGATGGTGTGAAGGTATTAAGCCAATGGAACTACTCTTGCCATTTCTCATCATCATTCATTTAAGCACATTTCAGCATCTAGGTGAATCCTATTTTCTATTTGTACATTTTTAAAAACATAGGTTGATAGATGACATAGAAGAAGCACTCTTGGCTCTCTTTCAGTGAATAGTTCTTCAAAAACATTTGTGCACATATATGGAACCTCTAAAAAAAATGTGTCCACAAGGTCTATATGTACTGCAAGTTCTAAAATAACTAACTGTTTAGGAAATTAAGTTTTGAGCTGTTCATTTTAAAAATAATGGTAATAACATTCACCTCTTGATATTGTTCATTATGGTATCATCATATACTCAACCTTTAAACCTCAACTATTCCTCCATGTTAACCTCTATCATGACAAAAAAAAACTGCAGTTACATAGCAATGAAGAGTTTAGTCTATAGGTCATTTGAGAATAAAAAGAACAATTTTAAAAGAATAGTCTTTAAGATTTGTGTCATTACTTTTGGTTCTCTGAAATGAAGGAAGTGCATAAAAAGTCATGGTTCTGGTATGAGCCATGTATCACATCACCTTTAAACTGGTCCGTTAGTTTTATTTTATGATTTATTTAGTTTTTGAAGCTTCAGAAGGATGAGCTTTTGGCAACTATTGGCATGTTTGTGCTGAAAAAAAAAAAACTGGGAATTTAGTCTTTCAAAGGGAATGTTATATTCCTGAATGACGAATCTGGGCTTACAAATAAAACCAATCATTTGTTAAAGAAGATACGCTTCTCTACAAACAGACTGCAGGCTGAATTAAACAGGCATAATGCCTAATTAGAAAATCAGATAAAAAAGGTGCATGCACAATCCATTTGATATTATTAATTGTGCATCGGGTATTGCATAAAACTTGCTTTACATGAAATATTTATTGAACTCAATATTTGTAATACATAATCCATGTGTCATTTCATCTCAGCTGAAAAGCTGCCCATGAACCATGACTGTTCTAGCTTTGTGCAATTTAATTTGGTTAATTTCCCTTCATTCTCTGAGAAACAAACACCTTACTGATTTTATGCCAACTTGTTTCATCTTAAAGCGAGTTGATTTTGATCTGATTAAATGCAAACTGAAGTACAGTATTTACTTTAGTTTTGTTATCTTAGCTTCACAGTACAAATAACTGAAATTTCCTCTGTTGCCATTTCACCAGGTATTTTCTTTCCCCATCACTTCTGGTCAAACCCCAGTCTCCCCGTTTAGCCCGTATTTCTGTTAATGTTCACCAGCTTTTGTTTAACATCTCCTTTATAATAGGTCAATCTATAGCAATCTATAGCATAATCCTATCATAGCATTGGGGAGATGGTGGGCTGCCCCTGGCATATGGGTCAGGTTTTAAGAGTGGATCTGAAAAGGCTTATGGCAGGGATCTAATACAATCATGTTGCCCAGCTTGGCCAAAGCTTTGCTGATCTGAGCACCAGAATGTAGCAGAATGTAACACTCGAGATCTGGCTGAGATGGAAGATGACACAACAAGAAAACATCAGGAGAGCCTCTCATCTAAAATATAAAGGTTTCCCATTCCCTGCTATAACCTTTTTCCTTGATTAACAATATAAGGAAACACAGCCAGCACTGCAATATTTCAGTCACTGTTACACAGATACTGCAAGGTACTCACTCGAGGCACAGATTACAGAAGTAATGTAAGCAATGTGAGCAAATATTACTCATTACAGTTCCTACAGATTGTATACCATTCCCAACCACAAATTCTTGACCTATACTGTGTATGTCCCGTTAATCGTACTATTCTAGATGCAGTGTAGTTTTCCAGTTTGTAGAATTTTTGTAGTTTGTAGTTTACTGTACGATGTACTTTATAACTGATCAATGCAAATGACTTAAATAAACACATTCAAACAAATAAATGTTAATTCACAAAAATAAAAAGTCTAGCATTCTGTATTTCAGATTTTATTATGACACAAGAGTAGTTCCATTTTTGTTATACCACATACCACAAATATAGATTAAAACTTTAAAACCATTTTATTTAATATTGGCTAGTTTTTGACCAAAGGACCACAACTGGCCAGGTATTATTTGAGTGGTGGACTAAGAGTCCACAGAAGTGGCATTGACTTGGTAGTTCTAGAATTTTTGGACACTTGTATGACTGTATTAGTGTTTTAAAAAAGAGAAGACTAGTTTGACCCGTTACTGTTGACAAAGAAGACCTTTTTATTATTGAAATAATCATTTACAGCTGCCCTAATAAGCAGAATATTTCGAATCATTAAAAACAACCATTTGAAAATATTTTTCATCAGATAATAAGATGGGGGAGATGGAAAAGTTTTAGCAGAAACCTAAACAGTATTTAAGACATGTTAGATTTACTGGGTGCACAGTCCCACTAAGATGGCGTATTACTAGTACTCAAATCACGAGCAGCTAAACCAAAAAACTATGCTGAATATTCATCTATGTATAACATCCAAGGTTCAAGGTTACTTTATTGTCATCACCAGCTGTAAACACATACAAAGTGTGATAAGACGTTTCTCTATATACTGCGGTGCAGTATGTAGAAACAACACAACAGAAACAACACAAACAATACAATAAAGACATTACAAAAATGGAACAGTAAATTAATCTAACTGTATAGTGTGAACGCTATGTAAGCTTTCCAGAATGATCAGTATTGCACCATTAGTATAATTATTGCACAGGAGGCAGTTAGCAGTATAAAACGAAGTGCAAGGAATGACAGGAAAAAAGCAATCAGTACACAGTATAGTAGTGTATAGGATGTAAATCTGTGACAATACAAGAAGTAGAGAATACAGCAGTGTAACAGGAAAGTGTGAAAGGGCTGTAAACCTTGCAGAATGAATAATAATATTGCTTCATATGTATATTGTTGCACAGGAGACAGTTAGCAGCATTGAACCAGATTGAGCAAGAGTAATTGTATCTTATAAAACTGAGTAATAAAGGTGGAGCAGAGTGGTAACAGAGCACTCTCAGCCCGTATTAAATATACATTCAAGTTCCTCAGCAAATCCTCCCTGTGAATAAAATCCTACCGTATTATGTCTTATATTAATAAATGTAATCCATACCCATATCTCTCCTTTCACATTCTCAGTGTAACAAAACTGAGACATCTCAATGGCAGAAGATAATTCTCATTATTGATTAAAAATATTTGACTCTGCAAGCCGAGCTGTTGTCAGAGATAATCGGCAGAACCTCTGATGCTATTCAATACAAATGAATATTGAAAATACATGATAAATGGAAACCATATAGTCACGACTGCTGCCACAGCGCAGCTTAGAGCTGAAATCAAACACTCATAACTTTAGAAACTCAGAGACAATTCTCAACACAAATGTTATTGCAGTGAACTTAGAAGGAACTCGCATGAGATGTGCGGCAAAATAAATAAATAAAGATAAAATATGGTGTGCATCTCAGGCTTGTTTACTGAGATTATCAGGCCTGGTGCACTAGCTAATAATGGTTAGCTTTAGAGAAAGGCACTTGCGAGTATTTTAAGTCATTAAGTTGGTCAGTGCCACTTAATGAGGCTGGAGTATGGCAAACAAATCAGCTTTGGTTCTGAAAACCATGCTTAAGGAAAGTCAGGGGCTAACCTCGAGCTCCCCCTGCCCATTCCAGCTTAGTGAAATGGCCAGTGATGCTCAGGATATGCCACAGCTCTTTGTTTATCCATCAAGCTGAATCAAAACAATAAGGAGAAGAGGAGTGGATTAACTGCATGACTGCCCATGCCTCTCTAGACCAGCTCTGGCAGTGGCAGCGGAACTGGCTCTTTTTTAATAGGATAAATATATGGCTGTGGTTGTGTAAGTGGTTTATGTTGCTGACATTTCAAGAACTTGTCCATTCCCTGAGTCTGTTTCTTATTTTCCACATGTAAAGTAGGTTATCTTCTCCTGCCACCACCAGCGCCATATTAAGGCCTCAAACTAATTCTGTCATGGGGTCCTCCACCGACATAACAAATCCATCATTAAAGAGACTTGTTGATACATACATTAGTTTACATCAAAACATGAGACTGAAACCTTTCACACATGGCCATTCAAGCCCTTAAGTTCTTTAAATCAGAAACCACCTTGTGACATTTTGCACACCATTAAAAAACAAAACTCATGTTAAAAGAATATTTTAAAGATTTTACTGCCATCAATGTTTCATTGGGAGGGAAGAAAGCACGACTTAAGAGCTTTAAAACAGTCTGTTCATTAAACGGCCCATTATTGGTCTCACATATTTCCTTTTAAAAGTTATAGTAATCATAATATTTTTTGTATTTTCTCCACTACAACAGTTGATTAACCTGCTGCAGAAAACATTTCAAGCAATTCTCTACCACACTCACCACTATCACTTTGTTTACCCTTTCAGGTTTGATGTTTGGGCCAGTTGAAAAAAGATCACTTTACATGGATAGCTGATGTAATTACTCACATAAGTCACTTTAGTTTATTTATTACAATTGTTTCATGTCTATGTCTTTAAAAAATACACAATTAATCAACCTTTCAACAAATAATAAATCATGTACCAGAAACTGCAGAATATAAACAATTTTAAAAAAACTTTTTTTTTTTCTTCTAAAAGTAATATCTGACAGTCTTCACCAGAACGCCCTACATATTACAACGATACAGTTAAGCCAATACATCTCACAGAGCCCGACACAGCATCATCACTGACATTTTAAACAAGACTGTTTTCTATTTGTGAAAAAAATTGGTCAGCTTGAAGGCTTTTATTCTTCCTGTACCATTAGCTTTCATAGTTTCTCCCTGACATTGTCTATAGGAAGGGAAAAGTTTTCATCAAAAAGGATTCCTTTTTTTTGACTGTCTATAAAACGCCTTCTAAGTTTTGAACACATCAGCATGCACCAGTAGGCGGGGGGAAATTATATTAACTAATATAATGCTTCACTTCTCCCTACCCCTCCACCCCACCACCCCACCATGCTTAGCTGGCTCAGAGACCCTCCCTGACACCACGATGTTGTGCAAGAACAATGCATTATGATTTGTGATTCACGTTAGCTTTAAAGCTTATTGTTTTTTACTGTCTTTTGTGCATTCTGTCCATTTCTGCTTTTTGCTTGAACATGCTCGGATGTGTGCACAGCTTCAGCTGCTGTTTGCGTTTGCAAACATGCAAGTGGATCGGCTTGATAAGCTGGGATGATGCTGACGTTTTGAGAGGGAGCTCTTCAGGTGCTATCCTACTCACACTTCCAAATACACTCCCAGCACGAGAAGCCCCAGGAATCATCTCCATGCAGCAGCTAAAACATACTCCTGAGCTTTAATGCTCTGTTTACTCAAATCAATCAGCCCAGCAGTCACCACCGCAAGCACTTCAGAGGAGCAATCCGCCACTTGCTTCAGCTGTTTTGTTTGTGGCTAATGGGCCTAATTAAAGCACCGCGCGTCATTTCTGCTGGCATTGGGGTACATTCCCTGCCTCTTCTTTTCCGAGTGAGCTTTTTTTTCTCCTTCCACTCTCTCTTTAGAATCGTTCACACTCTCTCTTTCAAGTTCGCAGCCAGACGCCCACTCTCTCACTTTCTCATTCTTTGACTCGAAAGTCTGCTCCCACTTTGTGGGCTAAGATATGGATGTATGGGTGTGTGATGATAAGTTTTATGATTTGAGTGTGAGGGAGGTGCTCCATTAAAGCAGACGGAATAGAAGACAGAGAGATGTCAGGAAGGTGAAAAAGAAGAGGCAGCACCTGTTTATGTCACTTTCAGAACAAAATCTGGTGACAGAACTTTAGCTAAGAAGGAAAAAACATTCTCAACATTGCATGGAGGTAAACATGACGATATTATTTTCCTTCTGTTTTTCTGTATTTTTTTGTTAATTACATTTCAACACATCATGGATGACAGCTGGCATTTTAAATAAATGAAATAAATAAATAAATAAATAAAGGTGTAAAGTTTCAGCCGCAAAACATTCATAGTATTTTGATTAACAATTTCCATTAGATAAATATGTGTGCAGAAATGCAAGCCTGAGTCAGCCATTTGTTACTGCAGCGATATATGTCACCTTAAAAGAAATTATTGTACAAAAATGTATATTTCATTTTTTATATATATATATATATAAAAAAGTATTGAGGAATTGAAGTGATCCTCAAATAACACGTAATCAAAGAAGTCCACTAGAGTCCCTTCAAAACATGAAACGGAATACTATCAGAAAAGTGAATGTTATGTAAACAAACCAAGATGCTAACTAACACTTAATGCATCTCTCTCAAAAGACAGTTAGCGTGTGTGTGTGTATGTGTGTGTATGTGTGTGTGTGTGTGTGTGTGTGTGTGAACTCGTCTTCATGGCATGCTGATTGACTGCATTAATCTAGGGAAAAACACAAGCAAACCTCTGTAAATACATTGTAACAAAAGTGTAAGATCTTATCACGATAATTTGCAATATAAACATGTTAATAAACATTAGGGTATGTATAACCGGCAGTCGTCGCTGTAGGCTAACCCTTCCCCCTTGCAGCCACCGTAGCTCTGTCCCTTGTTGACACACCCTTCAGGTAGCATCGTAGTGGCTAGTCATTCATTGGTTTTTAGCACAGACTCCTATAAAATGCCTCTCATAGGCAGGCCATGTAGGAGTTCTGCTGTACTGCATTTAGCTGGGGTCCTTGCTGTATTCCTCAGGAAGGTGTGTGTGGCTGGATTATTTTCTCTTGTAATGTGTAATTGGGACCAGGACTAATGCTATCCTATGTGAAAACAGGTGTCCTGTGGCATATCTAACACCTCCGGGTAGTGTGCGGCCAAGCTATCGAAAATTTGGGTTCAGAGGATGTGGGAGCATTCGCGCTGCCTTTGGGATTTGGCAACATGCCAGCGGTACATGAAGCTTTCTCTATTGAGATTGGGCTCGACACTCCTGAGTCACAAAGTGGCGTAGTCGGCAGGATTTGTTAATAGAGACGTGTGTTCTAGTTTATCTATTTTCTTTTGTTGCTGTTTATTTGCTAAGCGGTATGATTTGTGTGAAGGCAGTAGGCTTGGTAGTTGGAATTGGAGGCAAAGCAGCAGTTGGCACGTCGTGGGACTTCACAGCTCGCCTGGGAGGCCACACCACTCGGCTGCATCATCCCCCAACATAACTAGACTCTTCTGTCTTTTAGCCATGTCTGAATAACTACAGGAACTAAGGTAGCTGGTGCACCAGCTACAAGCAGACAAGGAGCGTCTACTACAAGAACAGGCCTCCACTCCAGCGGCTGAGACCTTGGCTGTCTTTGATAATCTTCTTTTCACAGAACGATTGCTGTACCTCCCAAAGGAATGGAAGTGTCCTGTGTTTTGGGGTCGGGCGGTCATTGGAATTTAGGAGTGGATGAAAGAGGTAGATGCTTGTGTAAGACATTTGGGTTCACTTGATAAGGTATACTTTATGTTGGATCATTTGGAGGGTAAGACTAAAGATCAAGAAGAGCAGGAAGACCCAGCTAAAATTGTATCCATCCTTAAAGAATTGTATGGCTGCTCACAATCTTATGTTGCTCTCCAAGAGAGCTTTTTCTCTAGAAAACAGATACTGAATCCTTACAAGAATACTCTCATGCCCTTCTCTCTAATTGATAAGGTTAAACCATGTTCTCCCGAGTTGGTGCCGCAGACGTGATCAGTTTGTAGAACATGTCCTTGACTCTGATCTGCACAGGGAATTAAAGTGACTGATTCGCCAGACCCTAGAGCTGTCCATGATAGAGGTGCAGACAGCAGCCGTCCAGTGGGAGCAGGAAGGCAGGCCAAGTGATGTTACCTGAGGTAGGAGTTATTCAGTTCCTTCCCTTTGTGCTATGTAGTGTGCCCAGCAGGGTGTTCCCTCCCTTTCAGTTAACCCAGCTAGCTCAGAAATGGCAAAGTTGAGGGTTATGTTGCTGAAAAAACAAGAACAGATAGATCAACTAACCAATAGTCTGAACATGTTACAGGGCCCCACAAGCCATCCGTGGCCTAGTTGTCTTTCCCCTGTTTTCTGTAGACGGTGTCAGTCACTATGCTAAAGAGTGTGACAATGAGTGAGCAGTGTGACAATGAGTCTCTACCTCTGCATCCCGGGCGGGAAACTAGTTCCCTCCAATGTGCTGAGTCACACGTTGAGAGGGGACACCATTGGTTCACATGGTCCAAGCTCAGCGTGTCATCCTGTGGCCTACCTCTTTGGGCAGGGGCAATAGTGGAAAATTATTTACTGGATACAGGGTCTATGGTGTCTACTATGGTAGAAAGCTTTTTGCAGAACTTTAAAGATAAACTCCAGCATTGTCATTGGTTGCAGCTTTGTGCTGGAAATGGTTTAGAAATACCTTATACAGATTACGTGGAGCTGACAGTTGAATTACTTGGTAAGGTCATCCCTCGACGTGGTTGGCTAGTTGTTAAAGACCCTCCCGGTCAACCTTACCTCCCTGTAGTGCCAGGAGTACTAGGGATGAACGTTATTCAAGAATGTTATGCAGAGCTGTTTGGACAGAATGGCCCAGCTCTTTTTGAACTCCCATTGGTGGTCCATGCCTCACCTCCATGTCAGCAAGCTTTGCAGTATTGCCACCAGACCCAGTTATGACCTCTACAGGCTAGAACAGGAGTTGCCAGGGTTAGGGGCCGGAGGCCTGTCCACATAACAGGTGGCATGGTTAAGTTGGTGGATGCTACTTGCTCTACTCATTTTGGGGTAGTCTCGGCCACTGTCTCGGTGCATCGAGGTACAGTCCATCTCTGTAGTCAATGTAGGGAGAATGTGCGCAACACCCCCGCCACTCTGTAGGTTGGTTAGTCCATGTCACTGAAGGTCCCCCAACAGGGATAATGGAGGTTGTAGCTGGGTGCGACACTCTGACAGCGACCCTTCAGACACACACAGCACAGATTAGCTCTGTCAGGGAACAGAGCCAGACCATGGATTTGTCCGTGCTTACAGACCCTGAACAAGAACAGGTTAGGTTCTTGTTCAGGGCGGTGGTGGAGGCCTAGTGGTAGGGTACTTGCCTCTGGACCAAGAGGTCGTGGGTTCGAATCCTACCTCCAGCACACCACCACTGGTTTCCTGAGCAAGACCCTTAACCCTTGCTCCAGGGAGACTGTCCCCTGTAGTTAGGGAATGGAAGTCGCTTTGGATAAAAAGCATCTGTTAAATGCCGTAAATGTAAATGAATGATAGTGTTGAATGCTGAATTGAAGTCTACGAACAGCATTCCAACGTGTTTTTTGTCTAGGTCGGTGAGGGCCAGGTGAAGGGCGGTGGTGATGGCTTCATCCATTGAGTGGTTGGGGCAATCTGCAAACTGCAGGGGGTCCAGTGTGGGGGGCAACTGTGATTTTATATACCTCTTAACGAGACTCTTAAAGCAACTCATGATGATCGGTGAGTGCGCAACGAGATGGTAGTCATTGTGGCACAACATTGATGACGTCTTTGGCATTGGGATGATGGTGGTGGCTTTGAAGTACATTGGACAATGATGCTCAGAGAGATATTGAAGATGTCTGTAAGAACAGACTGGTCTTTGGGGGTGGGATGATCTTCCTTGCTGTCATGCCATTTTGTGTGTCAAACCATGCATTGAAGTTATTCAGCTCATCTGGAAGGCAGGCCTCACTGTCACGAACAGGTGGAAATTTCCTGGAAGTGCACACTTCGCTACTCTGATGGTCCAGTACAGGTTGGCCCTTGCTGTTCTCAGCGCAGCCTAATCACCGGATCTGAAGGTGCTGTCTCTGGTTCTCAGCAGTGTGTGGACTGCCATGGCTTCTAGGTGGGGCATTTGTTGACGGTCTTGGAGGCAGTAACATCATTGTTGCACTTGGTGATGTAGCGAGTCACTCATAGATTGTACTCCTCCACACTGGTAGAGCTGCCATGGGTTGCAGCCTCCTGGGTCCCAGTCAGTGTTCTCAAAGCAGTCCTGAAGAGCAGAGATGGCATCTGTGTGTCAGATATTCACCTGCTTCAGAAAGAGCTTGGCACGTCCGATGGTTTGCATGGTTGAAATCTCCAGTGACAATAAAGAGTCCATATGGGTGAGATTTTTGGAGCTCAATGATGTCTCTGTAAAGTTCGGCCAGCACGTTGTTAGCATTAGCGCTGGGTAGGATGTACGTTGTGATTATAAGCACAGTGATAGCATTAGCCCATGCCATTGGTAAGTTTGCTGTGCCTCTGCTTCCTCACACACTGCTTACACACTGCTTCCTCCGGTCAGCAGCATCAGCCGTCTGAGGGTCTGGTGCCTGTAGCAAGTCAAGTTTTTCCAGCAGTCCATCCTCGGAGTAAGGTTCTCGTTTGTATCAAAACTAAAGCAGGGACTGGAAGTCGTAGACATGTCTACGAGCTGTTCTGATACCCATGTGGACAAAGCTTTGGGGTGAAAGTTGGTTGAAAATCACTTTGGCCACTAATCTTGAGGAATCATGCTTGTGCCAGTTGTGTAAAGTCTGTAACGCACAGCTTTATGTATTGAATAGGGAAGGCAAATTACACTGGTATCAGACCTGAGAATTGTAAATCAGCCTAACCCACTTTCAATTTTTTTAACCAAAGATTTGTAACATTAATCAAGAATCTCACTCGCAAGAATGAAATCACACCTGACATGCTGCTTGAGGTGGCTGGACTTTTTGTAGGTTTTGCTGCAGAAGGTGCACTTGTACGGCCGATCATTGTCCACCATGTCCAGGTACTGCTGGAGGGCAGCTCGTGGGTTCTGGCTCTGCATCAGACCTGCAGAGAGTGAACACTTAATCGTACCAAATAAAACACACAAGAGGTTGAAGTGTATATGTCAGCGATTCAGTGTTGGACAGATCTACAGTACTGTGCAAAAGTCTTAGGCACCTGTGCAAATAGTTTGAAGTCATTTATGAGCTCCAAAAATCTCACCCATATGGACTCTTTATTGTCAGCAGTGCGCTTCTTTCTGTTAGCAAAAACACAGCTGAATATTAGAATAAATGCAAACAAAAAAGAAAGCAGTAAAAAAGTATCAAGATTTCTTTTTTCTAAAAAGTAGTCAATAATTTGTGAGCTGGTGAAATAATAAAATTCTATAAGCCACACACCTAATTTAATATAATGAAGTAAATGGGGCCAAACCAGGTATTTGATGTAGCAGCAAGTACAACCGGGCTTCCATGAGGAAAGAGGTCTAGAAATAGTTACATGAACACTTTGCCATACACAAAACCACCATTTACTGTGTTAATGTTGTTTGTATTTGTTGTAATGTTAGTGCTTTAGCACTAACTTAACACCACTGCCCAGTAGTAAACAGCTTTAAGCTTTATTTTCTCAGGTGCCTAAGACATTTGCACAGTACTGTACATATTTTGATGCATAGTCAAATATGTCTTTGACGTGTATAATGGGAATTTTACAGAGCTGAACTTCTACACTGTGAATTGAGGACATTTCGGAATGGTAAATCAGCCCCTAAAAATACTTTTTGTGCCATTGAGGAGAGAGTTCAGCAGTTCAAGTCCAGCTGTAATTCTTCTCAGCACTTTGAGAGAAAGAAAGAAAAAAAAACAAAACAAAAAAAACACTCCCTCCCTCCCTTCCTTCAGTTGTTGTTGCTGAAATGGGAGTTTTCATGCACAAGAGCTGAATTATTGTTTGAAACATCCTATTTACTTTAATTACTCTACAGCTGTTATGGTTTAAGCCTTTTTCCGAGGCAGAACATTCCTACCACTAATTTTAAATGGTTTCTATGCTGTTGAGTGCTTAGGCGCAACACGCCCTCCAATTGGAAAACCAGGACTCAATAACTAGGCCCCGGCCAGCCCACAAAAACCAAAAAAAGTGGGAAGACGCACTAGAGCAGGCACCCACAGCTCTAGCCGGCATACACGTCTGAGAAAACAGGATATTTGTTTGATTAGCACTCTAAGCATATTGTAGGCTAGCGCTAGCATAGCAACACCAAAGCCTCTAGGACAAACAAGATGTGAGCGCAGATGTGAGGTCCTTTGAGGTTAGCTTGCCCTCTTCAGACACTGGATTACAGCAGTAATTTTCTCTGGCAAAAGCCCATGGGAATCATTGGAGCACAGATTTCCCAAAACTTTTCTTAAGAAGGTCCACACTTACATTCAGTCTGGATAAAATGTGTACATCTTCTTGAGCTGTGATGTTCATGAGATAAGAGTGTCTGGCTTGCACTGCAAAGCACCATTTGTAGATCAGTATCCATGATATATTTATTAATTTCGCACAAATCAGAACTCTCAAGAGGAGCACATATCCAAATGTTACTTCACACATGTCCCATATTTTAACAAATTTATTGCATATACTCTCATGTTTTTGTTGTCATATGACTTTATTTGAATTATCTCTCTGTACAGTACTAGTCCAGTATTTGGACTCTACTACAGTGGTTTTACCTGTTTTACCTTTATATGCTGTTTTACTGAAGGCAATGAAACTGAAATAACACACACACACACACACACACACACACACACACACACACACACACACACACACACACACAAATACATACATTTAAAAGGTTTCTCCTCTTTTTTTTACTTATTTATTAAGAATAAAGATTATTACCAGTCTCAAAAACTAATTACACCACTTTTCTGCATAGTCACCTTCCTTTGCAATGCAATTTTCCCAACGTTGTTCCAACTTTTTGCTTCCGTCAGCAAAAAATGCTTTTGGTTGTGTGTGTAGCCACTGCTTTCACATCATCGTCACATGAAAATCCTCTTCCCCTACTTCTTTGAGCGGTCCAAAAAGGTGGAAATCAGACCATCAATAAATGGCACTAAACTAAACTCTTCCAGCCTTCAGCGTTTACAACCAAAATATAAGAGTGTGGAAACATTTAGTCTTGTATAGTATAGTAATTAGTCACATATAAATGACTAATTACTTCTCTAAACTAGTAATGGGATAGCTTTGCCACAGTGCTTCCTGTTTACTCAATACTTTACCTCTGCAGACTCACACAAACCAGTACCAAAAAAACATTCAAAGGAAAATAAGTTCCTGCATTGCTTTATTTAGATAGAATTAAGCATCACAGTAAGAATCATTCAAAAAGCACATTACTGCAAAGTCTGTCATACAAGTAATATGTAATTTTATTAAAATTAGGACTAATTAAAGCTGTTTGGAAACTTGACAACAGGAAGAGTTCAAAAACAGACCCCTCAACATAAATTCTTCTCTCTTAACTGTTTTTTTGTTCTGTAAAAATTGAAAAAGAAATGACTTGCACCACAATTCCTACAGCACTGTATATGATGACCAACATACAGGGTTCTGTAGCTCTTCTTTGATACAGCCTTCCACACTCCTGGTCTTCTCTTGAAGAATTTTCACGAGGAGCCACCTAGGCTGGCTTGCCAACAGTCAGAATTTTGGCCTGACCTGCAGTGTAGCTTGTTTGCAATTTTCAAGATGTCTGTGCAATTTGGCAGTCAGCATAACCTGAGTAATTCTATGGAGTTGTGATGCGGTCACTTAATGTATCACAATTCTTTTTTTTTTTTTTGTTCAGGGCCTCGGTCCTGGGAGAGGGAAAGGAACATGGCAGTTGTGAATGGGTAAGTGGCTCTTGTTCTCCAGCAGCGCATTACGTAAAGACAGGTTTTGATTTTGGTGTGCTCAGCAGCTACCACTTTTCTTCCAGCCTGCAGAATGCTGTTTCTGTTACTGCTGAAAACAGGAAGGCTGATGGTTGATAAGCTGCTGGTTGAGTCTATAGATTTCGCTAACGTCTCCGCTCCGCAGATCTGAATTAGACACTTGTCCTTTCACATGAGCAAAGGACAGTGTGTGTGTGTGTGTGTGTGTGTGTGTGTGTGTGTGTGTGTGTGTGTGTAAAAGCAAGACAAAGCAACGGTTTACCATTTCTACTCATTCAGGACCACTCTTTCGTAGAGCCCAGGCTCCGAACGGAGAAACACTGTGATATGAAAAGTAATGATGCAAACTACACTATACCACTGTAGAACTGTATTGACATATTGCACAACCTTTCTAGTGCAAAAATGGCTTTTGGACCATTAATATATAATGTAAAAGTAAAAAGTCTGCATTTTATTGTACTTTTGTCTTTTTTATAATACATGTACAGGATAGCAGGATGTCATACAGTGTCAAAAACCACTGCAGAAGGCTCATTTACACCACTGCACATATGCAAATGAACATGTCTACATTTATTTAGGAGGGGTTCGTGGGTGAGTGTAGAGGTTGGCAGAGGCCACAACTTGCACACCTCCAAAATCCCTACTATGTGCAAATCTGCTTGTTAGTCAGGCTAACACAGTTTATCAATCTGGCACCTCTGTGGACCGAGACAATACAATATTCCACCCGACAATAATATTCCACCAGAATCAGAGCCACAACTGGTGCAAATGGAGCAGACTGAGGACTGGCTTGTAGAAGAAATGCACCATTGCAAACACTTTTATGACCCATCTCCAAAATAATACAAAAACAATGAAGCGAGTCTTAATTCGTGGAGAGAGATGGGAGAGATATTTCTTGTTGTTTCCATCACATTTGCTTACATTCTCCAACTTCAGACACAAAACATGCCTTGGTTAATCGACTGTGTTTGGTGTAGAGAGACAGTAAATTTGTTTTTTGCAGAGCACTTTCTTAAACCAAATTGTGTAGATCTGTCCCAATTTTTCCTTGGACATAATGGTGTATCTGAAAACCCAGTTTCAATACAAATGGTGCATTTTAACTCCCTCCTTGGAAATGTAGTCCAGTTTTAATTCCCAATTGTTGAAAGAGCTATAACCAAATGGCTAAATAGATAATTGCTAGCAATTCACCGAATCCGCAGTCACACTGGCCCCACTTCATTTTCCTCAAATGGATTGTAAGTACATTATAATTCAAATGGGAATTTGACTCATTCCCCACTGTCAGCTGTTGGTTTTTCCACATTCATATGCTGATGTTTATGTATATAAATGGTGTGAAGAATGGTGTCATAGATCAAAATATGTCAAAAGACATTGCAGGATTGGTAAAACAACTTGTGGCTGACTCTGGTCTTGATGTCATCTGAGAAGATTGTAGCTGGCCTAGTTTATGCTTCGCAACATAAGTATATGCAGTTTAAAAAAAAAAATGCAGAATTGCATCTTCTGATCAACTTTCTCATGACTGAATGTCTAAGAAGTTCTGACTCATCAACATAAATATTCCGAGAAATTCAAAAGCTGCTGTTGCTGTGACTTCATGCAAGAGTAATGTGATGTGACAGCATGTGAACTTCTGAAGCACATCATCCTCCCTAACATGAGAACTGTTCCAAACCAGTTCCTATTCAATAGCCGAAGGCATGTTTTCTCTCTTTTTTTGACAACTCTGTCATGTCTGAGGTTCACAGCAACAGATGTGCTTTACCGCTCGCTGTGGGTTTCTGTACCTGAGCTGTGCTGTGAGTGATCGACTGCTGCTATTGGCAGAGTGAGGCATGACACGCTTAAAAAGAAACGGACGTGCTGCTGTGGGTGTGCTGGAGTTCCCCTTGTGCTTGTGTGGTGTGTGTGCATATATATATGTATATATATATATATATATATATATATATATATATATATATATGTATGTGTGTGTGTGTGTGTGTGTGTGTGTGTGTGTG
>JBBJLS010000140.1:19793762-19803850 GCA_037577275.1 Bryconaethiops microstoma | reverse complement strand
GAATTTCGTGCTGTTCACACTGTGTGCTGTGGTGTGTTCACGTATGACCGAATGATCACTTTCACTTCACTTTCATGCTGGATACATCTACAAATACCATCATAATTTACAGCTTCATACATATTTGCTGAAATCTCTAATGTTTAAATGTATACTGTATTAAAAATAGTGATTCCAAACATCTGAATTGTGACTGAATGATAGTATTTATTTATTTTATTATCAGCTTGTTTCCCAGACCCAAATTGACTCTTAGCCTTGACCAAAAGAATTTCCAATTGTAATTCACCTTTTTGCAACTTAGGCCAAGACTAGGCTTCATTTATGTCATGAGACAGGCCAGAAATTGCCTGAGCCCGTAGCATACAAAAAAAAATGGGAAAAAAAGTAATGATTGACCTGTTTGTGCATTTGTTTTTTTTTTTAAATGGTTCATATCTTTGTGGATGTCCACAAAATAGAAATGTCTATTCTGTTTAAAACAGAGGACTTTGATTTAACTAACGTCAATTTTTAACTACAGAATACTGAAAAGTGATCACTGTATTCTGCACTTGCCCCCTTTGAGTCAATGGGCAGCTGGTGGCCTAGTGTTATCAGAAGGTCATGGTTCAAATCCCATGACTGTTAGGGGGTTAAATACAGAGAATAATTTTGTGCTGTTCACACTGTGTGCTATGGTGTGTTCATGTATGACAAAAAGGACACTTTACGTGTTTTTTCCCTCACAGTTTATATAGCAGAGTGGACAACACACTTGTCTTCCAGCCAGAAGTTTGAGGTTTAGTTCTCCAGGCAGGCAAGATCTTCTAACACTAAATAAGCCTACTTCTACAAAATGATTAGACTGTTAATTACTCTTAGTAACAAAGGCCTGCTCTTGTGAGAATTCAGAAATTCTAATTCATTATGATGTGTTGATATTTTGAGGTATTTAATAGTGCAACATTCACTCAAAACCTGCTTGTGCACTGTTGGTTATAGGCCTCTGCTAAAATTTTATTGGTGACCTTGTGTGGTGCAGTCTGCGTAAATATGCAATCCCAGACCACATACGAAGTCAAATCTACTGAGCTTGTGGAGCACAGAGAGACACTGGCTTACCTCAGCATTAAGAGATACAGCTTATGATACTTCTTTTCCTGATCGAGTATGTTGTTCAACAGTGTGCTGGCAGAACTATGGAAAAAAATCAGCAGAGGGGATGATTAAAATGTCGTTGATACGTGTATGCACAAACAAAAATGGCAGACCCACTGACTATCTCAAGAAACCCCCTACTATCAGTGTAATCCTCTTTCCCTGGTGTGCTGGCAATGTGGGGTCTCTAATCATGCAGTGTAAAATGATAGCACTGAGCTCCACTAGCATGGCAGTAAATCGATCTGCACATTGACTAGGGGATGACATTCCAATCAGAGCCCAAGGTGCATGTAATCTTAAATGTCTTGCTAGCCCCCCTGCGCCTTCCTTTGATCACGGAACAAAGATTCAGCTTCAGAGAGGACAGACCTAAAAATAAAGCAATGTAGCAAGACGCAATTAGCCCACGGCAACAAGTGCACTTTGAAGGCGTTTGCTAAATTGGAACCTCCGCCGGGTCTAAAGGAGAAAAGGGAGGCAAAGAAAATGAACGAGGCAGTCGAAAGCGTAATAAGGAGCGACGGAGTGAGAGAGAGGGAGAGCAAGACCGTGCGGTTCATGTATTCTCATGAATAAACCCGCTGTTTACTATGTGTGACCACCTCAGTCACTGAAGGTCCAGTGCAAGACATCTCAGCATCAGCATTGCTTTACTTCTCCCTAAATCACACATCAAATGGAGAGCTCTACACAAATCCACTGCCGGCTCTGGCTTTCAAACACAGGCTTAACCCAGGAGGTGAGAAACGAAGCTTTCGAACTGTTGCCGCTCTAATCCGTCTCCAAATCAGTCCCAGAGGAACGTGCAGTAGAGCTTGAAATATTTACCCAGACCTGACGGGACCCGACTGCTCATGTTGAGTTCTGTCAGGTTCGGACGTCATTCCTGGTGTATTTGTCAGGCTCAGGATTCTTAAAGCCCACCCCCCCACGTTTAAAGGATATTACCCGACATTCATTATTTTAAAGCAGTGTCAGACCTGCAAGCTGGAAATCAAATTTAGCACCATGGTCCACAGAGACCACATTTATGAGAAACAGAGGATTCAGGAGCGTAACGTTTATTGCCTTGTTCATATTTAATTTGCTTGGCCAAAATGATTTGATTCTATTATGATGATATATGTAACATGTTCTAGATTTTTTAAAAATAGGTTTTGGGGTTAAACAGACTAACATCGTCCTATGGGCAATCAGTACTGCCTGTCCATAGTAAAAAAAGTTTGGTAAAGCAGAGTTTAATTACACAGTATTATTTGATTTTATATGTATTATCCATGATCCCACTATTACTGTCACCATGTGGTAATTTAACTTCTTCTGTTTGTCATGTTTCATGACAGTGGACTAAATTGGGTCAGTTTTAGTTGTTCAGGCCTGAGTTAGTACTCAGACAATGTTGTTTAGGTCAAATCAGGCTCAGACAGAAAGTTGTTTTCTTGTTTGGACTAAAATTTCAGTCTCATCTGATGAGGCATTTACTCTATATTGCACCTCATTAAGAAGAATTTTCTAATAGTCTAAAAACACCGCCGTGTTAGAACTTGTCAGTAAATATTTGTCGGTCATGCAGTTTGAAAGATGTTGTACATCATTTATTTATTTACTCAGAACCAGTTCTAAATACTATCTGCCAGTAATAACTGTGATTAACTTCAATAGCAAGCGTTTATCCATTTTTTTCCATGAGCTGCCAGATACGCAAAATCAATTAATAGCCAACAATGCTATATCAGAATGAAATTTATTGCTGGGCTCAGCTAGGAGCCCCATCGATTCTGCTTTGGACAGTCATACATCTTGAGACTTCAAATCAACTTCTTTTTTTTTTTAACTGCCCACATTGATTCCGTCTTCTTCCTCTTTCAGCCGTATTGTGAGCAAGACTGAAAACTATATCTGCACAGATTCTGCACACATTGATTTCCTTATTAAGTTAAAAATGAAATCTTCTGGCCCTTTAGCCAGGTGCCTGTAAAGCTATGGAGAAAGTATATTTCAGCACTGATATTACAGGGAGGTCAACTCTCCGAACAGGGTTTTAAAACTAGCCCTGTATAGTGAGTATATTTAACAGACAGGTGTATTGACCATGTAATCTACCATTTACTGCCAAATGAACCCAAACACCTCAGCCCATATAACACTGATTAATACCACTAAGAGAAGGGATTATTCTAACTGTAGCTTGGCCTCATTTCCAACCACCATGAGTTACACAAGCATCCTCGGATGTGGAATCGTTTCAGTATGGAGGAGGACTCAATAGGAGGCTTCAGTTAAAGAGCAGCCCAAGGAAATATTGTCAGCTTGTGTGGTAAAAGTTTTAGAAGACACCTCTTCCAAAGTTTAGGTTCAGGGAGAACTTCACATGAGAGCAGTGGTATAGAGAGAGAGAGAGAGAGAGAGAGAGAGAGAGAGATGGAGAGACAGAGATGGAGAGATAGAAAGAGAGAGAGTTGGCAGGAGACAGAGAGAGGGAGACAAAATGGGAGAGAGAGACCGAGAGAGAGGGAAACAGAGAGTGAGAGTGAGACAAAGGGAGAGAGAGCGCGACAGAGGGAGAAAGAGAGAGAGACGGAGAGTGAGAGGGAGACAGAGAGAGAGAGAGAGAGAGACAGACAGACAGACATGTGCAGAATGAAAGAGGGAGAGACAGAGAGTGAGAGGGAGACAGAGAGAGAGAGGGAGACAGAGAGAGAGAGACATGTGCAGAATGAAAGAGGGAGAGACAGAGAGAGAGCCCTTAGAATGCACAGAGAGTGCTGAGGTTGAGATTATCTCTCTTCTTCTGAAATCTCCGATGTGCAGACTTTTGTTAAAGGTCAAAGAGAAAGGCTAAACACAGTTTTTCATGCTTTGTTTTTCATGATCTTCCCCTTTTTCTTTTTACATCATTTTTCCCCTTCTGCTATATTATTATTTTCTGCATATTTCTTGTTCTTAGGATGTTTGACGTATTTTTGTGTTTTTCTGTGAGTTCATATTTCTTTTAAAGTCTCTGCGTGTCACTGAACTCCCGTGATGCACTTTGAGAAGTGTTATACAAGCAAAACACATATTTCTATGATTAATAAGCACACGGGAAATGGCAACAGCTGTAAACTTTCACCACATACACCTGAAGAACTTTGTTGTCCTGGTATCTGGCTTTTTTATTTTAAACAGAGGAAGAACATTTTAAGAACCTGGTACAAAATATTGGGAACAGCAATCAGGTGCACAGTAGACAGGCGTGCTGAGCTGAATGTAGATGTGTGTAGTTTGTATAGTCTATATGTTATTGGCTCTGTGTAAGTGGTCGATACACACCATCATTGTCGAGCCCCATTATTCCAAACATCAAATTATTCTGCTTCTGGCCAGTCAGGAGAAAAGGCAAACTGCTGGACTGTGTGTGTGTGTGTGTGTGTGTGTGTGTGTGTGTGTGTGTGTGTGTGTGTGTGTGTGTGTTTGTGTTCACATATTTTCAGAACAAACATGTCCTCCCTTTGTACAAGACAAAGAGAGCTAACAAAATGACCCTGATGCAGTAAAGCGCTTTTTTTTTTTTACTAACCATTGACTTACTGTGTAATTGAAAGGGTGAAAACATAACTATTTAGGGTAAGGTTTGGAAAAATATTTTATTTTTGTATTTACACAATTACAAAATACCAGTTGCCATTTACATTATGTCAATAGAAATGTACTGCAACAAAGCCTTGTTTCTCACAAAAGTGAAATTACTTTAGTATTTATATTAAATGTAAATCAGTGAAAGACATTTTCAGTCTTTTATTTTGGCTCGTTTGTCATGAATTTTTGACAGGGTGTAAATGGCATCTTAGCTGGTATTCAAATGTCAATATTCAAAAGTTTTGCTGAAGTGAAGACAAAAAACTCAATACAACTTATAACTTAAAGTGAAAGGTATGACAGTTCAGGAAAAAACAGTAAAGTCATTCATTTCAGGCTGTGAGTATTATTATTATTATTATTGATGTTATTGCTGTTATATAATATATACAGGACATGACCCTGCCCCAATTGTGTATGTGTTTGTGTGTGTGTAGAAGGCACATTCACATTTTGACTTTCCCAGTGCTGCGCTGACTTCTCAGTTCATGTCTCTTCTGCCACATGTACTTCTCCTCCTGAATTATGCATCTCTCCTTCACTCCCTTCCTCCATGCTTGGCTCCCCTCTCTCCATGGATGACTGTGTTGATTTTCTCCTCCAGAGGCTCAGGAGGTGGTTTGCGGTCCTGCTCACCAGTCCTCAGCTCCTGCTTTCACAGCATATAATTACCTTCATCTGTTTAAGGCTTCCCACATCACCACTGAGCCAATTCTGACTTAATTCACTCGTTCTCTGTCTTTCTTTCTTTCTTTCTTTCTTTCTTTCTTTCTTTTGTACTCTTCCCATGTCTCTCTGCCCCCTCCCCCACTCTGTAGATAACGTTTACATGTACCTTTATGCAATACGCTTCATTGTGTTCGTATCTGTATAAATGTAGCAGAAACATTGAATTAGCGGAAAAGTTGAACTCCACTGCATGATGAAAAACACATTAGACTTTTAAAGCTATGATTTTAAAGCTATATTTTGCTTCTTTGGTGCTATGTCTCAAGAAAGTAATAAATCATAAAAAACGAAAGGTTTAACAAATATGGAAAGATAAGTAATTAAAAATATTGTAAAATGTATTTTTTCAAATCTTACTTATTTAATGATTTACTTAATTATTTAATTACTTAGTTAGTTACCAAAACAAATCTTAGTGACATCTATCAGGTTTCTCCAGACCTACTGGATGTGACGCAGTTTTCCAGTCAGAAATTCCTACCAATCATAATTCACCAACATTTCCTGGGAATATTCCATTACACTCTGAAATACGTCATATTAAGGGTGAGAAGTGGCATTCTGATTTCAGGTTGACTTTAAAAGACTGTAAAAGAAAAGAGGGCTACTTGACTGTTCTTTATGTAAATATAGTTAATATTAATAGGACTGTTTTTGAAGTGTCAGTGACAAACCAAAACTGGTGCTCTTGTTTTTTTTAGTTGGTAAAGCTCTGTGTCTGTGGCTGTCACTAAAATCTCTCTGCTCCTCTGCAGATTCAAGGGTTCTTGTTGTCACTTCACATAAAGGAATAAACAACAGCCAGTGGTTCAAAACACGGAACACTGATGTATTAATAAATGCCACTGAAGCAAATGAAACAGAAAAATATGCCAACCATGCTGCAGAAAAATATCGATCACACTGATATTACACAGCGGTGGAGGATGTTTGTATGCTTCTGCAATGTTCTAAATGTAGACCTGCATCACAGACAGGCTGTTTTTTTTGTAGTGAATAGTGATTAAAAAAATGATTAACAAGTATTGTTCTAGTACTTAGGAGGCATGAGTTATTACTATAATTACAGTTATTACTATAATTACAGAGCAAATTTAATGACATAATTGTACATTTAATTCTTTTTTAATGAAGTATGCTTACATTTAATTTACAATATCAGCAGTGTGAATCCGCACTTCTAACTTTTCTGTTTGTTTCATTACCAAGCATTAGAAATAAATCTATTTAAGAATATACATGTGGTATATTTTACAGAATTTTTACAGTTTCATTTAGATATGAGACCTCATTAAAGGACTATATATATATATATGTATCTATCCATATATATACAGTTAACCCCCGCTTATTCGCGGATTTTTTTTGAGAACTGAATAATTGTTCACTAAAACCCGCGCATTCGCGGAAACCGCAGACATACTCAATTTTTTTTGCTTTTGTGATGTCCAGGCCTCGACCCCTCATCCTCGTGCTGGTTCTTTGTATTTTTTAAGGGTAAACTATTTAAGCAGAATTTAAAATGAAGTTAAAGTGTTTGGGAGCATAATTGGGGGGGATATTTAGGGTTTACACTCTAAAAATATTTAGGCATTTTTTTACCACATCACAAATTTTCACTATATGCAGGTACTCTTGAAATGTAACACCCGCAATTCAAAGATTCAAAGTTTTGTGAAATATAAAATTGTAATTGGAATAGAACTCTGCAAAAACAACCTATGAAATTCCATGAAAATATTTTTGATTTTAGCATTTATGGGGAAACCAAGTACCGAAATCACAGAACACAAGGAAATTCTTTATATCACTTTGTCACCTGATTATAACCTTGAAGTAAGACAGGTACTATTACCTTTTCACTGATTTATGAAATAAAAAAATACATCCAATCATAAAAAATGTTGTTAATTTTATCCACATTATAAATACAAGGACTGGGTATCGCTGTACTATCGACTGGGTATCGCAGAGACTGTGCAACACCAGTCTCTTTCTGAATCAACCCCAAACGCAATGTGTTCCACATATTTGTGCACAGTTAGTATGAAGACGTCCTCTTTCTCACTCACATCCACACAAATACTGCACTGAGTCTTGGCACTTCTTAAAGCAGATACAGCTTCATCCAATCACGATAGCAAGAAACACCAAAGCCAGTCCTCTAACGATACTGCAAAATGCCTGAACAGCTATTAACCAGCGGAAAACCAATTCTACACCCATTTATACAACGGCCATTCTGGTCATTCTTGCATTTTAGGGAAGCTTTGTTAAATATGACAAAATGTTTATCAACAGAGGTTGTTGGGGGTGGTGTAAGGGTGGGGTGGTGTTGGCATTCAATCTAGAATGCCTATGCCTTGAAATGGCTATGCAGGCAGTCACCCATTCACGCTAAAGTTATAAACATTGCAGCCCAAGCTGCTTTGGCTGGAATAGAAAGGCAGGAATATGGTCAAGTAAAAGGCCTGTGATAAGTGAACCTCAGGAGACAAAAATAAATTACAAGAGAAATATTTTGTCTTATTAATGTCTTATTATTATGGAATTGCAATGTCATTTTAACAGTTATACCTTGCAGCCTCTAATTGTTCAGAACTGAAAGAGGGCCTTTAGTGTTTCCATTAAATATCCGACAGTGTGCAACAGTTCTCTCTTCAAGTACTTTCCTTCATCTCCTACTGACCAAACACCAAATTAGAGAAAAAAAATCAGACTGCCAGCTCTGAGGTGACAGACATCAGTAGCTCTTAATGCTTCATCACATCCCACTCCATGCCCATTTGTCCCTCTTTCTTTTTTCCTAATCGGCTTTCTCCCCTCCCCAAAATGAATGAAAATGTCAAGCCTCCGGTGGCTGTTGCCATTAAATGTCTTTTTCACACCACTTCCCTCTAGAGTTCTTCTCAGCCTGTTCTTCTGGAAGGCCTTTACTCCACATACTCCTTCAAACGTGAGAGGCCACTTGCTCAACAGCAGCCTACTCCTTCTCTTGTTCATCTTTCTTTCACTCTCTCTCTCTCTTTATCCTTTAACATCTGCTCATCTCCGGTTCTCACCTGAGAGTGGCCCCAGGGGATTATGGAATAATGAGGTAGATCAGGAAACAGGGCTGAGCAAAAAACATCTTTTTCAGATTTGATGGTGATAAGAACAGTTGCTCTTGATGAGACTCTTGCTCTTAACTTGCTTATTTGGATTCCAAGTAGAGATGCAAACATTCTAGTTACTTATAGACTGTTATAAAGAATGTGTCACATTCTAGATACTTATAGATTATTTTGGCTCTTGAATCATTGGATTTGAAATGAAACAATAACAATGCACTTACAGCAAATTTCATTTAAGAAACTTTACATTTCTACAGATTGGACCAGACAGAAATGGCAGGGCTTTATATATAGCCTCCATTTCAGGGGGTCCTAATTCACATGCATGATCTAGTTTCACTGGCAGCCATACATGCCTACATGAAATGGTACACTTTGAACATGATTGGTTCCTTTTTCCCATGCCACATTTAATTAGTTCAGACCATGCCTTTAACATGTTATATATAAGGGACTCTGTGACTGGTGGCAGAGAACTCTGAGAGCTTGGGCTGGAGTTCAAGGTCAGACCTCTCCTTGATCAGCAGCAGTGGGACTGAGTGACAAAGCTCAGGGAGGGTTGGTGGTGGGGTGTAGAAACTTCATCACAGGAACAGAGTGGTAGAGAAGGAAATTTAAGACATTAGACTGAAAGGAGGAGGTGCCCCCAGATATTCCTCTCAAACTTAAATGATTTCTTAACTCCGTTTATAATCATCTGTTGAGCTTTTGTTAGCTCTCTTGTGCATCCAGTCATGATGCAACACACAACTGCTCAAAAAAACAAGCGAGCGGCCAACTGTCCATCTACATATTGTTTTCTTTTGTGTGGGACAACAAAAAAGGTCTCTGATTTCTACCTTGCATAGTTCAGCCAAGGCCATCACCTGGACAGAATGAATGGGGGTGTATAAAATTCTGAGGGTAGTGATCATTTGATGATAACATACTTTCCAGATACCCAGGTTACCTGAGTTAAATCATGTAAGGGGGCTCCAGCAGTGGTGTGCAAGAGCATTATCACACATAGACACGCTCCAAAAGTATAACGAGACACATTAACCTCACCCCCCTTGGCTATTGTTGCTCTGTCTGGCAAGTTCAGTATGTGAACTATTTTCAGTGGCGAGGGTAATTCCGGACAATGCATCTGACGAGTCAACAAGAGACTTTTTAAAATATTCTAAGCTAATTTATCTTGAGTTCTGATGGGTTTTATGAGCCTGTCACACTGTTTAATCCAGACTCTATACCTTTCCAAGTCATTGATTTAGGAAATAAGTACAGTTTGGCAATTTCAGTATGTTATGTGTAATTTTCTTTACGCAATGCTGTTGCATACTATTTTAACCTGACCCATGATTTGACAAGCTGAACAGGATCTCACAAGTGGCATAAAGTGATCTGTTCTGCCAGACAATGCACCCAGTCAGCCAAGAAGAGGGAATGGGATTTTCCTGACCACCAACAGAGTAAAACTATAAAGAAATCTTTAGGAGCTTATAT
>JBBJLS010000140.1:19738860-19772409 GCA_037577275.1 Bryconaethiops microstoma | reverse complement strand
ATATATGTAGTAGTCCCCCGAAAGTCACGGGATTGTGAAAAACCGTGAATTCATAATGTGGTCATTTTTATTTTTGTAGTGTAAACCCTAAATATGCCCCCAAATATACTCCCAGGACGCTTTAATTTCAGCTTAATAAATGAATACATTACCCTTAAAAAAAATGTAAAAGTAAACCTGTATACGTGCTGTACAGTGTACACTGAACTGCTGTCTCCTGTAGTGGCAGAATGCAAAATACCCATGTTTTCCCTATATATACTGTAATGTAATTCATGCAAGCGCATTTTCTTTAGTATGCACTGTTGTTTTCTTCGGTATAAGCAGGGTAAATACAGTAATAGTAATAATTACATTTAATTTACAGTATCTGACATTCCCTATTGTTTCAGTTTTTCATGTGAGACTCTTGGTTTGAAACGTTGTGGTCGCTGCCTTAGTTCACTTTATGTGAAAGTGATTGTGTTTAGTTATTGGTACCTGTCCTAGTCTGTTATGTATTTATAAGTTCCAAGGATTTTTGTCCCAGTTGTTGGTCAACCACCACACAACTCTCAGGGATACCCTCATCCTACCCATGTTTTGGCCCTCATGCCTCTTTGTGTTTATGTCTTTGAGTTTGTTTTTGTAAAACCTGCAAAAGGAACCCTGTGTCTGCGCCTCACTCACCACATCCTGAGCACCCCGCATGTGACACAGTAATAAAAATACAGGGCTTTAAGGTAAACACGAGAACACTCAGTGAAACACTTGAGATAGCTACATGTGTGAAACTGTTAAGAAAGGGGAATGCTGGACTGCATCTGCTAGAAATGAGCAGCAGCCAATATACAGGTGCTTTGTGTTCTCTTGACAATACAAAAAAAAATTACAGTTATATTTTGTATGGCAATTTAGCTGAATTTATGTTAATATTTATGTTAAATTAGTAAATTACATTTTTCTTAATTTAACACAAAAATGCATTAAATGTTTATATTGCAATGGAAAAAAGCGGAAAAAAATGCGGAGGATATTTGTAGTTTCTGTGAGCAATAATTAGGTTCTAAGAAATGTTTGTGTGTGTGTACACATTGTAGTAACCTCAATTGCTTTGAACCATTAGGCAAACACAAACAGTAATAATGCACCAGAAAAACTGCACATTGCACACAGTAATATTTTGCCTATAAATACAATTAACATTATTACAGTAAAGAGTGGTTTTATGTGTGGCAAAGTGTTATCCTAACCATTTCCAGACCTCTTTCCTCATGGAAGTCCAATATTCATTTTAGCTACTATCAAATACCTGCTTTGGCTCATTTTACGTCATTAGATTAAATTAGGTGCTGCTTATGGAATTGTATAAATCCACACAATGACTGGAGGCAATGAGCAGAAATCTGAAATCAAACTTGTGTTGTTCCAACCAGCTCACAATATCAACTTTTTAGAAAAAAACTTTTTTACTGCTTTCTTGTTAGTTTGAGTTTATTCTAATGTTCACTTGTGTTTTTACTGGAGGAAAGAAACTCACTGCTGATATAAACAGATTCAAACCATTTTCATAGGTGCCTAAAACTTCAGCACAGTACTGTATATACAATATATATATATATATATATATATATATATAAGTATATTATAGTAAGTATATTATGGTAACTGATAGTTATATATGGTACATGCTATTTAGTCTGGGAAGAGTAGGTGATTTGATAATGATAAATATATGGCATATGATATTCAGTACATAAGTAGGAAGGAGTAGGTATATTCAGTATGTAGTATCACTTCACTCTTATCTATCATCTAGTATCGAATGAAGTTGTTTTTCCAACAAAATTGGTGTAATTACAACTTTTTGCTGATCAATCTACAGTCTGAAATGAGATACTCAGCTCACATTGAGTGGGTTTCCAGACAAAAGCCTGATTGATAGCAGAGCCGATTGATGCAAATGAGGCAATAAATCTAGAGCATGAGCATACAGTGGAGTGGTTTGATACTGCAAACTTTGGTTTCATTATTTTTAATAGAAGGCATAGAGGCTGTTTTGTTCAGTAGGTTGTTTGAATCAAATGGTGTATTTGCAGCATCTCAGATCCCAAATACTATGAGTTTGCTACTTTCACAGGAGCCAATTTGAAGCCTGTACATATCTTTATGACATCTTCATGCAAAATAGTACTGTGCCGTCAAAGTGTGGAAGCGTACAGTCACAAACCTATTGTCACTGTCATGACAAAACTGACAGCAGTTTGTCATTGCAAGCTTCCCTGCAATATTTCAAAATAGATGGACAAGGAAAGAAATGGCCCCAGAACTTGGCAGATTTTTGTACTCAAAGGTTTGAACACATCCAGTGAAATTACATGTTTTTTGCTGAAGTGAAAATATTTTTTAAATCACACCTTCTACCGAGAAGAAACTTAAATATTGGGAGCACATATGTTATAAAGTATTCCATAACTGTTGCACAGGACACATACATCAGCAGATTAACATTAACTGTACATTTTAATGTGCTGAAGTATGTTATATGTGCACTTATGTTACATTTGAAATGGATAAAACATAGTTTGACTAGCGGATGCCCAAACTTTTGTATTGTTGCTTGTTGCATTTCTGTACATTCTGTACATTCTGTACAAAGGTAAGTCTTAAATGTTCTTTCTGAATATTTTTACAGTAAAGACTGTCCAGTGTCATTATAAATACAGGAGCTTCCTGAGTCGTGCAACCATCAAAACACTGGTCTTATCATCTGCCTGATCCCAACAACAGTATTTCATTGGACTCACTGGATAATTGGACTCACTCTTTCTCGAGGTGGGCAGGATGGTCCTCCCTCTCCTCTCATTACCCAGCATGATGCGAATCACTGTGCTGTCCTGCTAGCTGATGTAACACAATTGGCAGTGAATGTTCTTCTCCAAGATGTGTTGAGCTGTCTGATGCTTTAGCAGTAGTTTGAAAAGATGTAGCGGTGAAAGTCTTCTCCCACCCGGCTTGGTACCACGGGTGATGGAGAGCAGATGGAAATGAGTTTGTTGTTGAAAAAATAATATACGCATATAATTTAACCTTTGTAGCTAAACCTAGTGATCAAGGAGCTGTCGATTTCAATCCTGGCTGATGCATCAAGGAAAGATGAAGAGAGTTTTGGATTGCAAGTTGCAATGTCTAACCCTGTCCCAGTGACCACTGCTCAAAAACAAGGCACAATTTTAAAGTTGCTCAATAACACAAATATCACAAAATCAGCCTTCACTTAAAATATAATTATTGTATTATATTATTATATATAGAAATGATTATAAAAATAAATATGATTAATAATAATATTTAAACTTATACTTAATATTTAATACTACTACTTAATACTTAATTTAAACTAAGAAGTTGACTTTACTACATTTAAAACTTGATGTTTTCCAACTCTATTTAGTGCTATGTGCTGTTTTGTACTGTTAGAACATTTCTGCAGTAGTTAGAAGCTATTATGCCAACAGACAGAGGGCAGATAATTGGCAGTCTCACTGAAAGCAGCTGTTTATCTGTAGTAATGCCTCTGAGTTATGAGTAATGCACAAGACATGAATACGATTTGAACATGGTCTCTGCACCGTCGAGAAGCCACAGCTCCAGCCAAGCGATTCAGACATGGCTGTGGTCCTTAAATCTGACTTTCATACGCAGACCGTGGTGTTTGTGCCCTCGTTAGACTCCACAGGGGCTGACAGAAGCCAGCTGGCGGAGGGCGAGTCACTGCTTCTTCCATACCATATGAGGAGAAGCTTCACTGGCCAAGCGTTCAGAGCTTGTGTTAAACACGGACTGCGGTCCCGATGAAACCACCCACATACTCATCTGCCTCTCCACACTCAGTCCCATAATTATTGGCACCCTCGGTAAAGACGGTACAAGTCATAAAAATGTGTTCGTGGTTAACGCAATTAATTTTAGAACATGAGGGAAAATACAGCCTATATTTTAATGTAGTCACAGAAAAGTAAAATCAAGATGCTTATTTATACATGCAAATGTTTGGATGCCACAAAAATGACATTTTGTTGAGTTTTTAAGAGAAAATAAGTAAATATCCTCCATAGGGAACACTGCCATACATGTAATGCAAAAGTTTGTTTATTTGCAGGATTTAAAATATAGTTGAAAATGAAACATATTAATGTGGCACATTTTAATGGGGGTTTTTTGCATGCATAAATTTGCATCAAAATGACATGTTTATGCATGTATGTGTAAATAAATATTTATATATATACATATATATGTTGGATCCTGTTGCAAAATTTTAAAGACGGCAGTTCATATGATCAAAGTCAGGCAGCAGACATTAGAGGCAACAAAGTTACAAACTGGCAGAGGATGAAACTGATTCCCTGCTGACCAGAGTGATCGTCAGTTCCTTTGAATTTCACTCAACATCTGTAGGATGACGCCAAGTGAGCTACAAAAATAAATGCAGCTGGGGTTAAGTTCATGGCAAGGACAGTTAGAAACGGGCTCTTCAAGGTGGGGTTGAAGTCATGCTAGAACGCAGTCAAGCTACAAAAAAGCCTTTCATCAGCGAGAAGTAAAGAAGAGCCAGGCTGAGGCTTGCTAAAGTCCAGACAAACTGGAGTAATGTTATCTTCTCTGAAAAGTCCAGTTTTCAGCTCTTCCCATCACCTGATTGTCTAATGGTTAAACGGAGACCTGGAGAGTAGAGCTCTGCACGGGACTATTTTTTTTAATCCCGCTGACCATTACCGCCCGCTCCCACGGAATTCTCTCTCCGTCAGTCCCGCCTGTTCCGGCCCACTCTCTCTGTCAGTCCCGCCCCCTCCCGCCTGCTCTCCCTGTCATATATGAAAATATATTTTTAAAGTAAAAAAACGATCCATGTTCTGTTTTTGTAAGTTAGTGGCGCACACTGGCTCTTTCATATTGGATGTGAAACACTTACTCGCATTGTCCTCCTCACCGCTGTCTACTGTCTCGCTCACTGACTGAGGGGACAGAAAGACACTCCACCTGACTGTCGCGTCTGTCGCCCTCTCTGTTTTCACATAATGGTGTTGTCCTATATCCTCACATGTGATTGACCACAAGGCCGCCATGCTGCCAATGAACAGGTTCTGCCGTGAGCAGGTCTGAGCCACTGAGAGTGAGAGCTGAGCAGTGAAAGGAAAAAATGTGGGGAGCGGCTCTCACTCTTCTGATTCACTACAAAGCATCAGCTCTTAGAGCTCTTTTGTCCCGCCCGCTGTCTCTGTTGCTCCCGCCTGGTCCTGCCCACAGCAACCTTAAACCCGCCCAACCCCCAAGATTTGCGTTGGGTCCCGCTCCCGATGCAGGGCTCTACTGTAGAGCTTTACACTGGTAAGACGCATCTACTGTGAAATTTGGTTGATCATGGGGTGCTTCAGCAAGGCTGGAAGGGGGCAGATTTTTGTTTGTGAAGGATGCATGAATAAAGCCATGTACTAGGTAGTCCTGGAAGAAACCGTCTGCTCTGATAATGTGCCCTAAACCTGAGAATTGGCTTTTCCAGCAGGAAAATGCTTTATGTTACACAGACAGGTCAATCAATGTGCGGATGGAAGACCACAAGATCAAGACCCTGTCATGGTCAGCCCAATCTCCAGACCTGAACCCTTCTGAAAACCTCTGGAATGTGACCAAAAGGAAGATGGATGGTCACAAGCTGAGATGATTGAACCTTTGTGACAGGAGTGTCATAAAGTCTTTCAAGAGCAATGTGAAAGACTAGTGGGGAGCATGCCAGAATGCATGAAAGCTGTGATTAAATGTCAGGATTATTTCAGCAAATACTATTTGTAAAGTCTTCCTAAATTCAAACATTAGTACTGTGTTGCTTAAAATTGAATGTGATCTTGATTTTAAATAAATATATTAAGTGCATTATTTTAATGTGGAATTCAGAAACTGTTCATTTAGCAGTGGTCTTGTATATACATACTGTATGTATATATATTCTTGTATATACATACATACATACAAACACACACACACTACACACACTAACTCCGTATTGCATTTTTTATGAGTTTACTATGCTTATATTTATATTTTTATATTTAGAAACTTAACATTTAAAAAATATATGTTTGTAAACAGATTTATTGTTTGATTAGACAGATGAATTAATTATGCAGGGCAGAAATAAATCTACTCCCTTTTATCGTCACAGGCATTTTAATGCCTACTAAAAGACAAGGAATCCCTGCTGAAGTATTTTCAGACATGTTTCATACATGTACACATAACTGAAGCACATGTTCAAGGAAAACAGGAAACAAAATAAATGCATGCATAAACAAGATTCTCTAGGTATGTTAATGATTAATCATATATGTAAAATATTCATCTTTCACTTTCATTCCCGATGAAACTGTTGAAAGCGATTAAAGCATGCAAATATGCAGGGTTGTTTATGTTTCAATCTATGCTGCCTCCAGTGACTGTTGACTACTTGTTTATATGAAGAATAATCATTGTGTGCTTCCGTGGCAGCATTGCCCCGAAATGTTCAATTTATACAATTAATTAATTGCTGTCCAGTTATGCCCACATCACACTTTGTGTTTCTTAAATTGAAGACCACAGGGTGCTGTTGGTGGAAATCATTCTTGATCATATGTGAATAAAATGGCATGAGTCACATGACCCAGCCAAGATCCAGTGAAGCAAAAGGATGATGAATGACTGTCTAAACCAACCAGCACCAACAACTGCACACGCTGGATACACCTGTTTATTAGGCAAGAAATAAAAATGACTTTTTCTGAGGGCTGTGAGATAATAGCATTTTTTCTGTATCTGTTTGGTGATCTGAATCTATTTGAACTAGAACTGGAAGCCTGCAGTGTTCTTTTTTGTGTGTTTGCTTGTTTGCTTATTTGTCTTCTTCGGCTGAATTGAAACTGTAACAGTAATGAGATGGGTTGCATGTCCTGAGCACGGAACATGTCAGGCCTGCAACGAAATGACTGTGGGACATTTTAACAAGGACATATTAAACAAAATCTATGAAAAGAACTGTAAGTAAACGAATAGATTTAATCATACAATTCAAAGAGGACTTGAATGCAGTTTATACATTAATGTGTAAAAGGCTGTTATTAATGTAGTATAATATGTTAAATATTACTATGTGGCCTATAGGCTTCAGTCCTGTAGAACTAGAGGATGATTTTGCAGGCTAGTGGATGAAATAATTGACAAATGCACACAATCAAGCAAAGTTTGCAATGTGTCTTGTGGTTGTCTGGGATCCAGCCTCTCCCGTTTCCACTCCCACCGTGTCTCCTCCTAAGTTTCTGGGCTCTTCCCACTTTCCCAATTAGAGTCCCAAGCTGTGTCCGGTTGTCTAGGTATATGTGGCCCTCTTGGTTCCATTTGCCTTCGTCCGGTCTGGTCTCACAGGCTCAGAAATGGTAACATAATAAAAAATGTACATCTGGGGACAACTTAAACTTATAGTGCTGGATTATGACTAAATTCTCTGCTAACAAGGATGCCATGCCATGAGCTGATGACAGGCTGGTTGCTCGATGGACAGTGTTAACAAGTGTATCATCCTCCTCAAGGAGGATGTAAGGCATTGTAAGGCATTGCACTGGTTTAGAAAATGTTTGCTGGTCCAGATGTTCCCATGTTCACCAGCTCTGAAAGCTCCCTCACAGAAAGTTATTCATCTAAAATGGTTATGAATTCACTGTGTAGCCTATTATGTATATTTACTCATTGCAGTAAGGTACCTACAGTGCATTTTAAGGTAAAATGGTCCCCATAGAAAACTTTTTTTTTTTTTTGTTTTGCCACTGTTTTACCATAATCAGCATGACATATAAATGTGAGTATAGGTTCACAGGTCATTTAGGAAGGCAAACAATTATTTGTTAGACAAACAATTTTCTGTCACCATCACTGTAAAGATACAGTGTGTTGGTAGGTCTCTCGAAAGCGGAGCATTTCATTTTTAAATGAACAGTCAACAGAATCGATTATTTTTATTCTGATTTTGATTGTTTATCCCATCTCTCAGCCCTTGTTTAAACGCTTTATTGCACCTATACTTCATCAGTGGTGCAAAACACCACGATGATATTGAGGCAGCGGCCCAGGCTCTGATCCTCCTCCCCTCTGGTGCTGAGTGTAATAGCACTGTGCTCCTATGGGACTGGCCCCATCTCCTAGGCAGAGCTGCATTTAGAAGTAAATATCAGTCTTCCCCTGCAGCCCTGAGCAGAGGAGCTGCCCTGTCGTGAGCTGAGCCCCTCGCAGAATGAGCACCCACCCAGAGGTGCAGACCCTCCACAAATAGAGTCATGGCTAGACCAGCACCCCACAGGATCGACTTTCTGCTTGAGAAGAATCAACAGCTGCACCAGGAGCCATGAAGCTGCAGCTGCTTACAAAATCAGCTTCCTCGCAGCACAGAATATTTCATTTTAACCCCTGAGCTGGGAAGGTTGCTGGTTTTGAATCGAGATGCAGAGCTTTCTGATAAGTGTTACTCACAGACTGCGATTAATCTGTTCACATTAAACTCTGTTTACGGCAGTGCAGTTTTAATAGAATGTGCTTGATTAGCATTGTCTTCGTTACCTTTCAAATACACAGGGCTGCAATTCCAGAGACAATCTTGCATCATTAAAATCAAGAGAGATCTTCAGCTCAGCTGTGAGGGGATCAGTGAAGAAAACTGTTACCACTTTACAATAAGACTACCCATATAATAATTCATAATCAGGTCATTAAATAGGGTGTAGACAGTTAAGAAATCTTTTATAAGCTGTTACAAATGAGTTAAAAGGTGCCATACATTGATGCAGGCTCACTATTTGGCGAGATCTGATGTTTTAGTGGTAGTTTTATGTTAACAAATACATGATAAATTTAACAGTTTAACATTCTGCCTGAGAAAGGGACTTAATAAGCATATAGCAAGACCTGAGCCCTTGCCAAACAGTGAGCCTGCATCAATGTATGACAACTGTTACAACTTGTTTATAATTGCTGATTAATGATTTATACAACCTAACAGACAATCTGATTATAAATCATTTATGAACACTTTATGCAGGTAGTCTTACTGTAAACTGTTACCTGTAACTTTCAGTAATGAAGAGAAGGGCCTTGAAACTTTCTGACTTTGCTCACTTCCCTTGTTTTTACACACATTGCTTTATTTATGGCACTTAAACAAGGTGCACCTCTTCAGAACCATCAGTGTATAATTCAGCGTAATGACATACTGCCTGATTTTAAGCATCTCCGCAAATATGACCCAAATCCCCACATACAAATGTATGTATACACTGCTTAGAGTTTCTCCACATGTTTTATCCATGGATGTTGAGGCCTCATTAATATTTATGCTGCCTGATCCACGTACTGCCCACCCCTTCACATATTTTGAAAAGATTTATTTTCTGAAGGCACGCTGCTGTCGGCATCATGTCTAAAACCAGATAGGAAAGTGTGCAACACAAGCTTGGAGAAAAATTTGCTCCTAATAAAACTGACAGCAACATTTCCTGGGCAGAAATTCAGCAACTGAATGATGTATTACTCAAGAGACCAAGTAGAAAAAAAGTAACTTTTGAATGTTTTGGTTACCAAACACCAGATAGACCCTATCTTTCCCTCAATCTGCCCACTTTCATGCTCATACAAAGAGAGCACGGCCCTGACAGCCCACATACACTGTACAGGCACCAAAAGTCATTTAGATTCCTGCTGTTTAGCATAAATAAGGCACTATTTTAGCACAGTCCTGTTTTAGTTATAATAATTGGGATATGTTGCATGGGTAAGTGGAAAGACCCCACTAAAATGACTGAATTTGAATTACTAGGTAATTCACACTGCACTGTGGGCAAAACTCCTCTCACAGCCTCAACCTACATGTCTAAATTTATATGCAGACACTTAGGAGTTAGAAGAACAATTTTACAGACATTCATAAACCCATAAACTTTTGGTATTAGAATAAAGTGCACACACACACACACACACACACACACACACACACCACACACACACACACACACACACACACACACACACACACACACACGTGAATGCTGTGCTGGTACTTGGTAATCCCCAATACGGTAGCAATATTCCATCCAGCTACAAGAGCAGTCAACGCAACAAGCAGATGCTGAGCAGGGACCATAAATTATTCACGCTGTCATGCAAAATGATTTCTCATTTTCTCTATGTTAAATATTTACTCTGGTAAAAGCATGCACACGCATACACCCCCACTCCAACCCCCCAACACACACTCACACACACACACACTTCACAAAATCAACAAATCTCACTAAGTGCAGAGCTGCCTTCTCTCTTTCCTCTCGTGAAAGTAATTGGGTCCTAATTCTTCCCGGGTAGGGATGGAGGTAGCATACGAATTGCAGGTTATTAGGCCTCACTTCCATAGATTGTTGTCACTTAAGAAATAATAGCTTTTTCCATATCAAGAGGAGTGAATATTTATAGGGTGAAAAATGTATTAAAAGCTGCTTTATATTCCCCCCTTTTGTGATTCTGCTGTCATGGAATGCAAGTTTGTGTTAGGCCATGACTGGACCAGTATTATACAGTGCATTAAAGAGGGTATGTGACAGCTTTTTCTAATGTTTCTCTCATCTTCTCTTGTTCAAATGACCTTCGTCAGGCTGATAACCGGTCTCATGAATCAGCAATCAGATGAAACCAGTGTGGTTAAAGTGAAATGAAAGCAGGATGTGGTAAAGGAAATAAGACAAAGAAATTAGATAAAGTTCTTCAGACAATGGCATTTCAGGGCTCTCTAATGCAGCTCACTGCCATCATTTACATTACAAACAGCTTTAATGCACTGCTACTGGCTCTTCTGTTTACAAATGTATGTAGTACATTTAGAAGCTTTTAAGTCATCCTTAAAGCCCATGTTAAGGACATCTTCAAAATGAACCATGGAGTGCTGCTGGTACATTTTTGGAGAGTAAGTTATTAAATAAATGCAGTAATTGATTAAGAGTGATTGTACAGGGTCAAAATAAGAAAAGTGCCAGGCAAACTGTAAAGAACCACCAGTCTATCATTGTGCTGCCAAAACAATTCTGATTCGTCGAGGAACGGACTCTACAAGACCTCTGAAGGTGTGCTGTGGTATCTGGAATCTAGTGCTTGATAGTGGATTCTGCAATGCTTGATTTGACTGATAATGATCTCATTATCATATTCCTCAAATAATCCCTGAACTATTTTGCAGTGTGACAGGAAGCATTGCCCTGCTGAAATAGGCCACTGCCATTAGGGAATACCATTGTCATGAAGGGTTGTGCCATTGTCCAGAGCATCACATTTCTTCTGATGGCTTCTTCTTACCATAGAGCATCCTGGTGCCATCTCTTCCCCAGGTAAATAATAGACACACACAGCCATCCACATGCAAAAAAATGCAGTTCATCAGACTAGGCCACCCTCTCCCATTGCTCCATGGAACAGCTCTGATGCTCATATGCCAATTGTAGGTGTTTTGGACTTGGCCTTCAAATTCCCCACATCTCAATCCATTGGAGTATCTACAAGATGTGGTGAATGTCTCATTCTTGGAGGCCCCACCCTGAAATTTCAAGGGCTTGATGGATCTGCTGCTAATGTCTTGGTGCCAGATACCACGGCATACCTATCTATGTTCTGTCTTATGAAGTCAGAGCTGTTTTGGTGGCACAACAGGAGCCTATGCAATATTAGGCAGATGGCTTTAATGTTTTGGCTGATTGGTGTATATACTGCCAACGGACCGACTGACCCAGCATAAAAACCTAGAATAAAACAAATCTGCCACAATTTATCGGATGCAAATATGTCTGAAGTGTTATTAACTGTTATTGAATGTAAAGTGTGACAGAGGTCTTAACCTGCCTTTGGTATAATACTCAACAATTCTGAAAGGGAAACTTCTCTTTCCAGAATTCTCTCCCTCATTTGTTTGATTATGTTCCTTTTTAATATTGGGCTTTTTCAGGAGTTTGTCTCACCTCAATGTTTATGAGTCTATTTTAACTATTATTAACATTTGTGATAGCAAAATGAACTTGTTATCTGTCCAACACATGTAACGAGGTAATGATGTTCGTACAGAGAAAAAGCATTCACACAATTTTTCTCAGTAAAAACGATATTTATATTCTGTCGGGGTCTTGGGCCATAGTTTAACTGGTCCCAAAGGACCTTTCACCCCCTAAAGCTTCAAAATATATCCTTTTTAAACACTGGCACATGATGCAGTGTTAAAGAAGCTTAGATTCAAAAGACTGTCTTGATTATAAATGGCCACAACACTATAGCAACTGTCAGAGAAAACAAATTTCATCATCTTAAAAAAGTAGCATTATAAAGTTTTTCTCTCCATTTGATTAGTCTTGAATTAGACAGCATGCAGCGATTACACGCCTTGGAAAGAAAGAAAACAACATTATTAAGTAGTAGCACAGATTTTAAATTAAAGTTTGTTTTGGTTTTGTTCCAAGGAAAATATTTGTTTTCACTTTGTATTTTCATTTCTTGAACCAGCTCAGAGTTTTGCTCAAAATAAGCCAATTGCAAAAATAAATGAGTTTTCTAGACTTCTTAAAGTTCTCAGAAGCAACGTTATTAAAAAGCAATCAAATGGAAAGCTGCAGAGCCCAAGGAACAGCCAAGAGCACGCTTGTCAGTACAGTTAGTTCAATATGCAAGTGGAAAGTTCATGTATTCGCAGCTGATAGGCCCAGGACAGGTGTGCCATTCATTTGGAACAAAACACTCTGGTCAGACAAAACTTACTATTTGGCAGTAATTCAGCTCACCATTTTTGGAGAAAGAAGGGTTGCATGTAATATCCTAAGAACACTATATCCACCGTAAAGTAAGGAGATGGGAGCATCATGACATTGAGCTGCTTCTCTATAAACTGTACTGGGGCTATGAACTGAAAGAAACATGAATGGAATAATAGAGAATTATTAAGGAGACTTTAATCTCATTGACCAAGAAAAGAAAAATGGACAACAACAAGGTGCTAGCATGGACAAGTCTTTCTCCTGAGGTGAATCCTTTATCAAATCTGATTTTTAATTTGATTAAAAATCATTTTTTAATCAAATTGTATTTAATTTCTCAATTTCCAATTCATGCTAATGAATACGTTCTTTTTTGTATTTTTAAACTTACTGGTACAAAATCAAATGACATGGGCATTTGGACATATGCACTGTAACTGTACATGTATTTGTTTCCTAAAACCTTAATGGAGCACACCCTCCCGGTATGAGGCTGAGATGTGAATCTATAGAAATCCATATATATAAAGGAGAGCAGCCCTGTCCAAATTATGGTTGGACAGTACTGCTCTGTTTAAGTATTCTGCTGCTTCTCTCCTTCCACCAAAGCTCAGAATACTGCATTGTGTTCATCAAGTGTTTGTGCATTGATTTTTACATTGCTACTCCACACTGGTGTGAATGTCCATATGAAGGACATCACTTTGCATCATTGCTGTAAGAGAACATAATAAGAGAGTTTTTCCCGGTGGGTTTTCACACACCATGGTGATCCATAGTTTGCACTCATGTAATTGCTCATCCCTCTTTGTGTCTGTTAGAAGATAAATCCAATACAGCACAATGGTCTTATCATTACTGGATGGCGTCCAATCCATTTTGCACTGACAACTACCTTTACACCAAACAAACAGACCCTCTGGCACTCTCTAATTGAAAATCCATGGTGACATTTATACTACAACCCAAGTGGCAGGAGTGAGGATCTGCCTTTATGTATTATCATACAACAATGATCAATAATTTGCTATATCAAACAGTTTATGGACAATTCATTTCAATACATGAACAAGGAGAATAAAATGCGACTGCATTATATGATTTCACCTACAGTCATCCAATAGCTGCACCACAACATTATTTCTCATGTGTGGTTGCTCTACATCCAGAATGTGAAAGTGCAGAACAAATAAGGCGAAGCAGAGAAAAGGTTGAATGAAGTTCCGCAGTGTTTGGGGAAACTTTGTGATTTAATACCGGGTGCACAGGGGCCAATTAATCAAAAGGCTCTGTCAGAGTGATAAAGTTTTATTTAGGAGTTTGTGATACTGCAGGGGGAAGGCAAAAGGAACCTGGAGTTTACTTTAATTATGGAGCCAGGTAACATCAGTGTTCCCTACAGAGAGATAGAGATAACTCTCCATCACTTCTACATTAGTGCATGATTTAAAACAGAGGATATCAGAGGAGAACTTCACTTCCTCATGTCTTTCAAAAGTTACTTATTCTCAGATACAGTAGTGTTTTAGGGAACTTCCAGACTGACTGCCTCAAGTTAGACATGCCTTTAACTGACTCACAATTTACCTCAGACTTGCCTTAACGTTAAGAATGTTCGGCGAGGTTTACATGCTACATTATACCAATTCAAAAGAGTGAAGTAAAACTCAGTTTTCTGTGATTTGGTGCATTTAAAGCACTGATTAAGGCTTTCATCCTAATCTCAGTCATTTTTAATGACAATCCCATTTTGAAGGCTAGACTTTAAAGAAAAAAAAATCCTTAAAACTGGAAAGTTGTAAAAAAAAAAAAACATATGCATTAAGGTTTTAAAATGTCTTGTTTATTAAGTGTTTAACAAATATGTCAAAATTAGTGTTTGCATATTAATTGATAACATATTTATCCTCTGTTAGTGAAGACCCAATAATTACTTGATCAAAGATTTAGGTATATGGGTTTTATACTAAGTATGACCGATTATAATGAATTACCCATCAAGAGCATACGTTCTGTATGTTCTTTCGGTCATTACGGAACTGATTGACCATGAGAAATTAATTAACGTCATCCTGATAATTACTGAAAGATGAGGACAGCTATTGTTCTCAATGGCACTTCAATGTGTTGAGTTTTAGATTTAGGTCAGTGCCTAAATTGAGTGCCAAGCAGCCTAATTAACAAGCTTTCATTAATTAAAATCAGGCAAACGGCAAGGGGGTATATAATATGGTTTGATCATTAAATCAAGAGTTATTGGGGGAGGTTAACTGGTGTGCATGGGTTAGTGGGAGGGACAGATTGGTCTCCCTTCATCTTTCAGTTGGTCAGAGGCAAATTTCTATTTTTATATTTCTGTCTAATTTCACCGCAAGCCTTGCCTGCCCCTTCAGTTTATACAGACAAGGTCATTTAAATTCATTTCTCACTGGGTGTGATCTAGGCTCTCCCCACTGATGTATGAGTAATGATACACCATCACCCTAGAGCCTACAATACACTCTAAAAAAGAAAGGTGCCAAAAAGGATTCTTTGGAGTGATGCCATAGAAGAACCACTTTCGGTTCTTTAAAGAAGGGCTTCTCAGTCTTTTTCATTGCAAGGACCACACAGCACTTGTCTTGAGACACAGCAAATAATTTATGAAGTAGAATAAATCATGAACTCACCACAGAAACATCACTTTCTTTCAAACTACAAATGCAGTGGCATACCATTGTAAAAGAATGAAACATACAGAGATTGTGGGATAGATTTGGGTGGATTTTTTCTATATTTTGATCTGTTCCATTCAGTTTTAGTTTTAGTTCAAACAAATTAATGCATTATATAAATACTCACCTGGACAATGCATGTCTAATCAACTCTAACTTGCTCTGTTGTCAGCTAGCTTAGCAGGTTAGTGCTCTGGTCACTTCTACCTTCAGTATAACAATCACTTGAGCTTCACCAGTAAATGAAGGTCCTTCATATAGTTTAGAGAACCTCAACATGATGTAAAGGTTTATTACAAGTTAATACTTCCTGCCCTCTTAAAAAGAGAAAGGACGCCATGCCATAAAAGACCCACTTTTAGTATTTGGAGCCTCCAAATATTATACAGGTTCTAAGTTCTACTCTTAGATTGGTATGGAATCTTTATACTTTGCCCTTAGTAAGGAATCAACAAACATGGTTCATTAGGGGGACAAAAGTGGCTCTTCTTTGGTTTTGTGTTGTTGTTTTTTTCTTTTTGGAGAGTGTAGCACTTAATGAATTTGCACATAAAACTTAAAAAGTAAACTTCAATTTTTATGGGCGGATATGGAAGTTTGTCTTTGTTTACTTTATCATGGAGGGTCTCAGCTGCGTCGCATTACTAACTGCTGTATGGAGGCTGAACTTTACCCTGGCTAGCTCTCACTGCGAGTTAATTACATGCTTGAAAAAGAAGCTACATAACAACCACCAAGAGAGTAATTAAAATAAAATAGGTGTGAATTCTGTGACTTACACACACAACACAGTAACAGACGTGATGAAAAAATACTTCAATGGTCCAAAAACAGGGTTATTAGGAAAACACATGAAAACAGCTAAAAGTGCCTTTCACTTGAACCTGCTTAACTACATAAAAATCCATGTTACATTTTAGATGGTACCCTGCTGTCCTCCACTGCTGCAGAAAGACTCGGAATGAAGCTGCAGCTGCTGCTCCGACTGTCTTATCTGCCTCACTGACAATGGTGACATCAAGGCTTTGACAGATGTAATTTCCTTTGAAATTAATGAATGGTAAATAATTACTCTGCACACACTCACACACACACACACACACAAGCAACTAAGGAGGAGAGAGAGAGAAAGGAAGGAAGAGGGAAATGACAATCGCAACACCTCGAGCATGGGAGGAGTTAAAATGGGAAGATGAAGAGTTGGAGGATCTTCCAGAAGACCCTTAGGGGCAAGGATTTTTGTTTGTGGTGCCTGAAGTGTGCGTGAGTATTCGTTCGGTTCCACTCCACTGTCATGTCTAGGAATCTCATCTGTTCATCTGGAAAGTCAAAAGAAGCTTCCTCTCGAGAGGATCCCGTGTGCTTCATATTAGCATATCAAAGTATTCTTTTATTTATAATTCCATCTAAAGTAATTATTAAATGAACACTGTTAACTGCTGACTAGGGCTAAGACAGTTTTAAGGGGATCTGCATTTAGAAGGTGCAGGAGGAAGGGCGAGAGAGATCAAAAGTATGCTAATATGAGTGTAAAAAGAAAAAAAGAAGAAGCTAGGAGCATGAAGGTCTTTGACAACAGAGGTGGTAGAAAAGAAGTGTTCTATAAGATCTCACACACCAGATGTAGGAAGATCTATGAGAACTGACAGCATGTGACAGTTAGTTTTTTTCTCTTATTAAAAATGACATATCAAAAGAAATGTAAATATAATTTTGAAAAAAAATGTTTGGGGAATTATTTGCATTTTGTTACCATATGGCAACAGCATGCAACAATAAATCTGGATTCTCACTGCACACAATGGGAGGAAACCAATATTCTGCACTATGACACTATGACAGTATTCATCAGATATTATGTAAGACATGATGTGAAAACACTTTTGTCCAGTGTGTCCAATAGAAGTATTTTATTTTATTTTCCTTTACATTTTTTGCACTTCAAATTGCAGTTATTTTGTTGCATCATAACAATTGCAGTTATTTTGTTGCAGTATAGAACCATTATAGCAAGGGTGACATGCCCCCCCCTCACACTTTGTTTCATTAACCCCCCCCCCCTTTTTTCCCTCCCGACAACAGCAGAGACATAGAGCACTGCAAGTACTGCATGCAGCCCCCCAGGACAATAGCTGAGACCACCCCACACAGCCGATCCTGTTTAAGGGTCAGAGAATGGATGTATGGATGGATCATTCTTTTCTTACTGTCAGAGATAGATGTAACACAGTGGTTAAATGCATTAAGTGGTATGCTGAAGAAAGAAATAAACATTGCATTAAGCACCTTTGATTTCTTTCATAGGTGTTTCTGATCAGCTATGTTAATTAAGCCCATGCTGAGCTCACTTCAACATGCTCCATTCATTCAGTTTGAAAAGAAGGGATCCAGGTTGCCTTTAAATCAGTCTCTTGACATTCTTGCTGAATGTTGTTGGCTTAAATGTTCACTGTAAAATTTTTGCACCTGTGCCATAATATAATAACTGCTATAGATTGGGCGGATACTTTAGCAATCAAGGTCTGGAGGGTACTCAATCCATTAGACCATCTCCCAGGCCTCATTTTATATCTTAGAGTTTTAGAGCTACAGCAGGGTCACCTCCACTTTGGATTCTGCGCTGCTCAGGGCAATCAACAGAAATAGAGAAATGCTGAGAAATCTGTAAAAATGTAAAACTGAGGACTAATGGGGATCTGAACTGGACCAAACACAACTATTTCCATTTAGATGCACGATGGGTCTCTTGAGTGTTTGAGTTTTTCAGTTTGTAAGGACATTTTCAGTTTGTATAAAACTGTACATTCACCAAAAGTACAGGAGAGCTACTAAGCTAAAACACACTGTATACAGGAAAAAAGTGAAATAAACAAACAATCAACCTTTAAAAGTAAGCTGTTTACTTACAAACAGCAAGTTTTGTTTTGATGCCAACCAAAAGGGTTTTGGACTCTGCAGCGAATTGTGGGATCAGTGGTCACCACAGCAGGACACAGTTGGTGATTTACTCAATCAGCCAACAAATGGGTTTTCATCTGTGTTCCAACAGATCATCATTACCCTCACCCAGCACTGCCAGAGCTGGACCATTACACAATATGCAAGGACAACAAGCAGTTTTTCTTTAAATCCTTAGAACCCTAAAAATATTTTGCATTTTTTGTTTTCATTTAATTATAGTTGAAATTGTTATTTGTCCCATTTACTAGACTCTCCTGTAAAATGTGGGATCAGTGAGCACCATAGCAGGACACAGTTACTGATATATTGAATCAGCCAACTAGTGGGTTTTCATCTGTGTGCCAAATGATTGTTTATTATCCTTATACTACACTGCCAGAGCGTAACACAATGTGCACATGTAGGACAACAAACATTCTTTTAACCCTCATGACCCTAATGTCATTTTCTATCATTTTTTCAGTATATTATGGCAACAATTTTAAAGCATGTGTCACAATTTAGGGTGTTAATTCTAATTAGACAAGATAAGATAAACGTTTATTACTAATAAATGTTTAACTTATCTTATCTTCTTAGAATTAACATCATAAATAATAAACTAATTTCACTTTGTGCAATTGACTTTTAAAAAAACATATATAGCTGTCTTTACACAGTTTTGCCCTTATAGACTAATTAAAAAGCTACAAAGTCTTAAAATAGTCATGCAGACAGCCTGCAAAGTGCAAGCATTGGGCTGTAAAGATAAATATATATATATGAAACTTATGTTGTTAAACTTTCTATTAGTTTTGAAAAAAGGCCATTTGCAAACATCCTAAAAACCCTGGGGAAGGTTGAAAAAAAAGTTTGATTACAGCCTAAAAAGAGGCGATTCCACTACTCAACTCTCCACTTTTGGATTATTTACATTGTGAAGCGTGAAGGTCTTGCCTCAGTTCTTGACCTGAAGTCCTCAGGAGACACAGGGAAAACACGGAGGCAGGAAGATACAGGGAAGAGTCCAACTTGAACTTTTCAAACAGAAGTGGAGATACATGTGTAAGGTGGGTTATGATTAATGGATGAAGAGAAGTTCAAAAAGGCCTTGGTGGACGGAAGAATCGACCGTACCACCAAATAGTGTTTGCCTGCACTACACTCATATCAAAGCGCAGAGCAACTTTGATGCAAGTGCGCTGAAGGTCTTTCTGGATGAAAAAGTCCGCTAGTGGAAGAACCCAGTTAAACCAATGCATTTTATAGCATGTTTGCAAGGGTAAGCCAGGTGATATGAATGTCATTGGCATAGAAATGGATGTGTTTGACTGTATAAAGCAAGGAATGGTGATTTGACTCGTTGACAGGACTTTCACGCATAAGAAGGCAAACTATTTTTGATTTCATTTATTTTTTCATTTGTTTTTTTTTTCCAGTCAGGCCTCCTTAATTTCTCTCTAATTTAGTTGGAGGTTGTCAGGTCTGGGGTCTGTGATGGTGGGTGGCCACTAGAGGCCTCTCTAGTTTAAGTTTTGTATTTTGGGTTTTGTGGTTTGAACTTTTATTTTGAAAATTTAAGTTTCTTGTTTATTAGTCACAGCTGGGTGTCATTAGAGTAAGTGTTTGAGTTTGGTTATTGGTTGTTGGGTTTTTAGTGCATGTATTTAAGAGTTTGTGTTTTAGTTTCCAGGTGTGGGTCAACCCTCTCTATACTTGTTGTTGAGTTGGGCTCTCATGCACGTTTTATAAAAAAATAAAGACATGAAGCACTTTGAATATCCATGGTGTGTGTCCCTGCCTATCAGGCCTGGAAAAGGGGAACCTTCTCCAGGTACGATAGGTACAGAGAAAGCACAACAAAGCATGCATTTGGTCCAGTCAGGCGACTCTAAAAGTCCTTCTGAAGATCCTAGAATCAAGGCCAGAAAATAACTGGATTACCCATCAACCTCCATCATGCCATGTTTGTGCTCTTTAATGAAGTCACTCTTGTTTGTGTTTTATCTGACAGTGGTCCCTTGCAAAGACTACAAAGACATCCTGCCTTGCTACTCCATGTTTCATTTCACTCTCTCTTATCAGGCCCCTGTTAATACATTTATTTCTCAGGCTTCCTTTGCCTCGGCTTCCGGGGCACTGTTGCCTGTCTTACCACAAAAGCCCCCATTAAGGCAAGTACATGAATTGTGGTCAAAGTGGAGACAATTAGGAAGAGAAGCAGACACATGGATACTGTATGCAAATGCAGAAACACACCACGCATGTGAGATGGGACTCCATGACACTGTAATGTAATTTAAACCTAAAAATACAGGCTTAATGGCAAAATTAATTAAGCATTTCTTAGTTATCTCTACTCAATTCTACACTATTTCCATGTCATTATATAATTGCAGAAGTAATTACATAGTTTCATCGTGAATTACATTTACAGTCTGTTTTGATTATTTATTAAAAAAAAGATCATTCTAAAACAAATGATTTTATTCAGTACATTTAATGTTAAATGTATAAGCTCAAACACTGCTGCTTCGTCAAAGGTATATCACAATCGAACATCTCATCTGTTTATGAAAATATGTGGTACCTAAAAAGTGAAAGTTTAGAATTTGACAGATCTGCTTTGAGAGCACAGTGAGATATAATTCATATAAAATTCCAGCCTGTTCTTGACAGATCTTCATGAGTACTGATGTAAAATGCAACTTTTGAGAGATAATTAATGCTGTTGTTGATATCAATTAAGATATCGTCTGTTCTTTCAAACTGGGAGTAGAGTGGTAGAATCCAGAAAGAAACAAGACAGGATGAATGTGTGGTGAGAAAACCTGCTGTGTAGACTTCAATGAGCATGCACTCTTTGAAAAAGATGCCACATAGGGTTCTTCAAGTGATTTTATAGAAAAGCCTTTTTTGTAAATGAGTTATGTGGGCATGAAGAACCTTACTAGTATAAAAAATATCCTTAATGTAAAGACTCTTTATCCATTTAAAGGTTCTTTGAGGGTTTGCTGGAAGCTTCACATTTACAACTTTCTACACACTCACATCACATTTACAAAAAAGCAATCATTTGGCTGTTCACTGTCTGCCCACTGCTTCACTTGGTCTGCAGTTCCTTGGAAAATATCAGCCCTCAGAGTCATAACACACGTGTGATACTTTATATAAAGTTTATGACTTATAAAAATGATCCATTACTACAGTTCATACAGTTAATTCAGGGGCTCTTTGCTGCATACGGTTAGCTTTACAACATTAGCAGAAAGGCCAAAACAGACCAGAAGCATTTTTACTCATGAACTCTTGAGAATGTCTGGATAATTAGAGCTGAACATTATCTGGAGCTCGCACAGATGGAAAATAAACAGAAGGTGCCAAATTTTGTTTGGTTTTATCCAGAAATGTTTGTTGGTATCTTCATGTAAATGACCCATATTCTTCAGATGTTTGCTTTCTTCCAGTTTTGTGACAGTTGTGTAGGAACATCAGCATGCACCCTCACTTGCTGTGAATTCCCCAGAAAACGACCTAATTTATTCACGGATGGACACAACTGGGCATCACATAGACCTTGTACTAAACATGTAAAGTCAATTTAAAAGTCCAGTATGTTTCAGACATTTGTGTTTACACATTTAGCTAGAATGATGTCTGGAAAAGTTATGGGTTTTACTGCATGAAATGCTTTTTTTTTAATGAATGCAAAATATAGTCTTCATGTGGGAATACAAACTTTATGAGGTTTTGACAGTAAGTACAGAAACACTGAACATATGAAAAAAGAACCTTGCTTATTCTACACTCTATTTATATATCTCATATATCTCATGAGAAAAATGTTGTATTTCTCAACATTTTAATAAAGGTCCTGTTGGAGATTTGTTGGTATTCTCTTGCACACAATATAACAGCTATTGTAGTAGGTGTTGGTGCACCATCATGAACATCAGATGGCACCATCAGAGCAATCAGATGGATGGGGGGACAGGTCTTTACAGTGGATGGTGGCGGAGTGGACGTTGGAGGCAGAACAGGCTAGCAAGATCTGTGGCTATTGAAAGTGGGAGAGCTGAGAAACTGGAAAGCGAGACCACAGACAAGAACAGGAACAAAACCAAAAGTAGTGCCTTTGTGTGATGAGGAAACATTATTTCAGGATTCTGTACCTCAGCAGGACAGGCAGTGGTGGTCTGAACAGAGTACAGAGAGAGGAAGCAAATTTCAGCAGTCAGGCTGCAGCCAAATAACCAGGGGCCAGATTATTCACTTTCTAGGGACTTAATAGGGGCTTTAGATAGGAACAACACAGCAGAGACTTTGGTTATGGAAAGCACATCAGAGCAGAGATCTGGGAGGCAGAGAAAACAGCAGCCGCCCTTCCTTTATATTTAAAGTTCACTTATATGCTTACCATCCTGCAGTGCTATTGACACTGGAGCTATTGCAGAATGGTAGACATACAAGTGTACTTTAAATGTGGAACCAGAGAGACCGTAGAGACCACTGGAACAGTTCTTCTGTCCAAAGGTTAGTCCAAAGTCCACAAAGAGAGAAGCCAAGACCAAAACATAATCACATGGAACGGACACGTAAACGAAGGCACATGGAGGATGTAAACAACAACAACAGTAAAAAGACAAGGAGAATGTAATAAATTTGTGTTAGCCTTACATATCTATGCTCATTCAACATCATGAAAGATACACTTATGGCATTCACTAAATACACACAAACTGCAGCAACATAGACAACATGGTAAGGGTGCAAACAATGACAATTATGAGAAATGATGAGGGGAAAGATGAGGAGAAATGGGCCAGGGCAGAGCTGGAAGCTTCCACATTGGGCCAGCCTTGTTGAAATAACAATAGCTGTATACTGGCTACTTCCAACCAAAAATAAACCATTTTATACCGTTTTATTTATTTCCTTAATGTCTGCCATCTGTGAGGTTTTATGTACCAAAAACAGCTGTGATTAATTTGTATACAATTATTTTCCAACCTCTGTTTCAATCTAGAATTTAACAAACAGTGTTTTGTCCCTGTACCTTTAAGACTAATATATGAAAATTAATCCTGATGTGACGGCTGCCCTGTATTGAACTTCGTTCCAGCCTGAAATATTCCTTATAACTTGAATTGGCAGGACAAACCTGCTGTAAAGTGACTGAATAGGAGGATATATGCGTTGATTTTTCTGTGTCACAAAACTTAAAAGAGGCTGTTCAACGAAATTTTAAACCTTCTTTGATGTACATCACATCATTTCTCTGATACTGTCTTTCTGTAATATGAGCCCTTGAAAAGAAACAGAACAAAGAAAAGAGCTTGACTGTTCCTACTAAATGACACAAAATGAGTAGCAATGAATGTGTATATGCATGGTTGTTTACAGGCGGAAAAGAAAAAAATGATGCCAAATGACTCCATTTGCCATATTTGAAATTTCTGGAAGTTCAGCCAGAACAAAGAAGAGTGGTGAGAGAGATTTACAGAAGCCTCTGTTTTAGTAAGTCACACCACCAGGATTACACAACATGCAGTAATAATAAGGGGATGCTAAAGCAATGCAGCACAAGACATGGCCACCTCCTGTGCCAAGTGTTCATGGGGCATCACAGATGGCAAGGACAGCACATTGAAAATGAATTCTCAATACTGTTCATCTGAACTGCATGCACTGATACCCTCTTTAAAACCCTCATAACTAAGTGGCATTTTTGCCAAAGGAGCTAAGTGGTTTGGTGCAGTCTGGCAGATTTATTTCCCTTAAATGTTAAATATGTACTTTGTAATTAGGAAGGAATTATTTCAGGTAGCAACCCCCCCAACACACCAAACACACCAACCCCAATGAGCCTTTCATCGGTGGACTTGGATCTTTTGAATTTGTATAATGAAATAAAATGGTTTTCCCCATACCTCTTAGCTAGTAACATTGTGCTATGTTGAGCTGCTAGCTAGCAATGAGAAAGGGGAAGGGGGAGAGCACAAAGACAGTGTCACTGCTACAGTAAACAATACGATTGATTCAGACAAAATGCAGTTTCATTTATTTTTTATAAATATTAACTTGCTTGCTCAGCTGTGATGATGAAAATCCTTTTTGTTTCTAAAACTACATTCTGTGAGGGTGGCCTAGTGGTTAGGGTGTTGCCCCTCCAATCAGAAGGTTGTGGGTTTGAATCCCAGCACTGCTAGCGTCATCACTAAGGTACCATCCCCACACACTGCTCCCCGGGCACCCCTCATTGGTGGCAGCCCATTACTTCATTTGGTGAACGGGTTAAATGCAGAGAAAAAATTTCACACTATCCACACTCTGCTGTGGTGTGTTAACGTGTGGCTATAAGGGGTCATTTACTTTAAGTCAGTGGCTTATACATAACTTTTTAATGACTAATGAGAAGAGACAGTTCAGAGATCACAGACAGTACCAGGCAACATTTTGTCAATCATTGCTTTTGCTTGAACATATGTTAATAAAATTATTGATGCATTCATTTACCTATTTGAGTATTTCTGGAGAGTATTATTTTGACCTTTATTTTGATTTACACTATTTCATTCTGGTTTGTCTCTGTGTGTCTGTGCAGTCATAATGTAAGCAATTTCCTCTTCTGATTCTGATTTCCAGAACAAACATTCAAAACATAAACTGTTATTTTCCCCAGTCAACATCATTAAAGCAAGCTCAACCCTGCTCCTCATGAAGCTGTATGAGAGAGTCAGGAGTGGACAAAACTGCATCACAGCAAATGTGGACTACACTAAGGAATCTAATTTGAGTTTAACACTTTTTTGATTACTGTTTAATTCCATAAGTTATTTTGTAGATGTCTTTTAACAAGGGAAAATTCTTATATAGTAGAGTTTACAGATGGCTGCCGATCCAGTTTTTCTTCTGAAATCAAGGGTATTGATATGGAGTCTGTTCCCTGTTTCTTTCAGTAGCAGTCTTTAATCATCAAGGAAGGCTTACTGCATTCGGCCACAAGAGCATTAGTGACGTCAAGTACTAATGTTGGATGATTAGTTCTGCACCACAAACATCTTAGAGGTACTGGATGAAATCACAGTTCCATTTCTGTACAGTCCAAAGCTGGGGGGTTTTACACCCTTAATTTGACGCTTGGCATTGGAAATGGTGACCTTAGTCTTGTGTCTAGCTCAGGGGTTGGCAACTTTTCACAGTCAAAGAGCCATTTGGACCTGGTTTCCACAAAAGAGAAAACACCGGAATATCTAAAATAAAGATAACACTGCATATATTGTTTTTTACTTTTTTGCTATGTATACAAACTAGGCTAGTGTGTTGCTTGTGAAATTTTATTTATTAAAAAAAAAAACATTTAGAACAAAAAAGCAAACAAATTGTATTTTAATGTTCACAATCTTCAAATTTCGAACAATAAAAAAAAAATGAATAAAAATAAAATACACAACACTTAGAATGGCTGACAGCGTCAACTGACGTAATCAGAATCCGAATCACGTCAATTGACCTATTGGAGCAGCAAGCATGCTCTGTAAGAGACATATGGTTGTGGTGTAGGCACATGTACACACGTATCTTTACATGTTGTTGTTTTATACTGTTGTGCTTGAGAGACACCATCGACCGGAATCAAATTCCTTGTATGTGTTGCTCACATACTCGGCCAGTAAACGCGATTCTGATTCTGATTCTGATTCGGTGACTGGCGCTGTACGACGGGCTCTGGGTCCAAAGTCCACTAGACACTTGCTGTGTCTGCTGGCTGCAGCTGGATGTCTGCCGGCAAGCTGCAGGACTAAACGCCCGAACAAACTGCAGCAGCGGTCATATCCAGAAGCAGCTTGTGCGAATCTGGGTACTGCATCAATTGACGCACACAGCCGTTATATGTATAGCCAGTTAGCCGTTCTAGTGTTAGGAGAAAAACTTTCCGCTGGTTCGACTCCATGGATCCAGAGTGCAAGTTCCAATCAAAGCGTGTTGCAAGTATTTTGGGTGCATCATGGTTCTCATATACCTCTGGAAAAGCACCTTTACTGATGTGTTTACAGTGGAGCTGATCGGAACAAGGAATAGTTGTGATCGTTTTACCATCTACAATAGAAATATAGCCTTTTTTATTTAGGGAATATGGATTGTTTTTTCTCTCAATGCCCTGCATGGACCTCTCCACCATAAATTAATTTTCAAAACAGTTTAAGCCAAAACCATACTTTCTTAAAAACTATGTGGCTCCAGGTGAAAAGTCATGGTTTAGGCAGATAAAACTGTCAAGAATGATTTCAATCCTCCGGGCTCAGAAGAGATAAGGTCTGAGCTCTATATGGTACAGTGCTCTTTGCCATGATCTCCTCTGTGACACAACAAATAATAATAAGAGTTTCTCTCGGTTGACCGTGAGAAGGGTGACATCTACCCTGGATGTGTGAAAGCTAGGATGACCGGGGCTCTTTTGGGACGGACATGATGCTGTGGTCCTGGAAGAGCCTGAAAGAGAAACCTTGAGGCTTAGCATGGCTTAGGGAAGCAGAACAGGGGCTTACAAGCCTGAGGGCTTGTGCCCTGTGCTACTTTGCAAGCATTCTATTATTTTAGAATTTAACCTTTAAATCCTGCATGATCCATTCAGAACTCCTCTTAGCAAAATCCCAGACAGTGCAACCTTGTAAGAGTAGAGGTATTGTTTACTCACTGTTGCGTAAGAGGTTGCATCACCATTTAGCTCAAACAAACCAAATTCTGCAACTCTGTCCCTTTAAAGTAATCTTAAACACCTGCTGTCAGCTTTGATTACACAAATTTGTGGCCCATGAAAAACTAAAAAAGTGCAATTATATTTCCATTAGAGACAAAGAAAAGACAGCAGGCTTTGTACAGAGTGTGATAAATTGGAGGAGCATTCAGTTCTGTTTGTTGATTTTTCCTGATTTTATGCCCAATTTAGTCATCTCCAATTCCATGAACACTGAGAGGTTGAAATCTAGCACATGCATCCTCTACATCTTTTCAAACTGCCACTAACGCTACATCATTGGAAGGCTTAACACAAGATCTTTGAACCCGGGAGAATTTTAAGTTTCCAGCCTGATGTTGGTGGGGAAAACCTGCAGAGGGAGGGGATCCGGAGAGCAGCAAGCGCAGAGCATGTAGGAGAACAAACGCCAAACAAAGCTCATCATGAGGCCTGACACCTTGAGCATCAACACAAACTGATGGAACTTCCATATAAAGAGCTTTTTTGCTGTATGATGACAGTTTACCATTTGTTGCGCTTCTGGCATGGAATTGTGCTGCTTGTGTTCTAAGGGTTAAGTGAAGTTCAAGGGAAGATCAAAAAACTCCCAGACACGTGCCCATAGGTACTCTCAGATAAAACTGCTCATACTCTGTCAAGAAAGATAAAGCAGAATTCCCATATGACAGCAAAGACCTGCAGTGAGGTTTATCTGACAAAACCATGATCTGCATGGAAGAGATATTACAGGGAAACCTGACTATGGGCATTCATTGTCCTGCTTTGTCCTCCCAATTATCCTGAGAGATATTTCTTTAAGTCTTTCTTTATATCACACCACAAAAAAAAAAAAAAAAAGACCCTGGAGAAAATCAGACCGTGCACTTTCAGCTCCACATTAGTGAACAGAGTGAGGCTAAACCTGAAGCCTGCACCATTAACAAGAGATCATCAGCTCCAGAGAGCAGAAAGCATGACAATTAGAGGATGCACGAATATAGGCACTGATTTGAGAGGCCCGGCGCAATCACTCTCATGAAATAATGAAGCATTGTTCTGATGAAAAGCAGAAAGAGTGCCAAAAGAAAAAAATAGAGCAAGCAGTTATCACAGCAAACAAGTATCAAAGTGATTAACCATGATGTCTAATGAAAAAGAGAGGCAGGATGCTTTATGAATTTGAATGGAGAAGGAATATCTAAAGACCTCCTTTGGCATGTCCTTTGATGTACTTCATGATCAAAAATCATATTCCCAGAAATATCAGTACAGTGAAATTCTGAAACCAACAGACAATTTAATCTTGTCAGGTCATGTAAATACTCAGGCTGCTGCATCCTGAACATTATTTGGCCTTTAACCATTTTTTTTTTTTTTGCTTTTATTTGTTTAAAAAGCTCAAAGACAAAAATAAACTTAAATCAAGGTCTATTAACATCCTGAAGTAGGAGGTGAGGTCTGAAATGCCTCAGAGATTAAAGAGCCGTCCCATTTGTTCATGTGCATTTTTAAAAGCTGCACCTAAAGCAAAAGAAACATAGACAGCACCTTTTTTTCGTAGTGGTGGACTTTATCTTTAGAGAGCCAGATTTTCAAATTTATTACATTTCATTCACTTACAAGCACTCAAAATTCATTGAATGCACCTGCGTTTATAAGATAAGTCATTTATCTGTGCAAAAGTTTGGGCAAATTGCATAGTTTGTTGATTTTTGAGGTGAAAAGAAATTAACATAATCAAAGAAAATAAGATTTTCTGCACATGTTCATTTTAAAAAGTGTGTGTGTGTGTGTGTGTGTGTGTGTGTGTGTGTGTGTGTGCAATATTTATAATATGAAAAGCAATATTAATTATGATATGTGCAAAAGCTTGTACACCCTAAAGTCTGACAACTTTAGTATCTTGTCATGTCTTTATTGACTCATTAAAACTGATTAGACAGATCTAGAATTGTCACAGGAATTGTAAGCTAACAATAATTGATTAATAAATAAATGGACTCTTCTAGGAAGCTGGACGAACATTTGAAACTGAAAATGACGCCTACAAAGCGGTAGAGAGTTATAAAAATAAAAGCATGTACAGTTTGCAATTTTCACTGTACAAAATGAAAAAGAACATTTTGTGTAGCTTTATTAGGCATGTGGGTGGATCTGTAATGCTTTGGGATTGTATAGCAGCAAGTGGCAAGAGAAACACTGGGGAAATGGAAGAATGGATTCCACTATATATCAGTGAATTCTGGATGAAAAGTGAAAGTCAAGAAACACGCTGAAAAGAGCCTGGATTCCACAACAAGACAACATACCTTCAAATCCCCCATGAACTACTTCAAGAAACAGAACCAGAAAACTATAGAGCTTTTATAAGCTGTGATATCTGTGAGAATGGGGACGTTATTGGGTTAGTTATTTATCATTTTATTTACATTTATTTTAAAAGTTTGTCATTTTTTTATTTAAAATCATCCTCTAAAATTAACACACTTCTGCACAATTTCATACAATTTAATGCCGATATACATAACAGATAAACCATTTTGAAAGAAAACCAAGCTTCACTCTTACCTAAGGAGTTTCTGGCCATCCCACAAATGTATGAAGACTCAACACTGTGGGTCTGAGAGGATGTGCAGCTGTCCAAAAAGTCACTGCTGAGAAAAGGGAATGGACATCAAAGAAAATCTCCACAGAAATCCCCAGACTAGACCTCTGAGATGTGGGGGAAGGTTTAATGGAGTGGAGAGTGTTAATTTGTCATTTGGATTATTACAGATGGTGAGAAGCAGAAAAAAAATGCTGTAGACATCTAAGACTAAGCTTTTACAAGAAGCTTTCATTATCAAATCCATTATTTAAACCCAACTAGATCTACAAAATGCACTACTAGGCCCAACCAAAGTTCTTCTGAACAAATGCAAGCAAAACCTCACTGCAATGTTTCAACATCTAGAGCCTCACCAGAAGAGAAGAGGATCTTACCCATTAGTACACTTTACAATAAGACTACCCTTATACAGGGATTATGAATGATTTATATTCAGGTTGTTAATTAGGTTGTAGACAGTTTACAAATCATTAGTAAGCAGTTATAAACAAGTTATAACAGTTGATGCAGGTTCACTATTGGGAAGATCTCTGATCTTGCTAATTGCTGAGCTTATCTTGTCTCTTTCCCAGAAAGAATGTTAAACTGTCAACTACATCAGGTATGTGTTAACTTGCTATTACCATTAAAACACCAGGTCTTGCTAAATAGTGAGCCTGCATCAATTTATGACAACTGTTATAACTTGTATATAATTGCTTATCAATTATTTATAAACAGTCTGCAACCTAATTAACAACATGCTTATGAATAATTTATAAACCCTTTATAAGGGCAGTCTTACTGTAAAGTGAGATCATGAACATTGGACAAACAGGTATCTACAAACATTTGGACATACAGGGTAGTACCTACAAAATCCCATGAGAAATAAATAATATTTTAAATCCATCCACTGAAAGTCTGAGCATCTACAAGCTTAACCGAAATGTCTGCTAATGACCAGACATTTCCAAGCATGTCAGTCCTTTAAAATGAGATTTCTCTTCTGTTTGTTCATTATAGAGCTTCACTGATTGCTGTTTCTTCCCATGAATGTGAATACGTTTGCTTTTGCAGTTTCATACCCCTCTTTGGTAAACGAGTACCTTTTTTTTGCCAGTGTACATTTCCATTTGGCATGAAAATAACCCAAAATTCATATTCATGAGCTGAAGATATGGATTCTTTCAACAGCTGATCAAAGAGTTCTATGATGCCTTTCCATTACTAGCAATTAATGCACCATGTCTTCATGAGCGCGGCTGTAATGAAAGCAAAATGCAAACATACACTCCGCTTGAAACAGTTATTTTCAAGAGAGAAGGAATGTCATGGTGTTCTTTTTGACTGAATGAATCAAAGTGCAGGAGAAGTGTTTTTTAACCCAGGGGTTTCAGGTGTATGCATTCACATGCATACACCTGTCGCATAGAGATGTATGATGTTATTTCTGGTTCAGTTTGTAGCATATCTGAGGCAGAAGTAAGAAGTAACTGAGAAAATGAGAAACAAAGAAGGAAAAAAAGGAAAAGTCTGGGATTAGTTTGGACTTGCCATTGTGTAATATGTCAGTATTATTTATACATTATTTATATAGCTGTTACGTTCAATAACATACTCCTAACCACCATTTGTGTTACTAGTAATTCACTTAACTGTAAGTTACGAATCTATAGAATATATACATCAGCATTTCTACATATAGCATTGTGTATTTCATATTGAGGATTTTCTGCACTTTTTATTTAATTTATTAAGACTTTATATATTAGTCTGTGCAGTCGTAACATAAGCATTTTCCTTCGGGATCAATAAAGTTTTCAGATTCTGTAATAGTGTCTGGTGCTGGACATTTAGGGGGTTAAAAGTACCCTTGATTATGCATAGTTCATGTTCACATATGGCATTTTCAACCAGGCAGAGCGGTACTGTCAACTCTTGCATCACACTGGAAATGATGAAACCATATAGAATCTTCAGAGAATGCCACTTACTTTCATGACTCAGTGAGAAGAAATGTGTACTAGGCCAGAATATGGATAGTTCTGGGTACGGATTAGACACCTTTACAAATAAATCCCACACTGGAACTGAGAAAGAGAGATTGCAAATGAAGAGTAAATCCAGCAGATTTATCCTATCCTATCAGTTAAGTCAATTTAGAGCCAATTTGTACATCAAACATCATCAGTCCTTCAGTCAGTGGTAAAAGACCCCTGAAAATATACTTGGAGCACATAGTTGAACCTCATCAGGTTATTGTGATTGAAATTCTTAAAAACGCTAGACAAAATGCACCTACAATATCATGATATATTCCATGTAAAACAACATTACACCTCTCCATCTGATTCCACTGATCACTGGTTGCTAAGTAACAACAATGAACCATATCTACACTGTATGTTCAATGGTGTCCAGATGTTTCTCTCATTTGGATTGAACCTAAATTTTAGTGTCAATGAAGAATTACAGCTGGAAATTCATTTTAGACTTGACTTGGCCCAGAGTGTGTTGACCATTATGACTGGTCCTCAGAGTATTATGACTGGCTCATAGATCTTCTGACCTGTTTGACATGGGCTGGTGCTCACAATGTGTCAAATATTAAATGATCTACTGTGAACAAATCACCAGGAGGTTCTCCATCATTGACAGTTTAAGCATTGAAAGAACCATTCATGAGTTATCATGGTTCTATACACAACCTTTTAGAAAATAACTTTTGAAGAACCCCCCTTTACGGGTGTTCCTTTTTCCAATCATTAAACGGTCAGAAAATATGATGATAATGATGATTTTATCTATCTATTCATCTATCCATCCATCCATCCATCTATCTATCTATCTACCTACCTACCTATCTAGCTCTTTATTTATTATCGGCCAGTGTTTATCTCTGGAGTTTGTACATGCTTAGTTTAATACACCTGTTAGCTATGGGTGTGGCTAAACCAACTGAACTCTTAAAGTAATTGTAAACTTAAAGTAATTTGGAAAAAAAGATCTTAATTATACTCTCCTATTTTTTTGTACTACTGCTACTAATGAATACTAATGAATTCATTTACAGCTGATAAGTAAAGTAAAGTAGCCCCTTATAGGCATGTGGAGTGTGGGGACCGTACCTTGCTCAGGGGTACCTCAGTGGTGTCAGCAGCAGTCCAGGGATTCAAAGCCATGAAATTCTAATCTCAGGGTGAACTCCCTAACCACAATGTCTTTTTAAGCTAAGCAGTGGCAGTTTAGCCTGGTCTGTCTTTTCCTTATGCTTCAGGAGCAGATATCATAAGAGAGGCATCAGGGCAGATCTCTGCTCTTCTTTGTGCCCTTCCTCTGCTTTAATATGCAACTAGATGTGTCTTTGATTAAACTATCAGAAGAGTCCAAATCTCCTGTTACCCTCCCGCTCACCAGTGCAGGGTGGAGGTGGTGCTGCATCTCAGGTATTTGGTCACATTTAACTAAAAGCAAATAGTACCCTTTCTTGAGTAAAATATCTGGTAAGGAGCTGTCAACTGCTATTTCAGCCTCTGCAGTTTATACCCTCACCTGCCATGTGTTATTTATGTCTATATAGTGAAGTACAGTGGCATTTGGCTGACGCTCTTATCCAGAGTGACATAGAATCATTACTTACTGGGACAGACTTAGTCATTAGTTACAGAGACAGTCTTACAGTCATTAGTTACAAAGACAGTCTTACAGTCATTAGTTACAGAGACAGTC
>JBBJLS010000140.1:19720245-19733361 GCA_037577275.1 Bryconaethiops microstoma | reverse complement strand
TCAGAGATTAAAAAGCATGCAGCTCCCAGAAGCATGTTGAAAAGGCCAAGCCACACAATCAATCTACCCAATCCAAAATGTCCTTTAAAAAAACACAGACATGCTGAAGCAGACAGAGACAACCATTGCTTTGGCTATCGGAGATCACTGCTTTTTGTCGTGTGACCATGTCGGTTCAGCATGCAAGGCAGCACTCCCCGATTCCAATATAGGCCAAAATGTTCCGTTTCACTGCACCAAATGCACCGAGATGATAAATGGTGTTTTGCCTCCATACTTTATTCAAAAGCTGGTGGTTGATATTGGTGGCAACTAATACAGCCTCCTGCCTGTTGAAAGTCCAGATGTCAGCATCTCCAATTACACAGGTCAACAGGTCAAAATCATCAGAGATAAGTTTATGCGGGTTTTGTAGTGTTTTCATGCTGATTTCAAATCTGTGTTTAGTTTCTCCTGCACATACAGTTTTTGTGATGATGCTAGTTATATATTGCATGATAGTGGTATAATTAGCATATAATACTCATATGCTAAGCGTTTTTGAAGAAACTGTGGTAGCTGACTATGCCACATATCTATGCCACAGTGTGCACCTATCTGACTTGGCACTGAAAACTTTTCAAACAGTTACTTGATTGGTGCCTGCGGTTTAATAAAAACCGCATGCAAGTCTATTGCAAATCTAATTCAAAAAGTTGATGCGACTGGAAAAAAATGAAAGCAAATCTGAAATCAGTATGAAAAACTGGTTTAGAAAAGTGTGTTGTGGTTACTGATGATTACAAAAAAAAAAATTGTTGACCTGTGTTGTGGCAGGGACTGAATTTGAAGATTAACCATTTGGAAGCTAAATACTTAAACAGCATATTTTTGTCCATTTTTATAGAAAACAGTCCATTTTATAGAAAACTCTGGTTCTAGAAGGCCAATTTTAAGCACAGTTTGGTGACTTCGCTGCTTAACAGCCAAGTTTAGTGGGTGTGTTTAGGGCAACTACCAAGTTGTGCTAGACACTGGACCTCCTGAAGTGCATCCCTGTTTTAGAGTGTCAGGGAGCACCTAAGAAAGATTACTTAAGATAGAGTGTGTTTCCATGATGCTACTCAGGCAGTATTGTTAGCTACATTTGCCTTATAGCTCCTGTACAAAACTACAGAAGCAGATTTCAGGCACCATACATACACTATATGGACAAAAGTATTAGGACAGCTGATTATTACACCAACAGGGAATTTAATGACATTGCATTACGGGGAATCGAACCCTGACAAACAGAAAAACAGATGTTCCAATAAATGCCCCCACATTTTATACATTCTCTTACCCAGGAGGATGAGGATACAGAGTAGAATGGCGATGAGCGCTCCTGTGCTGAGGCCTGCGGAGGAGAAGAAGGCCTGGGGCTGGCAGACAGGTGCTCTGATTCCTCTCCGACACGGACACACTCGCAAAGTCAGAGTGCTGGTACTGCTGAGCTGGGGCTCCCCTCCGTCCCACACCACCACAGCCAGCTGGTGCAGCTCCTGCTCGGCCTGGCTGAAACCCCACCGCCGCGCAATGATACTCGCACTGCTGTCTGTCAGAGAGAGAGAGAGTGAGAGAGAGAAAGAGAGAGCCCCATGATTACTCACAGCAGCCAGAGAACACAGTACAGGATCTGCACAACCAGCCAAAAGTTTTTAAATAAAATAAAGTCACTTGAGTTGAAGAACTATGAACTGTGGCACCTGATTCCATAAAAATTGAGAATGCTGTGTAACATCAAGAACTGTGTCAGTCAGAATGCCTTGTATTTTAAAAGCGGTGGTCCAGTGTCAGGTCAGACAATTTGAAATGACTTGACATTTAGAGTCCAACATTTAACATTTAGATTTCGCATTTAGATTTCACATTTAGATTTCACATTTAACATTTATATTTAGATTTAACATTTATATTTAGATTTCACATTTAGATTTATATTTAACATTTAGATTTAACATTTTACATTTAGATTTAACATTTAGATTTAGATTTAACATTTATACAGCAAGTTAAAATTGATGAAATTTAACACTGTTTTTTGAACATATTTATCTCTAAATGTGAGAAAATTATGCTAAATGGTGAAAAATTGACACCTCTAAAATTGTTAAGCTGGTTTTACAAACGGCACCCCATATGTATATACACGTATATTACAAAATACAGTGTGACAGCAACTCTTTTTTCTTTCTGGACCACAGGACGGAACCTCTGACACTTAAAATCATTACATCAAGCAGCTTATTTTGAGTTGAGCTCATTTTTCAAGCTTCAGTGTGCACACTATATGTGCACACTATATTTCTGTGTGATCATCTATGCTACCATCTACTTTCAGAACCAGTTTAACTGGAAACATTGTTATAACTGACTATTGAACTGCAGTAAAATAAAACTATTGATCACAATCTGTAGAAAATATTTCAGTCTTTTGTAAGTGATGAAAACTGGTTTTTTTTTACTTGAATACTGACTGAAGGCACTATTCAATATTCATTATGAAGATATGAGCAGCCAGAAAGCCCAAGCTGTTTGAATAGATTGTGGATTTTCACAGTTCAAATTATGCCGTAGCTGCTAGCCTCCTAGGCTTTTAAAGACCTAAAGACTAAAGGGAGCTCATTACAAAAATAAAAAAAACAAAAAGATGTTTGGGAGGTCGCTAATGGCTAAACAGGGATGAGAGATCAGCAGTTTAATTGTACATCTTTACTGAAAATCTGATATGCAACCATTTTAAATGGATACTGATACTGTATCTTAACAACAAATGCTGTAGATATTTAATCATTTTAATTCACTTTAAAAATTGAAATTTTTTATTTCAATAAAAAAGTATTAGCATTACATTTTGGTTTTGCTTGTGTTAAATAGGATTTTCTGTTTGATGAAACATCTACAAAAACAAGAGATAAGTAGTCAGCCATATAACCTCTGGTCTTATGTGTATGATGTAGGCCCAAATTTGACTTTCCTAATTCCTTATGTTTGCCCATCTCTTTCTGCAATAAGAGATTCAGTGAAGTCATATTCAGTAACTGGACAGTGCTTGAATGTCATTGATTTTCACTCTCAAAGCATTCAACATTCATTGACAGGCAGTAGTCACGTAAATATAAAATCAGTATTCAAATTGGTATATGTGGTCATCAGATTTTTATCTGTTACCACCACAGCTAAGCCAAGCCTGTCCATTTTCACCATTATGATATGGATTCTGAGCCAAGATTCGATCCAGCATTGGGTGAAATAGAAAAGACTTAATTAGTTTAACTAACTAGCAGCAAATGAATTTGTGCAGAGGTCTTAACATCAAGTTATGGCAAAAAGTAAGGGGTTAAGGAGTGCACAACTCTGGTCCTGGGGGCTTCCTGATGATTTGCTTCCATTCAGCCACAAGAGCATTGGAGTGGTTGAACACTAAGCTCACTTCATACTCTGTAGCACTGCCAAGCTGAAACAGGAATTTTCCTTTATTAATCTGGTGCTGAAAGTTAAAAGCATACAATCAATTGCTGTAAAGTGTCATTAAATTCTACAGACTAAAGATTTCCATTTACTGATGGTAAAGGCCCAAACCTTGAAAAGCATCACCAAACCTTACAGTCCATGCCAGATTCTTCCATCAGCTGGTGAAACATGATTCATCACTCCAGAGAACATGTTTCTACTGCTCTGTTTCAACAAGTTAATCAATGTTATTTATTTGTTTGTTTTATATTTAAAAGGTCAAATAAAGGAAGTTATTTTTTATTGTGGCTGAATTCTTAAGGAAAGATTTATTTTGTGATAGGAAGCGTGAAGAGTGTCAGTTTTTAACAGATCACTGTGGCGTATCTTAAATGATGCAGGTTAAAAAATACACTAAGCACAAACTTCCAGTCAAATGAAAAATTCACAAATACCATACATTTATAATTACGCATTTAAAAATAAATAAATAAAAAATGACATTCATTTCTGCTGTGCTGCTGGAACTGCAGTACACTAACAGATGATAAAAAACAATTTAGTTGTCTTTGACTCTCCACATTTTTTTCACCTCAAAATATCTTACAGGCAAGAGGGCCCCTTGCTTCAGTTACTAGCTTTTAACTCAGTTACTTCTGCTAAGTATATTGTTACAGTAGAAGCAGTAACAGGGAAGAGAATCCTTTCAGTCGTGCCTAAGTATTACTGACTGAAAGAAATTAGTTTCACAGATTCTGACCTTGTCTATGCATTCAGAATAGATAAAACTCAGTGTTACTAAATCTCATTACATTGACATAAAAAAAAACATTTGTCAGCCAAGATTTTGATATTCCGTAGATATCTTGCAGATAAAGACAAAACTGTTCCTTATAAAATAAAGCCAGTTAGCTTTGCCTCATTGTCTCATAGCCATGTGTTGGTGTGTAAATCAAGAAGGTCCTGGTTTTGATTTGCAACCAACATTCCTTTCTGTGTGGAGTTTGCATGTTCTCCCAGTGTCTGCATGGGTTTCCTCCCACAGTCTAAAGAAATGCATGTTATGTGAATAGATGATGTTAAATTGTCTCTAGGTATGAATGCAGATGTGTTTGCTTTTGCAATGGACTGGCAATCTGCCCAGGATATTTCTCCACCTTTCGCCCAATGATCGCAGCGCAGAGGATGGATGGATGTTTTCTTATTTTTATACCCAAAGAGGTGAGATGATGAAAACTTGGTTTCATAAACAACGATTTTTTTTTCTTTTATTTCAATTTTTTTTTTGTAACTCAAATGTTCCAAACAGGATGGAAATCAATATGGTAACTCAGCAACAACATGAAACTGGTGAGGAGCTAAAAGATGAATATGGCTTAAGAGAAAATATGATCTGTCAGACAAACATACATCCTCCCACTTGGGTATCCTCCTGTTTGCATCCTGTCACACATTCATTTCTCTTTCCTGTCACTTCAGTATAAAAATTGCTTCTGACATCATTATCTTTCTGTGCTAGCTGCCATGCAGACAAGGTCAGACTCTTGGGAAAACAGCATAAATTTATGACTGCGTCGTCTGCCTGATGGTCAGTGCCAATCTGTCCCCAACATACCGAAACCAATCCACAGTCTACATACTGCGTAGAAAACAGACTGGGACCACATTATCTCAAGGGTCGTGGGCCACAAGTGAGAAGGGAAATCAGATTGAGGAGCCTCTTTTTTGTCTGTTGGTGGTCTCTTCATGGTAAAGACCTCCTGCGGTGTCAAGCATAGCTCTGATGGCAGTGTATCACTGTCATTCCCTGTTTTATAGATTACAGACATGCTGCACAGTGAGTCATACAGCCATAGAAATCATTTGTGAAAACCCATCTACCGAAGGTAATACATTATAAACATTACATACTTTATTCTAAGTAGTATGAGTATGAAAATGAGTATAGCTGGGGAAGAAAAGAGGTGGGGGATTTGTCTTTTGCCACTATTAACCAACACATCTTGTAATCCACACAGTGTCATCACTGCAATGTGCCTTTTGATATTCATATGTTGTTCCTAGATTCCTCTCAGGCAGAATCTGGATTATTAGAAGAAAAGCATCTTTCTAAATAGCCAAGGTTAGGTGGCTCTTTGCGCCGTTTGATCTCTCATCATCATCCTCAGCCCACTCTCTTTTATCCCATAATTGATTCGCTTAAGGGCCGAGATGCTTTATTCATCAATGCAAATAAATAATATTTGGACCCAGGGATAATGCACCCCTTATTCAGTCAAGGCATCTTTTGTCCTTCTCTAAAACACCCACTCATCTGTTTGAGGACAGTCAATTAGGTTCTAAAAAATATCAAATGCCCCCCTAGTCAATGCATAATCAGGGTGCAGTAAGCTTTAAAATCTGGTTAATATCTTTCTTTGAGCATAACAAATGCATTACTATGCTCCTTGAAACCGACATTTACAAACAGTAGTCTGATAAACTTGTTTATGGGTTTAAGTATAGCAGTGCAATGAGCAAAAACCAACATGTTCACGGGAAGTTACTATGGTGGAAACAACTGCTACAGGAAGTGTTTTGTTTGTGTTATTGCCAATGCAGCTTTCACTCGTCACTAAATATATTCAGAGATCCTTGGAGATCCATAGTCTTGACGTTAGTTGGAGATCTTGGGCCCCCAAGTGTCAGAAAACCTGCCTTAACCTGCCTCAAAGGCTGTTGAGAGCCTATCATCCTTCCTTTGGACTGGTATTCTCACAAAGATCCTCTGAAGATTTCAGCAAGGCCCAGGTCATCATATCCCTCCTCAGTACCCCACTGACAGACCTTCTCACAGATAGCACACTTCCAAATAATCAATTAAACCCTCAATCTGTGGCAGTGACCCACTCTGTGAGACTTTATTGGACTCTTAGCCTTGCTTGCTTCAGAGTGTTTCTTCTTTGGTTAGAGGGAGCACCTCGGGATTCTGAAATGTTTTCGCTTACCTGAGCATTCATTCTGTGGAACTTGGAGGAGGACACATTCAGTGGCTTGTCCTCTTCACAAGACTTTATGCTACAGGCAGCGAGGGAGAAGTTGCTGCTTTTGCTACAGAACACTACACAAATGTCGCTTAAGGAAATCAAGGATCAAGATGTCAACATTTACATCAGCTCATGTTCAGCTTCTGTCCTTTGTGTCACTATGAAGGCCCTATATCACTGTCTAGCAGGTAAACATGTTATCGTACATACATATATATATATATATATATATATATATATATATATATATCTCAGTGGGCTTTGTTTATGTTCCCTGTGATTTTCTGCAAAGTTACCTCTCCTCATAACCTGCATTTTAGTGGTTTATAGATCAGTATTATACATTGCACCTCCTCACTGTGTACGGGATGCTGAGGAACCATTCCATTATGTTTTCTTGCACTTTAACCTTCCAGAGGCTTTCACATCATTTTGTTGTACCTAATATATAATCCCATATATGAAAAGCTCTCTAGAGATTCTAGAACATCCTGTTCTTTGCCTAATGTACAGGTAGAGAAGATCAATCCAAAGCTTCAATATTCTTATATATCTTTTGAAAGGGGCACCAGTAGGGCACACTTCAACTTCCGTTACGGTATCAGCCTCCTTTTTTGACATGGAACTCATTCCAGACTATTTTCACCGTGGTGGGTGACTGGTCGCATCACACTAACAGCATCTGGGAGGCAGCGCATGTCCAGCTTCAGAGAGCTGTAGGGACAGCATCTGACTTTCCAGTAAAGACAAAAAAACTTCCTGCCCTGTCTTATCTCAGCCCATGGTTGATGGGGTCTTCAAGGTCCTCTGGAGGATCAAGCAGGCATCTTACAAATAATCTTATCCTCATATTTCACATGCCTCACTTGTATTGCACTACGATCAGCGATTGACATAAGTGGTACGCAAGACCGAATAGACGTAAGTGGTACGCAAAACGCACACCAGTTTTCAGTTTTCACAGCGCAAATGTGTACCTAATTTCTGACTTCATACTGCGCACATAACCTCCCCGGATCCACGCCGAGACATAGACCCCGGCACGGACATCCCGCCCCCCCAGACCTCTGCGTGCACACCAACCCCCCCAACACAGAGACACAGAGATAAATTTTGAATTTTGATGCGTACCGGTTAATACATGTAGGTATTCATTAGAGTACTAGAGCAAAAAAATGATGTCAACCCCTGACTATGACCGTCTTAGTCAGACCCCTGGCTGATGGAGTACACAGTGATGCTCCTCTTTCTCCTCTGGATGACAGTGTTTTCTCTGCATATCCTCTTTTTACTCTGTTGAATTTTACTCGCATTCAGTACCCAAAGGACCTGGAGCTGGCAGGAGTGATTTCCAATGGCATCACCCTGGTCATCTCAAATCTTGTGAGGGTGGGGAATGGGGAGGTTCTGTCACACCCTTTTCTGCCTCATTAGCCTAATAGCCCTCAGCTCCCCTCTTTAATTGCCTCTTTATTTTTATCTACATTTGCTAAAGGTTCATTAGGACTTGTGCATGTATATACCCCATTGTTTACTCACATGTGTATTTAACCATGTGCACACCAGGCCTCATTTTAATGCAGTTTCACTGTAGACTAAGTGTCGAGTACAACTAGACCACATTTCCCAAATATACATCAAGTTTTAGCTGGCATGAACATACGTATATGCATTAAATATGTTGATGAGACTAAAATACTTCTCTCACCTGACCAGTCCTCACATTGTCTAAAAAACATTACAGTCTGTGTTCCTATCCACTACTATGAAACAATAGAGCCATCATGTGGTAGAAAATTGTGCTGATTTCAAATGGCTGCCCCTCTGCTGTTTTCCTTGTATGACATCCTTGGCTATCCACAGCATGAACAGTTGTACCAACTGATATTTATTAGAAAAGTTCATCTTCATTTTTATCAGAAACATCTTCATTTTTCCCCAAGCAGCAGATACGGGCTTGTCAAGCATGTAGCCAGTAAATCATAATGGTGGTGTACGGCTGTGAATTTAATTGGCTTGTGCTGGTGAATTTAAATTGAGTTTAGCTCCAATAAAGACAGCCAACAAAATTTTTAATCCTTTATTCCCGCCCTCCCCAGTAAACAGGAAGTATGCATCTCACCAGTTGCTTTTCGGACCTATGTTCTAAATAAACTGAAGCAATCGCCCCATTACAAAAATATTACTACAGTTGCTACTTTTTTTATACAGACACTGTCTGGTTCTGAAGAGCAACACATTTTGGCCTCTTTTCATCTGTGTCTCCTTTTATCTTCTTCATGTTGATGAATGTCTAAGGGAACTTGAACTTATGGATAACCTCTTAGAAGCTCCCGAACACTCAGGTCAACTTAAAATCAATGAAGCATAAACAGGAACAAGTCTGTCCCATGACCCCTGGTGGTAGTTTAGTTATTGTTACTTACCATTGCTTTTAGAGAAGCACTGTAAGAGACTCTGTGCTAGAAATTTTAGTTTTGTTACGGGATATGTTTGATGTCTTTTTGGAATACATTTGATTGAAAGGTAGACGTCTCTCAAATTTTCAGAATGAGATTGAGAAGATAATCACTTTTCCCCACCATTTTTACCCATCTTTACCGAGGGTGCCAATAGTTATGGACCTTACTGTATTCCTAACTTGAGGTCAAACTCAAACGTGCCTCATAGTTTTCCTGCATATTATTATAATTCATCCGCTGTCACCGTCAAGTCAGACAGCTAAGACCCAGCTCGCCCAAAAATGGCTTATTTTAGACTGCAATGATCCTTGCAATGCGAGGCCTTCTGGAAAAGCTCTAAACACAGAAAAAGACAACAGTATAAAGAACATAAAGCAATCTATTTAGAAAACAGCTCTCTAAAACCACTTCGGCGGGGAAAAAAAACAGTTGTTTTCATTAGTGGAGGGAAAATGGAACTGGTATGATCCATGATGCAACACTTGCTAACAAAGACGAGGAAAATTAGTTCTGAACACTGCAGCCTATTAATATTTACACCCAGTATGTAATTAATGAGAAATTTGATAATTTAATTTTCTCTGCATAATGTCTTTAAAAATGCTAAATCACACTTTGAAAATTAAATGGTTTTGCTCTGAAGCACTAACAAATGAACGCTCTCACATCACCCCGGGAGTTCAAGTAAAAATTCAGGGTGCATTATGCAGAAACAATTGATCAAAATGGGATAATTAATGTATGTGGTTTACATATATTTTTCCACATCAATTATTGATGAAGTTTAATGTATTTGTTTGATTTTCTCAAATGAAACAGAGACTATCAAATATTACAGGCATACCTCATTAGCAGCATACAGCCGAGAGCACCCCATGCATTTTTAAAGGGCACAATTCACAATATCCGCTGCCTTCAAATGCATTTTATTGCCTCACGTGGATAGTGCTGCAGAATATAATGACTGGAATGGCTGTTTCTGTATCATTGTTTTATAATAAGAAATGCTGATAGAGAGGAGCAGCGTTTGACCTCTCAGTGGGACACTGGTTAATCAGGCTCATATGTGAAGACAGCATTTTTCTGAGATCTGTGATGTACTGAACTCCACATATAAAGTGAGGGTGTATAGATCACCAATGTAGTGATGCTTTGCTCTTCTAGTAAAGCCCGAGTAAAACAGAGGAGGTCATATAACAGTCACTGGATGTGGAAAACCATTCAGTACATGGCACTGAAACTGTATTTAACAATAAACTAACAGTGCATTAGCTAAATTTCACCAATACACCAAAGTCTATTCCATTGGTCCAATTCAGTACTTCCTTCCGTGACCATAGAAAAGCTGAAAAAATGACAACCTCTTAAATCAGTCTAATAGTGACTCCTAGTGTACAAAAATTAAACATGTGTTAAGGGCTCCTATCCTACATTTTTCGTGTGCTATATTTTTTTAAGAACCAAACACAGCCATAATTCACTTTTACATAACCAGCAATTTTCCAGCAATTCTTTTTCGCTTGGAATCAATCAGGCTGTTTTTTTTTGCTGTGCCTTTCAGGCAAATGTATTGGTGCATAGAAGTCAGAATTTCCAAGGTCCTTGTAGGAAATTCTAACTGCTACTTTCCCTGAAGTTGGTTTCCTGACAGAGGAACCTCACCAACCCCAGTACAATATAGCTACCCAGTGCATCAGCAGTAGTAAAAGCTGCTTCTGTCATTAAGTCATACACATAGTACTGTCCAACTTCTATCAGTGGACATGTTGCTCAAAATGCATAAAAGGCCATCTAATACATTATTATCAACTGGTATTGCTAATACTGGCTAATCTGGTTAGAACTTGGCTTTCCAACTTGTTGTCACACAGTCAACTCAGGTTTGACGTCATTCCCAGCTTTTACTTCCCTCCTCTGAGGTAAATGGATCTCAGCCCTTGGTCCTGAATGGTTGTGCTGTATTGTGCCACATTCAGAAAGCAATCAAGACTGAACATTTTAAATATAAAATCTCTTTGTCCAGCCTATTTCTCCTAGACATAACTGAGCTCAGTTTAATATGAATATGGGATTTTGACCATTTTCACCCACTTCTTAAATTCAGCCCCTGAGAAAAAGCCTTCCTCTAATCTCAGCTGGATCCCAGTTGAAGATCTGAAATCTTTTCTCTCACTGCACCAGTCTTTATTTGCCTTAATAATCAGATCTACTTGGTTGGCTTATAAAGCCCATACAAAATCTGAAATTTGTCTTAGTGATCTTAGTGAAATTCATGTCTTGACATTTAGACAGTTAGACAGTATTGAGATTTATAAGCTCATTAAAGAGAAAACTGAGAATCCAATGAGAATCAGAATCAGAAAACATTATTGCTTAAAACAGCAAAAGAACACCAAAATAACTTCTGCCCTACGCTGATTTTTTTCTGTTGCTTATTTCTCCTTGGGGATGGTTTAGAAGAAACCCGCCAGAATTCAATTATCTCCAAATAAGAAAATGATTTATTTCTGACAAATAAAAGACTGTTGTTAGCAGCAAAATCTTGCAGTGGGTATAACTTCAGCATAAATGAGGGCCAGACAGATATATGGGAATATGTTGATTGTTGTGACATCATGAAACTGGTGAAGTCCAAAATACCTGGCTTTGCTGCTTAATTTATACGTTCCTGTATGGCTGTATAGTTTTGAAACTTTAACAGTGTTAGGTGCTTCAGTAAACTCTTTTATTCAAAAAAGGACAGGAAAATCCATTTTTTTCCCAGGATATAATACTTTAAGTGTTATGTGCATGTGTGTGTGTGTGTGAGAGAGAGAGACAGAGAGAGACAGAGAGAGGAAGAGAGAGAGAGAGAGAGAGAGAGAGACTATGAAAGAGAGAAAGAGACAGACAGAGAGACAGAGACAGAGAGAGAGAGAGAGTAAGACAGAGAGAAACAGAGAGAGACGGAGAGACAGAGAGAAAGAGACAGAGAGAGACAGAGAGAGAGACAGAGAGAGAGATGAAGACAGAGAGAGAGACAGAGAAAGAAACAGATAGAGTGAAGGAGAGAGAGAGAGACAGAACGAGACAGACAGAGAGACAGACAGACAGAGAGAGAGAGGTAGAGAGAGAGAGAGAGATGAAGAAAGAGAGAGAGAGAGACAGACAGAGAGAGAGAGACAGATAGACAGAGAGACAGACAGACAGATAGAGAGACAGACAGAGAGAGAGAGAGAGAGACGAACAGAGAGACAGACAGAGAGAGAGAGAGACAGACAGAGAAAGAGAGTTGAAGAAAGAGAGAGAGAGACAGAGATAGAAACAGAGAGAGACTGACAGAGCGAGAGAAGGAGAGAGAGGCAGAGAGAGAGACAGAGACTTTGTATGTGTAGATTTGTGTGTGTAGGGTTGTGTGTGTGTAACTGTGTGTTTATGTAGATTTGCGTGTTTGTAACTGTGTGTGTGTAGCTGTGTGTGTGTGTAGATTTGTATGTGTAGGGTTGTATGTGTGTAGATTTGTGTGTGTGTGTAGATTTGTATGAGTAGGATTGTGTGTGTATAGCTGTGTGTGTGTGTATGTAGATTTGTATGTGTAGTGTTGTATGTGTGTAGCTGTGTGTGTGTGTAGATTTGTATGAGTAGGATTGTGTGTGTGTAGATTTGTGTGTGTGTGTAGATTTGTATGTGTAGGGTTGTGTGTATTCAGATTTGTGTGTGTAGGGTTGTGTGTGTAGCTGTGTGTATATAGATTTGTGTGTGTAGGGTTGTGTGTGTGTAGCTGTGTGTATATAGATTTGTGTATGTAGGGTTGTGTGTGTGTAGCTGTGTGTATATAGATTTGTGTGTGTAGGGTTGTGTGTTTGTAGCTGTGTGTGTGTAGATTTGTATGTGTAGGGTTGTGTGTGTGTAGCTGTGTGTGTGTAGATTTATGTTTGTGTAGCTGTGTGTATATAGATTTGTGTGTGTAGGGTTGTGTGTGTGTAACTGTGTGTGTATGTAGATTTGTATGTGTAGGGTTGTATGTGTGTAGCTGTGTGTTTGTGTAGATTTGTGTGTAGGGTTGTGTGTTTGTAGCTGTGTGTATGTAGATTTGTGTGTGTAGGGTTGTGTGTGTGTAGCTGTGTGTGTGTAGATTTATGTTTGTGTAGCTGTGTGTATATAGATTTGTGTGT
>JBBJLS010000140.1:19684371-19720145 GCA_037577275.1 Bryconaethiops microstoma | reverse complement strand
GAGAGAGAGAGAGAGAGAGAGAGAGAGAAAGAAAGAAAGAAAGAAAGAAAGAAAGAAAGAAAGAAAGAAAGAAAGAAAGAAAGAAAGATTGTTAAGGGACACCCAAATCTAGAATTTGCCAGTTTAATTTTAAAAGTGGTTCTTCTGACCACATCAAGTCTTGCATGCTCTCAGAGCAGCAGTAACTCTGCAGTATAAGACGTCTTTTGTCATGTATTTCCTCAGGTGATGCTACAGTTTGGAGCAGTAAATGTCTGAGCTTCATTTGATCTAACGTTAATAATAAGCAGCAACTGCTGAGGCCAAGCAATCCACCTCTGTTCCTGGAATAATTAGAATACTGCAGAAGAAAACCTTTTATATTGTCGTACTTTTGCTGGCTTTTTTTTTAGTAAAAAAATATATATAAATGCTCTATTTCCTCACAGTGGCAGGGTTTCTCCACAGTGCACAGTACATATTAAGTAACTTTTCTTTTGTAACTCTTCATTAAGAGCTCTAAGAATATACATTTTTTGTAAATAGATTTTTTTGGTCAGAATAAGAAACAATGCATATCAGAATACAGCTTGAAAGGTGACCAGGCTTTAGGTTTCAGAAGTGCAGGAGACACAAAACTGATGCAGGCATAGAAAGGGTGCGATAATTTCCAGCAGTCGTATTTTTAATTGGTGAGATGAATGTTTTGAATCAATGGTGCATCAAGTCTTGTCATAAACACGCTCTGATCCAGCTGGTTATTTAATGGGTGCCCGGCACTTAGATAAGAATCTGCTGGATTTGTCAACACAAGGCACTGAAGAAATCAAATCCTGAAAAAACTGCATAAAACCTCAAGGAATACTGAGGTATTATTGTGAAGGAACATGTGAAATGCATGTAATGCACCACTTCTGTGTAGATACTTTCAACAAATCACTGCTGGTTGACATGATACCTGATGTTTAACTTTAGCCTGTATGATTTCTTGCTATTGAGCTTGGACCACCGAGATACAAGTCTGTCCCATGACCCCTGGTGGTAATTTAGTTATTGTTACTTACCATTGCTTTTAGAGAAGCACTGTAAGAGACTCTGTGCTAGGTCTTCTAAGCATTTTGTGCCAGTGTCAGACACAGACGAGATTCATTAAAACCTTGTGTTAATTATGAAACAGACCTTATGCATGCATTTGGGGTCCAAGCAAAATGAAAGAATTTCAAAGTGCATGGAGACATTGTATGTGTGGATGAAGCACATATTTGTGAGCGTCTCAAAAGAGATGTTGTTGAAAGACCACCTTTAACAGCAGAAGCAGACATACTGGCTATATGGTGGCACAAGTTCGAAACACATCTTGAAGGTATGTTTACCATCATAATAACACTGTTTTAACTTGCAGGATCAGGTGAACATGTGGGAATGCACACAATCCATGCTTTTGTTTCACAAGCTTATTTAGATGGAGTAGAATTACAAACCTGTATGTTTTTGTGGAAAATAGCTTAATTCTTGAATACCGCTCTCTCTTCATCACTGAACTTTCATTTTCTGTTTTGTATTGAGTTTATTGACAATTGTATTATTTTGCTGCAGCATTTAAACTCTTTACTTTATGAGTGTGCATTTAGTGGGCAGGGCTACATGCAGTTTGCATGATAAGCTGTAGTCTTAGTTAATCACCATTAAATACAGCCTCTTTTTTCAGAACATTTTGGAGTTGCATCAAAGCTCATTCAATGCAGCGTCTTCTTGCCCTCCATGAATAGTTACTCTGCAAAAAAAGATAACTCAGCAAGTGAAATCTACTTAAACTTTGCCAACTTCTCTGATCTTTCTCATTATGAGATTGCTGTAGGAATATTATAAGGTTACCCGACTTATTTCTGGATAGTTTCACTTTTTTAGAAGACGTCGTGTAAAAACCTTAGTTCTTTGGTGGTGTCTGAACTGTTAAAGGAGCACAATTGTCCAATTTGATTCAGTGACTCAGAGGTGGACAATGTCTTTCAGCATTGTGTGACTTTCAGGCTATTGTGCGCATTCATCTTTTATTTCAATTAAGTTAGCAAACTGAAACACTGCCTGATCACATCTTGAAACAGCAGATTGACTAAAATGTGCAAGTGTGCAAGTACAGTGCCTTAATTAAAACATGAACTGTCCATTGCAATTATATTTGACCTTTAAATGCTAGTAGTAGACAGCAGCCTTTGTGTGCATTCACATTACCTGAAGACAGCTTAGCTAGACACTGTCTGAGAAACTAGCATATCTGGCATTTTGTTAAAAAGCTTTCATGGCTCACACAAATCATCACTGCACTGATGAGCGTAGATCACAATACATTTCATTTCTAATAGGATGTAAAATATTGATGCTATGTTTCATTTTATTATTAGCTTGCTGGAGTCTAGACCGCTGCAGCGGCCATCCACTTCACAAGACGAGCTAAATGCCAGTCCGCTAACAACTGCATGCTTCCTAATGAAAAGAAATGTGTGGTCATGCACATAACACTCAGTAAAATCCACTACCAAGACCACCTCTTATTTATTATTAGTAATGTATTAAATACATCCCTCTTTCTGTGATGCTTAAAAATGTAAGTGCTGGGTCTCAGTGTACATCACAATTTCAGGAAGTTCTTTCTTCTTAAGTGCATTAAGTGTTTCTCGGTTGTGCAAACTGACTTACTAGCCATTTAGTTTAGCTACTTTAGACCAGCGTTCAAGTATGCGGTCCCAGCATGGTATCCTGTGCTTACACATTCCTTATCAACTCAGTGGAAAGAAGGGTCCACTGTATAATTATTGGAACATCTTATGCCAGTTTCCAGCACACCCCATGTGCAGTGCGGAACCATCGGGCCTTCTAGGCCATTTAGACCTTCAGAGAATTTTTTCTGAGAACTTAAAGTACATATTTTCTGCATATTTTAGTACGTTTTTATTTGATTACATTACCATGCTTGTTATAGTTAAACTCAGCGAGTGTTAGTACTGATCTAATTTCATGATACAATCTTAAAAACTGTGCAGTGAAGATTTTCTTCTTTGAAGTGAGCACTCCCAGTGGCTTTCAGAAACTGGACTGTTTATAATTAGAATGGGATAATGGAGTCAATCATCATGTTTTGATTTACAATGGGAGGAACCAAATTCATGAGGAAACATCATTCTAGATGTTCTGGAGGTACGTCATTGACTCACTAGGTTCTATGGCAGGGCTCTTTGCTGAAAGAGTTTTGGTACCATTGTGGAGGGTAAAACATGTTAATATCTGTTACGACCTTCAGCTGTTACATATTGAACGTTATTTACAACTTTCGAATGTTCAGGTTCAGGTGATCTTCCACTTTCAAGAAAAAATATCAGCTCGGAATATTTACAATAGCTTTAAGCTTCATTTTCAGTTGGCAAGTACTGATTGTTCTTATAAGTCCACTATCTTACGTGGTACATTAATAAAAAAGGCTTCACAGATTGATTGTTAAAGATTATTGGTTACATCAGCAAGATATATAGTATAGTATAGTATAGTATATAGTATGTTTGTTCGGGAGGAACATCTAACAGTAATTTGATTTTTTTAATCACTTTTATGCTATCACAATCAAAAAGGAAGAATCCTTTCATGCTTAAATGCCACATTTACACATTTTCCAACTAGTGCAACTGTAGTGGCTTTATTTGCTGGGTGACTTAAAGTCTTTGAAAAGAGACAGCCTTACACTTAATCCAAGGAGGGGACATTCTGAAACAAGTGAAAATCCCGGATTTAATACCATAACTATTGACAGAATAATCAGCATAATCATAATAATCATTTACTTTTTGTACATGCCATCAAATATGGTAACATATATCGATAAAGGTAAGAGATCTTAAAATAAACTAAGTAATCTTACAATCACCATTTTTTAAGATACTTAATCTTATCAGAGAAAACAAAAAAGACTTGTCACTGTGATATCAGGTCATTCCACTTGCTAAGATTTTGTTTTTGCATTGTTGGAAAAGCAACATCAGTCTAAATGTCTCTCTGCATTACGGAAAAATGCAAAAACAATTTCACAGTTTCGAATTGCTGAAGGTTAGCACCTACTTTGTGGTTGGATGTCCTGATAATGGGCGATGAGCATGTTTTTTTCTTGGTGCAAGATAGTGATTTGCTTCAGTGAGTTCCAGCCCCTCCGTTTGAGCTGCTAGACTGTAGTATCCATTCCAAAGAAGCATTCATGCGCAGAGTTCTTGACCCAGATATTACATAACCTCGGTGAAAGACTGTACAGGTTTGGAAAACTTTGAATCTTTATGTAATAAATGACGCACACTTCTCAGTCTGACTTAATTGTTGTCATTGTAAAAAACAGCCTGTGTCTACCTTACTCTGACACACCTAAACCTCCTCATCAAATACACACCTTATAAAATGCAGTGTGTATGACTGCATGGCTTTTATTGCATGGAGGTTTTGCAAGTTGGTCTGTAATGTGAGTCAGTGGTTATGGAGTTTAATGAACACTGGCTCTTTTTTTAAAGAACATGTTTCTAAGTTCTATACTTTGACTTATATGTGTCTGAACAAATGTAAAGCTGTTCATTGACACTACAGGGATGTCAGTAGCCACGTCTGTAAACCCAAGAAAGCTTCCTATTGTCTATTGTAAAAGCCTCTTTCCCTAAAGTCTTTTTTTTCCTTCTATTGGGACATATCTGTCTTTTTTATTGATTATTCGTCCCTGAGGTCAACTTTTGACTCTTGTATGTGTATGTTGCCAAAGCAGCGATAATTAATTTGTACATGACAATTTTCCAACTTTCCCATATCCTTCTGTATTAAACAGTCAATTTTTAAACTAATATACAGACAACAGAGCCCTGAGTCCACCCCACATTAAAAATGTTTCCAGCGCCCATGGTCTGTGACTATTTATGTCATATAAAATGTTGTGTTGAAGTGAAAATAAGTTAATATCCCTGCTACATGAAACAAACTCAGATAAGGCATTTTCTGTTTTTATAGGGCACAATTTCTATGTACTACGATTTTATTTATTTTCATTTTTGTATAACATGTAAAAACACACTGTAATGTTTGTGTGTGTGTATTTATGTAGTGTGTCATAGCTTTTGCACAGGCCACATTTTAAGATATTTTTTCATATTATATGTTTACTGATGTGTTAAATTCAGCAATTAAACAGAAACTGCATTAAAATGTGCCAGAGTGTGTTCTCTGTTGAGGATAAGAACTTAACTTTTGTTTGACTGGTGGCTTTCTTGTATTAAGCGGACCAAACTAAAACTCTTAGAACATGAAGAGGCAGTGCTGAAATGCTAGGCTGAATGGATGGAAACCTTCATGAAAAATCCACAATTGCCCTTTAAGCACACTGCCTGTGTTTCTCCCTTTGTTCCAGACTCTCTTTTGCACCTCTGGATGAAAATGTTTTGAAAATGAGCAGTTTACACATGCTTTTGTTGGGGCTGGAGCAAGACACCAAGCAAGACCCTCAAAGAAGATTTGCATTCCAGGTGTGCAAGTACAGAAGCCATGGGCGAAAACCTCACACTGCCACACTGGTGAGGACTCATTCCAAGCACATTTTATCAGAAAATTGGCAGGTGCCCCCTTTTTCCAAAAATGAGTAACCACCTATCCATGTGATACACTTTGTTCTACAGAACATGCACATTTCCTCACACATGGGGAGTTTGCAAAAATGTAATTGCTCACTGAAAAATTACATTTTTCCCTTTAGCACAAATGCATGTTTGGTTCTGCTGTTTTGCAGGAAAGCTTAATGTCTATCATATATTTGAATAAATCATGTAAATGACACAGGAATCTTGTAGCTCCAGTGCAAGACTGGACATCCTAATCTTGGGTGATGTGCTATGGGAGAAAACTGTGCAAATTATGATTCCTTTATCATTCATGTCAAGCAATGATCGTGCCCTTTTATGTATTCTGCAGCTTTCAGCTAATCAGGTAACCATCAAGAACGATTAGGTCAAAAGATGTGCTCTAGAGAGGCTAAACTTTTGTGTTATGAGCCAACAAAATAGGTCTATGCAGTTCATTTATCATTAATATTTATCATATGACAGAAACTGACTTGTGCTGTAAGTTAAACTGGTCCATTGAAAGAGATCAGATAAAGAATGAAGCCACAATAACAGTTTAGATAACAAATGCAACTCCACACCTCACAAATATTTCAAATCAACCTCCAACCTTTTCCATATCATATACTTTGTGTGTGCTCAGTTACATCAGAGTTCAGATTTGTGTTCATGTATTTTGTGGTCATCTTATTTTTGTTCAGTTCTGATCAAGCAAGACCTTCAGTCTTTACGCAGTGCAATCCGGCACCACTAACGATCTCTTTGGTCATTTCCTAGTTTTTCCAGTGTGAGTTCAGGAGAAATGGAGCAGTGTGTTGGGTAAGATGGGACATGTAGGCTGTAGGTCTTAGTTAAATGTTCCTTTCTGGTCATTCAGAAGGCATCACTTCAAATCTGAATAAACCAAAACTGCTTGAAATAGGAATTTCACACTAGTCTGTTTTTTTATGAGGATTGTTAACACCTAAATTCAGTGTCTTGAGCATCTTTCTTATTCTGAGACAACAGCACTGAGTCTCCTTCTATAACATAGTCTTTTTTTAATCAGGGCCATCACCACAGTCAGTCTGCACTATTATTTTAGAACATCAAGAGTATCTGTGTCTTAAGGTATTCAATCGAACTTCTAGGAAAAACAGCAGCTCGCGGCCTAGTGGTTAAGGTGTTGCCCCTGCAATTAAAAGGTTTTGGGTTTGAATCCCAGCACTGCTAGTGTCATCAATGAAGTACCCTTGATCAAGATACTGCACCCCAGGCACCTTCACTGGTGGCAGCCCACTGCTTGGTGAATGGGTTAAATGCACAAAATGAATTTCATGTAACTATAAGGGGCAACCAAAAAGGTCAATTTATTTATAAAACACATTTTAAAACATCATTATGTTGTCATATGTTGACCCAAAGTGCTATACAGAGCAAAAAGGAAAAAAGTGAACATGGTTTAAAAATGAAGAAGAAGAAGAAGAAGAAGAAGAAGAAGACCAATCTATTACCCAAACTCAAAAGCAACAGAAAAAAATAAGTCTTTCAACAAGAACTTTAAAAGTCAATTGAGGGAGTTGTGCTTTCAGTGGGATTAGGTTTGGGCATGGGTTTTCAGTGTCATCCTCAGGGTCTACAGTGTTGATGGCCCAGTCAAAGAAACACTTCGAAGCCACAGAAACACTTCGAAGCCTTCCATGAGGAGTGTAAGCTGTTATAGCTGCAAAGGGAGTCTATGTCTATGTATTTGAATGCAATGCCATTAAAAGTCCCTGTTGGTGTAATGGTCAGCGTCCCAATACTTTTGTCCTTATATTGTATTCGTTACAAAATGAATGGGAGTGATGCTTGTCCAGGGGCGGACGGTAGGAGGTTCCACGTGGGCTCGTCACCAGGCCAGCGTCATAGTGACGCCAGCGCTCCATTCTGTGCCTGCCCTTTGTTGCTCGACTCGGTCGGCCATTTTACGACGGGGTTCTGGAGACGAGTGATAGGGGTTGTGTGAAGTGAAACAGAAACCCTCAATAACGAAATCGAGTGCGATTTTCGTCGACGCACATAGCGAGTTCTCTGCGTTAACTGTTTCCACGTTCTAGTAAAACTCAGCCATGTCTCGGGATCGCTTCAGGAACCGCGGCGGAGGGTTCCAGCAGCGGGGCCGTGGAGGGATCGGGCCCGGAGGGATGCGAGGCAGCATGGGCAACCCAAACTTCAGGAATCAGAACAACCCACAGCACGCCTTTCAAAACAGGGGGCCTCAGATGGGCTTCAAACCCAACCAGGGTAACCAGGCGAACCAGGGGCCTCCTCCGACCCCGACCCCAACCCCAACCCCAACCCCGACCACCCCTCAGAAGACGGAGGGAGGGAGCGTGACTGTGAAGTCCGACATGAAGTCGCCTCCTCCTGCTCCTGCACAGCTTCTTCAGCAGCAGCAGCAGCAACAACCACCGCAGCAACAGCAACAACCGCAGCAGCAAAAACAGGTTCCAGGCCTCCCTCAGAACAAAAGCCCGGCACAGCAGCAGCCGCAGGAACAGCAGCAGCCCAAACAACACCCAGGCCCTCCCCAGAACAAGAGCCCGGCACAGCAGAAGCAGCCACCGAAGATGCAGTCTCCCCCGGCCTTCGCCCGGCCCGAGCAGGCCCCACCTCCGCACCAGCCCAGAAAACACTTCCAGAAACCAAACCCTGGGAACGGACAGAAACCAGCGCACAACGAGGTCCATGGCGAAGGCGAGAGCCAGCCTCAGGTATGATAATACCTAAAATCCTATTTTTAAACCCAAAAAACCCAGAAGGTCCTTGACTCGTTTGCTTTTGTAACGTGGACCGGGCGCCATTTTGTCTCTCCGAACAAAGCCCGACCCTGGCTAACACGAAGCGCTAATGCTAACATTAGACCCACAAATTGAAGGAAAAAATCTATTAAAACCCAATATTACTGTTAATCCACATTTGGTTTCTTGTTTTTTTGCTTACTTGCCTACATTGCGTTTATGTCCAAGGTCTCAGTTTTGCTCTCATGGTAGACATCCTGCTAATGCTAGCTAGCACTTTTTCCTGTAGCTATTTTTCTTTACCTTTTTAATTTGGTTTTACATAGACTGCTTAGAGACATGCGAAAGAAATGAGTACACATTTTAAGTTTTATTAACGTTAAGGCTTAGCACAGTTCATCGTAAAAAGCGTAATTTAGTCATTCTTTTTGTCCCTTTTCTCGTTTTACTTTTTAATCTGTACCTGTACAAAGACTACTTAGAGGCATGTGACAAAGAAAGAAGTACATGTTTTTTCAGAAGCACTTCGTTAGCATTGGCACAGGTCCCTGTAACCCACTCCTCGTTAGAGACTAAGGAGCAATCTTTCTTAATAATAAACAGTGTAACTCTTTGTACCACGGGTGGGAAATTTGCATCGTTACAGCATCAAAATATAATGCGCGAAGTTGTACGTATGTGTATGTATATACAAATGTATATAAATAAATAAATATTTGGTGACGGACATGGACAAATAAGTAATAATGCACCAAAAAATTGCATGTTGCACACAGTAATCATTTACCTGAAAGTCAGAGGTTTATGTTGTACTGTATGAAGCAGTTGGGCTCTTAAAATTGAGTGGCCCTTACGTTTCGCAGCAAGTCTTAAATATTTTAGAAATGTTTAGTACCACATTGCTTGTTTTTACCCTTGAGGTTAAAATACATATTCAGAAGACATGCCCAGGTACAGAGAAGATTTTAGACCTTTCAGTAAAGTGTTAGCCTGTTGGCTGTTCAGAAATCAGTTTCAATTAATTTCAGTGAACTGTTTGCTCAGTACAACTTTTAAAGGAATAATGGTACAAAAATCTTTTTGGGTAAAGTTTACAGTGCAGTTTTTCTTCTATCCTAGGTGATTTTGAGAATACCTTTACAGAAAAGATTTTGCTTAGTACTGAGTTCTCATGTTAGCTACGTTGGCTTTGTTGCTCAAGTTCTAAACTAAAGCTAAATTTGGACTCCATCTCATCTGGAATAATGGTCTTATTTGAGGTCATTGGGGAATACTGAAAATTCAGTGAACTGTTCCTTTGAACAGCTAGAATCAACTAGCTTGCTAATTGATGTGGACAATTGTCTGAATCTGTTTGATTTCAACAGGAGCTGAAGGCTACTCTTTCTTTGCTACGCAAACCTGGAGAGAAAACTTACACTCAGCGATGCCGGCTGTTTATTGGCAATTTACCCAACGATATTACTGACGTGGAGTTCAGAAAATTGTTCGCCAAGTATGGAGAGCCCAGTGAGACCTTCATCAATCAAGGCAAAGGTTTTGGTTTCATCAGACTGGTAAGATTTTCTCATGCTTTGCAACAACATAAGCAGTTATAATTCAAGGCCCAGATAGTTTTCATTGTTTTGTTTTTGCTTTGTTTTTCAGGAGTCACGTGCTTTAGCAGAGATAGCAAAAGCTGAACTGGATGATATCCCAATGAAAGGCAGACCACTCAGGGTACGCTTTGCAACCCACTCTGCTGCACTGTCTGTGAAAAACCTGTCCCCCTACGTTTCCAACGAACTGCTTGAGGAGGCCTTTTCACAGTTTGGAGTGGTCGAGAGGGCAGTAGTTATTGTGGATGACCGTGGCCGTTCGACTGGAAAGGGCATTGTTGAGTTTGCTACCAAACCTGCAGCACGAAAGGCACTCGATCGGTGTAATGACGGAGTGTTCTTGCTCACATCGTAAGTACTGCATTTGCGTTTCGTGTTTGAAAATTGGACACGTTGTTTTTTTTCTCATTTTCTAAGATTCATTGATGCTTATCTGCTTTGTTAAAAAAAAAATTCCCAACCACCAGGGCACCACGTCCCATTGTTGTTGAGCTGCTGGAACAGTATGATGATGAGGATGGTCTGCCAGAGAAGCTTGCCCAGAAAAACCCAAGCTATCAGAAGTGAGTTTAGTAAAGCAGCTGTTTTCTGCCGTCCATACTTGTACACTCGAGTCTGAGACTAAATTGATTTTGCATAAACTTGCATGTGTATTTGTGTGTCCCAAATTTGTAGAGAGAGAGAGCAGCCTCCACGTTTTGCCCGGCCAGGCAGTTTTGAGTTCGAATACTCCCAGCGATGGAAGTCCCTTGACGAAATGGAGAAGCAGCAGAGGCAGCAAGTTGAGAAAAACATCCGTGAGGCTCGTGAGAAGTTGGAGGCAGAGATGGAGGATGCCTACCATGAGCATCAAGCTAATTTGCTTCGACAGGGTGAGTGTAATCATTTTACTGCATTTAGATGTGCACAGTGATGTCTAGACTTTGTTACATTTTCTTTTTTTTCTTATAGATCTTCTTAGGAGGCAAGAGGAGCTACGACGTATGGAAGAGATGCATAACCAGGAAATGCAAAAACGCAAAGAGATGCAGCTGAGGTAGCTAATGGAGCTATTTTTTAACCATTTTTTTCCTGTGTGATTTAGAAGTGCATTTACTCTTATTGGGATGAATGATAATCATTAACGCCCATCTCTAGGCAAGAGGAGGAGCGTCGTAGACGGGAGGAGGAAATGATGCGACAGAGGGAACTGGAAGAGCAGATGAGGCGCAAGCGTGAGGAATCTTATAGAATGGGCGGTTTCATGGACAATGTAAGTAATGTCAGTTTTTTTTGCAGTTTTTACACATCTGTTAAGGGAAAACTAATAACAGCCAACATTGTCTTACATATAGACTACGTTAGTTGATTTTTTTTTTTTTCTTCTCAATTTTTTGTGCAGAGGGAGAGAGAGATGCGAATGAATCCTGGAGGTCTTGGCTTGGCAGGTGAGGTGTTTTTTTTTTTTTTTTTTGGTTTGTTTTTGTTTTGTTTTTTTTGTTTTTTTAAATACATTTATTTATTTATTTTTAAGCCTTTAACAGGTTAACTTATTTGTGGAGGTAATGATATCCATATCTGTGATGCCAGTAAATTACTTTTGAGCAGTCAGTCATAAAACGATTAGATATGGTAAACACTTTTATGCAGTCAATAACACAATCACATCTTTCCCAATACTAAACAGTCTTGGACACATTATCAGTATACAGAATGTTACTGACTGTTGTCCAGGTCGAGACAATGCTTACTAGTAAAAGTCACCAGTATGTATCCAAAAGCACTGTTTAAGACCAAGCTCTGAAGTCCTGCAAAGCCCATTCATTGCATACTTTTTCACATTATTTCCTAGATTTGCCTTTTGGTACTCCCAGCCAGAAGTTTCAGTTGACCGGAATGAACTTCGATAGTCACCAGGGAATGGGCGGACCAGCAGCAGGGGGCATGGTTCCCAACGAAATGGTAACGTATCCAGTGGTGGCAAAGAATGAATGGCAGAGTGTTGTGTGATGGTGTGGAGTATTTGGAGTTTGTGGCGCTTTAAATTAAGAGGAGCTGGTTGCTCAACACGGGGCCATTTATGGGTTGAATGATTGTAGAATGATCAGTTTGGGGTTTGGTCAAACCTCTTGGCGGACATCATCTTTGTTCGATATCTTCGGAGCCGTGTTTGCCAAAACGTTTTCTCAGCCGCCATGCTCAACTTGTTAATCATTTCCCCCCAAAATTTGCTCAAAGTCGGTCTGTACTAAAGCCCAAGCAATGAACTTGTAACTACTCACTGCATTCACGTGTAAGTCCTGTCTGATGTGGTGAATAAAGGCAGGCATGTATGGGTAGAACTGTAGTCTTTGAATTTTTGCAACTTCTTCTAATCTTTGCAGCAATAGACCTGGACTACGCTCTGGTTGGAACAGCTCTCTTGAAATGTATTCTTGTGCTTGGGGCAAACTTGACTGCAAGCTTCTAATGACTTGTTCATGTTTGTTGCCTCCCATATGGAGTGGGCCAACTGTCCAGTGGCACTTTGTAGTTCTGAGATGCTGTGGGGATTTTTAGTGCAGATTGACTTCAAAGCAAGTACATGTCACTTCTGACAGTAATATTTTGTGAATAAATACTGAGCTTTTGGATGAGCTGATGGTCTATGGCAGTCCTATGTGAGATCTTGCTACTCATGGATGGTGTCAAACTGCATCTAAATTCACACTGACTCATAACAGACCTGGGCATTTAGCTTTTACAGTATACAACCCTGTGATTGCTTAAATAACCAGTGGCCTTTGAATTCAAATTTGAAATGGTATTTTTCAACATGTGGTGTCTTGAACAGGTTACCTATTGGAATTATTGGAACATGTTGCATTAGTGTGTCGACAGCGACATTTCAATGCAGGTTCCGTTAAAAAAAAAAATAAATAAATTGCAACAGTGAGTAAGTACTATACAGAATTCCTCACCAGTATTTTACGTGCATATACCAAGACAGTGAGCGCATAGAAAGTTGAAGTGTATGTTACTCATTAGTAATCTAACACCAATTCAGAACTGAATTAGTGTCACTTTTTTTTAAATTGTGAATACCTTTTTTGTGCATAATTATCTGAAGAGCTCCCTTTGTGTGTTCATTAAGCACGTCCTAAACTTCAAGTCTTGCTTTTTAAGGCCAAAGTTATTAATCAAAAGTAAATGTCACATTTTAAATATTGAGCATGTCCGCTCAAGTTTCAAGAAAAAATTAAAATGCTTTACTTTAAGCTGAAAATCTAGATATTTTTTCACAAAATTAAAAAGTTCCGTTAAACTTGAAGTTGGTGGATTTATTGTATTGCTAATTGACATTTCACACTCCAGTTTTTAAAAATGTAACAGTGTAGGATGTGGAACCCTTTGATTCAGCTGGTTTTACTGGAAATTTACTGGACTTTTAGTACCATTTATAGTAATAATTTTAGCTATAGCATTGATTTAACTGAGTTATAAACTGATTCACCAGTACTATTTTACAGTTGTCTAAAGCTGTACTTCAGCAGTGCTCCACTTAAATACCAGTGACTTGATTTATTGTCCTTGCATGCACATAAAATTCTTCAGTGTTTCATGTATAATCTAAACACTGTTCTATAACCCTTGGTACGCACACACGTCTTGTTTGAGCAAAATGAAGGCAGTAAAATGTTTTGCCAAGTTTGACATTTGTAATGTGTGTTGCTGAAGGGATACATGTTCTCACATGTAGCAGCACCATGCCATACCACAATCCACAGTTGGAATGGCTTTTTGTGACCGTGTTGAGAGAATATGCATTTAATGTGATGTCTACCAAACGAAGAGGAGCACTGAGCTTTAAACGAGATGGCTGGTTGACAGTTTTCAAGTTTTAAAACGATCATCTAGTTAACTAGTAGAATAGTTCACCTAAAAAAGTTTGTTCAAGCTAAAAGCCCTCTCCAGCCATTTTAATTAAAATGTCATTAATTCTAAAAGCCTATAAACACCACACATTTTAACCTAATTTTCTATCATGCCTCTCCATTTAGGCTTTCATTCACATTAATGATAAACCTGATTACGGCTTCCAAACCCTGCTGGGTCTTCACAGAAGTTACCTTTCTAGTAAAGCTGTTAATTTGCATAACACAGCATTCCAGTATGTTTGGCTTTACTACTTAAGTGTTAATTTACAGGTTTAACACTAAGATAAACATATAATGCAGTGCAGTTCTATATTATCTTGTGTAGTTCTTTCCCATGATTTTAGATTTATATGTAAAGTAAAGCTAGGTCTTGATACCGTAATGACGTGAAACATGTATTATGGGAAAACAGTGTCTGTACAATCTGTGACTTTTCTTTAACACTCAACTGGCCTGTACACTATTCATAACCTATGTTGGAGCAGGTTTGAATAAGTGGTTTGGAATGATGAGGTTGGTTAAATATGGCCTGTCGGAGTGAGCAGCAGGGGGTACATTGCAACTTGATACCATATAAACACTCATTAAACACACTTGGAAAAACAATTTATTCTTTATTAATATGAATATATTTAACGATCAACAAGAAAACCTTAACCTAAGTTTCAGCTTTTCAACAGCATTAGAAGTGCTACTGTTACTCTAATGGAAATCAAACCATTTTTAATTATATGACCTGTTATGATGTATAAGCAGCTGCTTTACAGTGGTTCTTTGCCAATAGGTCATTAGCAGGCTCAAATACATTAAAATATTAAAGAATTTAGGACAGAGCCGTCACTAAATCGGTAGACTAACAGTACTGGCTGTAACTTTTTGCTGCCTTCCTGCCTTATGGTTATTGTAGTTCCGCCCTTGTTTTTATTTTATGGTAGGATATTGCTAACGAATACATTACCCTCTCTTCCTTTTCCTATGTTACCTGTGGCACCCATGGATCTGCGTATTGGAACTGTTTCATCGAATGTTTCCCTTGGATCACCACTTTAATACGCTTGGCTCAAAATATGAACTCGTGGAACTGTTTTGGCTATATTTCACTTTATTTCTGCACATGGACATGAAAATCAATTCTTCTGCCAAATCCCCTACACCGCATGAAAACCGGTCACTGTAGCGCAATGAGCGTTTCCCTCAAGGTGGCCCTGGAGGTCCCAGGGGCATGGGTCCTGGCAATTCAGGATTTGGCAGGGTCCGTGAGGAATTCGATGGACCTGCCAAGAAGCCACGCTTCTGATCTGGCACTTTTATATGATGGAGCTCGTGTTTGGATCCCCAGAGCTTCTGGGGTCTTAATTGTATTTAAGTTTAAAATATTTCTTTGCAGTTTTAGCCTGAAAACCTATCCTATTTGTGGCAAAATTCTTTTTTTTTTCGTAATGTGTTAAAATTAGATTGAAGTAGTGAACTGCTCAGCGGGAGTAATCTCTTGCTTAGCATGTCCCATGTAATCTTTCTTACTTATCATGCAATGTTACTTGTTATGCTGGTTATTCTTGTAAGTTGTTCTGATCTTTATATGGCCATGTTCTGTGCCATTCAACATTTTGAAGTAATGTAAATTTACAATAAAGCGTACCGTTGGTTCTTCAAACCCCACGTAAGCGTTGTCGAAACAGTGTTTGACTCACATTCGCAAAAAAGATCTGATAGAAAACTTGCTTTTGAGGCTTAAAGATGGAAGGGGATTACTTTGAATTCAGTCTGCAGTATGAACCAATGAATGCTCTAAATTTGATATGGGGCAGTGCCTTTTGAAAATTGTTTGGAATAACCCTGACATCTAAACTGACCTCTTACATTTGCATATTGAAGATATAATTTTTAGAATGTAGTTGTATTTTACGTTTAGTATTAAGTTTTATAATTTAACTCAACGGAAAGACATTGAGTGACATTTACTCGAAGAATTTAGGGCTGTCTTATGCAATTTAAATAAAAAGAAAAATCAGTGTATGTTACGTTGGTGTTCAAATGTATTTACCCTTTGAAAGCTTTCTTTTCCCTGCCCACACTCGAGCCAATTAAGTGACTTACTATGGTAAAATGACAAGGATGGGAAAAATTAAATTAGAGCTTGTTCATTTTAGGCATCCATCACCTTGCCTCTAAACAAACACAAAGTACTTTTCACATGGCAGTTGAAGCTTAACAAACGGAGATGCCTGGCGTGTGAAAGCATGTAAGTTATCATGCAAGTAAAATGCTCATTGCAGCATTTACATTAAAAGCTGTATGAAGTAGGTTACTGCTGGTTTTAGGTAAGGGTGCCACTAACACAGGAGCTTAGACCCTTAAGCTTGCCTGTTGGGTTAGTTCTGGCAGTGGATGAGGAGTCGGGGGTCTCGATTTCTGCCGTCACTAAAAAAAAAAACTCTTGTGATAAAATAATTAACGTTACCCCCTTATTGAATTGTGAAAGTTGTATTTGAATGAGGCTACAGTTGTGGCTTTCATAGCATCATATAGCAAGTGAGCAGTTGAGAGAGTACATTGCTGTCTACTACTGAGTACAGTTGGAATTTCAGTAGCGAAAAATCTCAGTGGTTACAGTAGTTGTGGTTAATTATCAAGTGTAAAAAGTTAGCTTTTCAGAATAACTGTCTGAAGACTCATTCTGAATTACCAGTAAACGCTGTTCAGACTAGTAAAATTAAAGCATTTGTACACTATGTACAAGATGATGAGCAGACAGTTGTTGCAAAATTGCCAGACAGTTGCAAAAATGAAAGTCCTACCAAGAGACATCGTGCTCAGTTAAATAAATACGATGGAGGACCATGATTAGTTTTTAATTATTTTTTTATGAAATATGGTAAAAATGACTAGTAGCAATTATGTGCGTAATAATCCATTAAAATGTCAGTGCAAAAATGTGTCAATACATTGTGGATATGTGACAATGAATTTTGTAGAATAATGATGGTAGTATTTGATGTATGTGCATTGGTAAGTGCTAAAACAATGCACATACGTAAATTTTCTTAATTCTGATTTTTTTTCTTGTCTTAGTTTGTTGAATATATCGTTAATCGTGAGCCCAGAATCATTTATCAAACCTAATCTTGACTGTTATACCCATAGTAGAAATAGTATATACAATGAAGTAATGTTCTCTAGTTTATTCAGAAATCAAGTGATTTACACACCTGGTCCAAGTGGAATTTACCGAATATGTAATTGCATATAGAAATCAAATAATCTTAATATTTGGCTTCATTATGTGGTCAGAAGAATAGATACTTGGGGTGCAGTTTACTCTGTGAGCTTAACTGGATCCTGTGTTGCAATTGGTAAGTTTCCTAAAAAAGCTTTTCAAAAGGACACAGGAATGTCCTAATGTTTTTTGGTTTGTTTGTTTTGGGGGTTTTTTAATAACCCCATCTGTCATTTTAGTTTATTGACTAAACCTGGATGGGTGTGAGAACAATCAATCACTTTGTAAAAAGCTTTTGACAACCCTAATGTATCGTAGTTAAACTAAAGCAAATTTGTTATATAAATGCATTAAGGTAGAAGTTGCTAAATCAGTGCATCTGAGCCATTGATCTTCACTCTACAGCTGCATTCAGTTTCTGTGGAGCTCAGACCCGCTTGAATCAAAGCCAACTATAACTGTAAAGCTGGCAGTCATGTTAACACTGGCTCATCCATTTGTCCAATAGTTGTGGAGTACCTAACAGATATAATTGTGTTTTGGCTGGCCAGTTCAAACTGTATTGTTGGCCTCTGTCAAACATTCTAATGTGTAGTTGTCCCCTTTTGGGGTTTGAGTTTAAAATCTTAATGAAGAAATATCACTGTTGTTGTGTTGGTCCTTTGTATTTTTCTCCCTCAACAGGTAACTGTTCCTAATTACTTCAACATCGAAACTTTGGGGATTTACCCATGTGCCCTTGATCTGCAATTTTTTTTAGTTCAATTGGTAAAAGAGAAATAATGGAGTTTCTCATGTGACAGTTTTGAGAGGTTAATTTTGAGATTTTTTTAAAATTGGATTTCTAAATTTAGGTGGTTTTGTTTTTGTTTTTATTATTATTATTATTATTTCCCCATTTCATTCTCTGGACCAAGATAAAATTAATTGTAGCTTCTTTTTTTGCCTGACACTCACCATTAAGTCAAGGTGGTAAGTAATACATACATTACAAAAGTATATATTTACATTCTTTTTACTAATCTACACATTTCGAATCGCACTCCTGGAGGATGCCATGCCTTGTACATTTTTGGTGTTTTCTGTATTTGTGACCACTTCGGTATGTTTCATTTGCTTATTGGTTGGATTGGGTGTGTTGGAGCTGGGAAAACACTGAAATGTCCAGGGCAGGGGCAGTCCAGAGTTTGGAATCAGGCAAGTTAACTGAATTCATTGTTACATAAAAGAATTTTTGGCTTTAAGCAAATCTACAAAAATTCCTTTGAGATATTCAGTGAGATTTGTAGTAGTACCAGCAAGCTAGTTTACATTGGGCTGTTTTCTCTCTGTACCGTACTGTTTGAAGAAAGACTGTGGTAACTGCATTTGTGAGCCCATTACATATATCTCAATGAGGAAAAAAGTTTCATATAAATAGTGCCTCCATGATTTTCATGAATGATTTTCTAATATTAATGTAAATAAAATAAATATTTTATAAAATAGGGGTGTTGATTGCGTTCTCTGTAGTTATCCTGTATATCGCCTTTGTTAATATTTGTTTTTATTATTTAATTTTTTAAAAGTGTTTTGGAAATGTTTCCAATTCCTCAGAACAGCGGCAATGTACACAAAAAATGAACGCAAGTGCTGGGTGGTATCAATGAAAAATTCAGTACCCAGGCATCGCAATTGAGGATGTCAGACACTTGATTTAACCAAACAGTTTTGCCTTCGTAAAGAATTGTCTTAGTGATTGTCCACATAGGAGAGTGTTTTTAGCCTTTAGCATTGGATTTTAACTCAAGGCAGTCAGAGTTCCGATATGCTGTTAATCGGAGAGACAGAATGTAAGTTTTTAAAAAAATAATTAAACTTGCCCGTATGCAGAACGCTGCTCAAAGGAAATAACTTTGGTAGACAAACAAATCATTCAGTATTGATTTGGTAAGTTGTGTCTTTGATACAAATTTGTACTGATTCACGTGGGCACTTCATGTCCCGTATGAATCGGTTTAACCAGTTACCTAGACTGTGTGCTCCTCTTCATTCTTGGCTTTTCAGCTATACTGACCAAACTAGAGAACAGATGAACTTATATTTTGTTCTTAATATTTGCTTAAATATCTTGTTGCTTACTCTCTTGCTTCAGTCTTTCGAGTAAATGGGTGGGCATGTAACTGGCTTAGAAGAGTTTTTAAATAAAGTGTGGAAACCTTTAATTTTAGCTACATATTGAAGATGGTTTTTATAGATAGTAAGCTAGTTATGAATCATTTTGAAGTTAGCTGTTGTAGGTTGTTTTTAATGTCCGCATTTAAAGAAATATTTAAGTTATGTATTTGACATTCATTACAGTGCATATTACTGATCCAGTGACCGTTTTGGATTTTTCAGTCCAAATAGTTAGTCCAAAACTCATTTAATGACCGAAGTGCTACCAAGTAGCAGAAATTTCGTTTAATTCCAAATTTGAAGAAGTCAATCCTACCTACGTCTGTGAGCCAGTCAGCTGCTTTTGTCAACATTCAGACTGAATTTTAATTGACATGCTAAATTCTGTAAGCTTCTTTACTTCAGTATTCAGTTGTTTTCTGTACATATATCCACTTCCAGTATCACATGTATTTGTTCAAATCATACCCACACTCATTTTAAAGAAATAAGAAAGAAAGAGACATCGATTTGATTGTGGGATTGCTGTTCAAGAAAAATTACACAAGTTTACTCAGTGCTGTGAATGTTAACCAAGAAGCACCCAGCAAATTGCACACATTACAGTTTGCTGTCAGGCCCTGAATAATACAAGTTCAGGACGCAAAATAAAAAACAAAGTTGCTGACCCACAAGTGCGCCGTTTTGTCATGGGCCTATTGTTCCTTAAATATATCACTAAAATTAGCATGCCTTACAAACCAATAGTTATTTGTCTTGGTACACACTGTATCGCCCAGCACTAATGAACGCATGTCTCAGATTTATTGTAATTGTTTGAATAAAAGTAAGCTACACACCCAGGTTCATTCATATTTCAGTGTATTATTTCCTTCACTATTTCATTTTTGTGAACTGATTTCAAAGTTGAATACAGCTCATGAACTGGCAAGACTTGAACATTTCGACATGAGGGTGAAAGTCCTGGCAACGGCGAAGAAACTTCCAGAGACAAAGAAATAAAGAAAGGTAACCCAAGCTATGCACACTGCCTCTGTGGCATGGACCTGTCAACCTTTCAGTCTGGTGCTATAAAATAAACACTAACTGTGGGGAGTGGGTGGATGGATGGTGGAGCCGCCTTTTACAGAGATAAAGTAATTACAAGCAACTTATAGAAGAACACTTGTACTGCACACTCCTCCCATGAACGGGCTGTTATGGGAGATTGGAGATGCTGTTTTAAAGTTTCCTCCATGTTCAAGTGACTTATAGTAGCATTAGGAGTCAAACCCAAAGACTCCTATTGGTGTGGTTGTGGCATTACTGCCTGGACGGGGAGTCAAATCTTCAGTCTTCGGTTTTCTGGGGAGTAGTGTAATCCGCTGTGCTGTCTTTATACCGTCATAACTATACTTGGGACTCAAGCATGACCGTCTTTTGTGCCTACGAATGTTATGTAACTCCTCCCAGATCCAACCTGTCAACTGACCTTTTTTGAATAAACCGTTTACACTTTACAGGGTGATGCAGCAGTGCAAGGATTTTCTGCTGATTGAGTTATTACTTTCATTTTTAACAAAAGCCAAGCTCTCGCACTTTAATTATTGCTACTTAAAAGTTGCCATAAAGGTTTCCTCTTACAATAAATGCTAAAGTCTTGTTTAAAGTGTATTTGGTTAATTTTGGCACAGTTTACTATTTGTGAACCTGATCAAAGTAAAAGCTGTGGACAACACACTATTCTAGCACAGCTCAGGGAAAGGAATGACCCAAACTATTGTATTAAACTCCAATACCTATATAAAACTCCCCTAACCACTGTAAAATCAGTTATTCTCAGCCTTGACTGACCTATTGCTTTTATGAAATGGTGACTTGATTCGGTTAAAAATCCATCAGTGTTTGTTACACAGTTCTTCTGCTTAGCTTTGTAATTTAAACTATGCTTTCGTTGCCAAGCTTCAATTTAAAAAATAGATAAATTTCAGCTGTGGATACAGTATGCTTGAATTTGGACAAGTCATTTCGATTTTATAACTAGATACATGTGCTTCTCAACTGGCAAGTATTTCAGTCATGGTCCTTCCTCTCATTTCTCTTACTCTGCCCCATATGCAGTAGAAAAATAACACAACAAATATGTCAAACGCTAACCATTTGATTTTATCTGCCGTAATTCGAGACTCAATTACCCAAAATACTAAACTTGTGCCGTTACAGTTGCTCCAAAAGGCGTTTGATTTTATAATCATTTTTGAGTAAAAAGTAAAATTTGAGAGGGGAAACTAAATATGGGTCTTTTATCCATGGATGTTTTACTGGATCTTTTAAAAACTGGACATTTCAAAATAGATGGCTGGTAGTTTACAAGCACCTCCAGGTATATTCATATTTTGGAGAAAGATGAATATGCTTCCAAAATTACACCATGGTTTCTGTGGGGGAGAAATGTCTGGCATGAACTACAGAGTTTTAAGTTGGGCTGCTTAAATAGCAATGGCTGAAATACTAATTCTTGACTTGTAGGTTCTATTACAACGGCCAACCTCGTTTTATACTGCCTAAATTTTTTTAAAACCAGCCATGAAAGAAATTCCTTAAAGTCAGGGTCTAAGGAGCAACTAGAGACCAGCCAATAAAGACCCTATCAAATTTGGATACATAACAGCAAATTTTACCATTTGGAGGCAAAAGCAATTACATTTTGACACGGTTAAGGAAAAACAAGAATTTTGTATTAAAAATATATACGTATTTTGTTTAAGCTTACAAAATGTATCGAGGCAAATGAAAACCAGCAAGAAACATTTACCGAGATGTGTTAAAGGCCTTTTGAAAACAAGCTCTCAATATGAATTAATACCTTTTAGAGTACAGCAGTGAATAGTATGGGTTTGAGCTTGAACTGCTGTCTGTTGGGAGTAATGAGTAAACAGCTTTAAATAAAATTGGCTATGCAGCCATTTAGGCCTTTTCAGGCTTTTTTATTGCTGTTATTTCTGTGGAAATTAATCTAAAGATTCATGATCATGACAGATGTATCCCTCTGTTACAAGCTACAGTAACTAGCCAATTTTCACCATTTAACTCTGCTCTTTTTAAAGGAAAGCATTTTCAAATGTAGCCCTCTAAGTAAAATGATCAGTGCTGCTGGATATTTTTAGCTTGCTTGCACTAATTTACAATTTTTAATAGGTAAATATTTCTTTGTCACATTGAAACACATTTTCTTTGTAGCTAACCAAATATCTGTAACTCATACTAGTAATTTAGTACTAGGATCAAAATTTGTCTTACCGATTAAGTACATTCACTTTCCCAAATTGTTCTGCAGTTTGGTATATTGTAATTGGCATCCAGTTTATTTAAAGCCAGATTGCTATGTTTGCGAATTTGTGATATCAAACATTAACATGCAAGCCATACAGTTTGACTTATCTTGTCTTCCTGAAGAGATTTCCAAAGATCACTTACAAATTCTCTTCAGAAAAATGAACAGGACATTTGGCTGTTCAACTCAAAACTATTTACATGTTTAACATTTTGATCAGAGATTGTGTAATGCACTTTAAGAAGTTAATGCATCAAGTTTTGGTTTAGTATGTTAGCTATAAGCTTTTGCAAAGCTGTGCTTTTAGCTTTGAGTTGTCCATTAGAACTGTACAATATTTATTCTTAACCGCAAATTTACGTTTCAAACATGAATAGTGCTTTACTGTATAAATGAATAATCAATTTTTATATTTTTTATTAAATAATTAGGCTTATTTTGTAGTTTTGTGCATTACATTACATGGTCACTACACCTTAAGCGGTGTTGCTGGTGGACAGATGAGTAATTCATTTACCAGTACGAAGACAGTCAAGACTTGTTGATAAGCGCACTCTCTACGTGAGGTCCAATGGAACTGTCATTACCAGACTTGATGCTTCTCTGTGAGGAGAGCTTGTCTCTGTGTCTGTAATGTGTATGGCGTGGATGGTGGTGCTGTAGCTAAGCAGTAGCTGCCAGTGTCCAGCTTGCCCTGCTCACCAGTTGACACTCCAGCAGTTGGTTACAGTGAGGATGAGTAGTTCTGCAGATCAGTGGACAGTTGAGCCTGGACTTGTTTACATCAAGAGGTTTGCTTGCATACCATCACAGAAGGTAAGTGCACATGTCTTTTGTTCAATGAAGATGAAAAAAATGACTGATTTACCTTCCTGAATCACATGCTATTATTGGGGTTCTGGCATCACACTTCTGAAAATGGATTCACAGTGCAGAATTTTGTCATGGACTCTATGAATAACCAGTATGTAGTGTATGCTGTATATGTGGTATTTTTTTCATATTTCTGTGGGCAGTAGTTTGTGTGCAGTTCATACTTGTTGAATTTTTTTTTTCTTGGACGGCAGAACACTGGTGTAATTAGTCTTGAAGTTAAGCGATTGCTGAACTTTCCATGTTAAATATAAAAAAGCACATGGGACGGGGATGGGATGGCATCTGTAAAGTACTGCAGCATTTCCTGCAAAGGATACATTTTTGAGGTGTGAGAGGGTGGGGTGGTGTTCAAACTACTCTTGACTTGAGGCCTTGGATCAAATGAATTTTAGGTTAAAATCTGTACCACCTTTTTTGGACCTTTTCTAATCTGCTTCATGAACCTACTGCAGTATGTGAATTGAGTTTATAACATGCACTGAAATGAGTTTATAACATACACTGAGCTTATAACATACATTTCTGAATCATGAAGATTTTAATGCTTTTATTTTGTTCTGTAATACCTCAGGATCAGTACTTGTCTTTGAAAGATGAGTTTCTGTTGCTAAACGTCCTCATCAGTGATACATTCAGACACTCTTTGCCCTCTTATGTTCTTCCAGAATTGTTGGGCCACCTTCACATCCACATTGCCATCAGTATGTGGAATTGGAGCTTCATGTGCTTCCATGTTTTCTGTCTCAAAAAAAGCTATGCTGCCTCTTTTGTTGGATGCACCCACCACAGTGGTTTCAGATTGAGCATGTGCACCCATTCAAAATGAAAACTATGGCTAAGACTTTTTTCCATAAGTAGTAATGTAAGGCAAGCTTAATTTTTTTAAAAATTTTTGCCAGGAAAATGTTTTGGCTATGGATTGTGGTCTTTACATATTTACTTTTTGCCTTACCATTAGAAGGTTTACCAAGGGGCTCTTAGTGTCTCTTCTCAGCTCTGTTCTACTTCTGGAACACAGTGCTCAGTCTAGCCTGGAGTCTTGCTTTTCTTGTATGATATTAGGCATTTTTAATAAGTGATTGGGTTAGAATACTTGCATTTGCACCTCATTCCACATTCTTCTGTTCAGCTTCTCAATGAAGCTATTTAAACATGCTAAATGATGGCTAGTATTATAGCAATGAAATTGTTTATCGACTAATTGCTGATGTTGGGTAATCTTAGAATGCACACATGACTCTTGTTCCTTTGTTGGGGTGGGGTTCCCACGGTCCGTAATAAGCACATTCCACCCATAGTATTGTGCAGATGAGTACTGCATTATTGGTACAACTGTGTTAATTGATGACAATTAAAAAAAACAAACAAAAAAAACACATTCTGTCATGGACAAATGTGGACCTGCTTGTCTACTCGTATTCAACACGTGTGTTTCTTGCTAAATGCGAATAGCCAGGTCACTGAGCTAAGTCACCGTATATATCACAAGCGGCACTCAGGCTGCTGAGGACACTTGAACACTTTAATTATTTTGTATTTTTCCATGACAACTCTTGCATACCTGACCTATGCTTTCAACCTAACAAATTTTTTGCAGATCATGTTTTAGCTAGCCTTTTAGCTCCTGAAGCGTTCAGTTCCTACACAGTTTGGCTTCTCGCTTGGTTTTCGCAATTCATTTATCTGCTCTTGTCTCCATGTTTGAACTGATCTCTTGTGTTCAAGCTCAGTTGTCTTAGGAATCCTTGACATGAAATGTCTTGTGCATTTATTCGCTATACACGTAATGGTGCAGTTTATCTAAACCCACCTGCAGAAAACCAGGTGTTGGCTGTATGTGCCCCAATATAGGGGAAGTGTTTTGTAGAATGAGTACTGGATCAGCATTGTGGCTGTCCAGGAGTGTCTGTCTACCTGCACTGTGATCCATTTCTCTTTGTCTCTGACAGTGGACATGTGGTACTCGACATGCCTTCATTTCACCCATATGGAGTGTGATGCCAGAACTACCTTCTTTGCCTGATAGCTGCCTGTGAAGAGGCACATACATTCATACACTCAGCACCATGAAAGAGGTGATATGGTCTGCACAGAGATAACTATTGCGGATTTTAATGGACTGTGCATCAAGCTTCTCAGACTTTTCATACTCAGGACATAAGTGGAATTAAACATGTGTTTACTCACCCAACACAATAGACCTTAAAAGTGTGACTCGTCTTCATTTGTAGCAATATGTGACTATTTACACATCACTTTAATACACATCGCTTAATCATTTCAAGGCACCGTTTGCACTTGGCATTAAAATGTGTCCCGTATTTTGTTTGAATACATGTTCAAAAAAAAGAGTATAGATTTTTGATCGGAATGAGTACAGATCTGTTTGTCCTGATCTCGAGTTAGTCAAGCACACATTGTATGGCATTTCTAAATTGCTAAATGTTTTATAAAGCATCAAATGCCTGTGCAGATTCTGCATAAATTTAAATATTGCGTAGGGAATACAATAAAGCTGTTTTTAAAGGGTCAGTGTAAGTGTGCCGTCTCCCGATTGCATGATTATCCACTCTACAAGATCAGCTCAGGATGATCAGATGTTAATCCCAAGTGTCAACAGAGCCAAAGTTAGAGAATGTAGTTGGTAGTTACAGTGACTTGTTGAGTCCTGTTTTAAACTTTAAGAATTTGTTGAATTAACCCTTTGTTAATCATGTGGTTCTGTTACTAATAGCATTTCTCCAAATCCTGATTTTTAGCTACGTTAGCTTAGTCATCTAGGACTGGTAAAAGGTCTCAGGACTATGTACATTCAGTTTGTGCTTGTTATTTACTGTCTCTGTCTCACCGCAGGGGTATCACATGGCTGATGCAGGCTGAGTCAAAAACCTTTTAAAATAAGGTAAGTAGTAACTGAAATTGGAGCTTTTCCTACAAGTATTCAGAGCATTGCATCCTACATGTAGCAAGGAAGGTCTAAACTGTTTTTAGCTGTTCATTTTTTTTTAAAAACAATTTAAGCAAATTAATTATTACATTTGTTATTTTGAAATCATGAAATTGGCACATGTATCACAATCCTGTTTGTTTACTTCTGAACAATAAAACCTTCAATTTTATTTACAGAATAGGTTTTCTTTCAGACCTTTTTGTGAAAAATGTGGTGGTCATCCTGCAGCATTGGGGTGAAGGAAAGTTTCTAAAAGTTAAATTTTTAAATGTAGTTATATAGAAGGTGTTAATTTTTATAATTTGAAAAAAATGCCCGAGTTTTTAGGATATTCTCATGTCTGTAGTGCAAAGTTGGACCGGAGCGTGACTGAGGAGGAAGTGGAACGCTCACCACAGAAACGCTCTCTTCTGGAATGCTGGACAAAGTGGCTTTTAATTTATTCTCCCTCTCCCTCCCTCCCTAGGTTACTGCTGAACTGGTACCTATCAAGGTTTTTAAGGACATAAAACCTAGGGGAAATAGACTGCAGGTCAGTGGAACATCAGTTGGTCTTGCTTTTTGTGTTTCTGTAAAAGACTGGCTGTCTCCAGCAATCATTATGTACAACATATGCTGAAGTATTTTGTACATTGAATGTTAATCTGAAGAATCCCCTGCTCCATGTCTTCTCTTTATAGGGAGAGTGGCAAATGTATTGGACAGAGGGATGCAGAGTGCAGCATGAGACTTTCAGAACGACCTGGAACATTTGAAAGAAATGGATACTTTACTAATGTGACAATGTCTGGATGTCTCTCCTGTTGCAGTGTCTCAAGTCCCAATACTCTGCCTCTTGGCAGCTTCCATATGGATGTCTACGACAGGTTAAGTTCAAGGGGTTGCTGTTTCTCTTGTTTTATCACTGTTGTATCTTATTGGGTTGCTGTTAATACTGGCGCTTATCCAGCCCAGAGGAAAGGAACCTGCAAGCCGATAGCACAGGAAAGAAGTTTCAGTGAATGTGGGTCAATGATTCTGTCTGACCTGTATTGCGCAATGGCCATCTGGAGAGTATCAGACTTTTTTGTTTATTTTATATAAAAAAATAAAAGCTGAAAAGAATTGTTTGTGTTGTGCTTGGATCTTAGACAATCTCTTTCTTTCTTACCTTTGTAGATTTATGATACTTTGCCCGTCCATTTCGTGATGGTCAAAGTGAGGAAATGAACTCTTAGCAAAAATGGATTTATAGTATTTCATACACCACCAAGCTTTAGCATCTAAGAATGTGTGCAGGTCATTTTGAATTTGAATTCTTGAACTGATTAAATAGTGACTTCTGAAACTTAATTTAAAAGGTATTACAAATCCTTGTAATCACTAGAACTCTTGCAATGCAAAGGCTTTACAGGTATTCCTTGCTTCGGTATGAGTACTCTCTTTCACATCAAACAAGCAATTAAAGGCAGAGATTAAAAAGAATTAACTAATCTGAACACAACTGTGTACTATATAGAGTAGTATTACTTATATTAGTAGCCTGCAATGGCCATGAAATATCTCTGGGTTAATGTCTGCAGTGTGTGAGGTTTTATAGATATGCAGGAATTTTGAAACTGACCTTTTTTGAATTGCCAGCTTTTTACTTCAGTAAAACTGTTCAAAACAAAACTTCCAGAGGCCTAGTATAATATTTTTTGATGGTTGGATTTAAGAAAGCAAAGTAAAGGATAGCCATATAAAAAGTAATGTTGATTGGTCACTAAAGCTGTCAGGTTTTAACAGCAACTTTTACAGAAATGTAAGTCATTCCTCACTTCTGTATTATGTCATATCAGCTCATATACTACAGCATTTTAGACTGTTGATGGACTATAAAACTGAATATGCTTAAATCATCAAAGCTTAACCCTTCAGTATCATGCTTAAAGCTGCTTCACACCACTGATACTGCTTTACAATACCATTATCTAGGGTTTATATGAATGCTTATGAAATTGGTCAACATATTAAAAATCAATCGGTTATAAGAGAAATAAAGGGCAACAGAGACCGGTTGCATGCCAATTGCTGATCCACATTCATACATTTTAAGCTCAAAACTTGGTAACTGATCTTACTTTGTCTTCTCCAGTCATCTTCATAACACACATATCCTCACTAGATGCAACAGGTGCCCTTTTTGTCAGTCGTAATGGCTTTAAGGTGTTTATGGCCTAACTGGTAACATTAACAAAGCCATTTTGACCCTTCATTAAAGTAGTCTCATTGTAAAATGGTACCAGACTACTTAATCTTTACCATTTGACATCTGGCCCCTCCAGTGGTTGTAAGCTGACCTCAGGAAGCGGGAAAGGAAAAGGGAGGGAGAATTGGGTAGCCGTGTGATCAATGGGCTCCGCATTTGAATCTTTAATGCACGTTTATTATTTATGGCCTCATTTGGGTACCTGTACCCCCAGAGGTGGCCGCACTCAGTCTGTCCGACTGCAGTCTGTTCAGACATGAGTGGAGTCCGAGCCCCTTCTGGCACGGGCCTGAACGCTGCTGAGCTGAAGCACCAGCATGCAGCCGAGCCGAGCCGAGCCCTGGCCCAAACATACCTGCTCTCCGACTCCATGCTGCCGATGCCGCGCAGCAGTGGCCCGGCTCTCGGGGAATCTCTGAAACTTCCGTCACTGACTAGAACAGCACACCATCGGACCTCCATGGTCACACTCAGGTGAGTCGATACCTCAAGCTTCAAAGGCTGGGCCTCCATATATCTCAAAGATTTATAACCACCTCATGCATAGAGACTTTTATGGTTTACAAATGTATGACACAAAATTAAGATGCTTATCTTCTGCTTCTATCTAAATAGCTGAACAAAGTTTCATTTCTAGATTTGGATGACCCTTTAAACCTGTAATCTTTGAATTTAAAGAAACAATTAAATCCAAGACGAGGTCAGTTGTTAATTAACTGTAATTAACTATATATTATCTATCTAGATATATAGTGTGTATTGTTAACTTATATTTAAAAAGTCAATATGTTCATTTAACATGTCAACAGAACAACTCTGTAAAAGCCAGTTTGTGTTTACACTGTATGCAAGTGAGTAAACTTGTAGAAATGGTCCAAAATGACTTCTAAACAATAGAAAGTGGTTACATTTAGTATTGAAAGTTAGATTTTTTTTTTCCTTTTGCTATTTTTTTGTTTGTGATATGAGGTTTGGAGGTTTTGTTCTGATATATTTGGGTATTTCTGCCAAGATCGTACTTTTTCTTTTAATAAGTCAGCTGATGTGTATCAGCTTTTTTCCCCCAGTCTCATTTTTCCACTTATGAGGGTCAACCAGCTTAGAAACCCTCAAACCTAGAAACCAATATATGATCTCCACTCCAGATCACTGTGAAAGCAGTTGCACTTCAATGTTAATCTAAAACTAACTTCACTTGTTGATTTCAACCTGCACCAAAAGCCAGAATCTCAGGGGTGAGGCAGATCGTTCTCACCCCCGTCACCCCTGTCACCCCCACTATACGCAGGGCCATTCAGATTTCTAAACTGCTGTTTCCAGTAGGTACAATGTGTGCCAGGAAACCTGAGCTAAGCACTTCTCACATAGCAACAGACCCACACAGCTCACAGTCAACACAACAGTCCTATCGGCTCCATTTGTCAGGTGGCTTGCAGGCTGCTAAGGTTTTAAGTAACTGAGAGCTGCTCTAATTCAGTGTGCCTGCCACTAAAAATCCAAAAGAGGAGATGGTGCGGTTGTTAAAATGTTAATGTTATGAGCTAATATTACACTCCAAACACAGATGTTTTAACAAATTAATATCAGGAGTGTATGTGTTACTTTAACACAACCTGTCATATTCAAGTAATGGGTTGTCATTACACAAGCTGTATCAGAGATATTCTGTATTCTTGTGGCCTCGCATAAAATGTGGTGTTAATTAACATAATTTTAAGAGTATATGTAAACATACAAAGTGTTTATCTTACCCATTTCGTCAGAACTCAGCTGATTCAGACCAACAGAGCTGCTGTTTTTTGAAAAACCACATAAAAAGGATTCTGATTTTTCAAAAAAAATTGAATAAATCATTCAGTACCCAGCCATTCAGTGAATTTTGGTGTCAAATGGTTCAATATAGAGAAATGTACAGAGCTCAGAGTTCTTCACAGTGGTGGTAATAACCAGGGGTTGCCATTTAAGTCACTTTTCAAACAGCCAGAGAACATCTTGAGTTTTATATGTAATATTACTAAATGTTCAATGTAAAATAGTTTTCCTTGGGGACTATTTTACCTTGCGATGCCCTGCACACATCTCTCCATCATGAATGCAATCAAAATACATTTTAGCCCAAACCCTTTATTCACATCTCAAGTAGCAGACCATGTTTTTTACCTTTTCGTGCAACAACCTTTCTGTGGTTTTAAGAAACATTAAAGCCAGGATTCCCAGATCCAGGGCTGGTGGCTCCATACTAAGCACATTTTTGTGTCGTTAAGCACACATGATTCAACTCATTAGCTAATTAACAAGCTCTTCGTTGGCTGGGTCAGGTTGGTAGAGAACATGGTCACCACATGGATTTGGGAACTCCTACACTGAAGGCTTTGGAAGTCCTGCCACCACCGCTGGGAACAATTCTAACTCTCAGGGTTTCTCTAGAATCAAGTCTTTCTGAGCAAACTACTCTGAGGGACTTTTGACATCTTAACAGTTTAACTGTGCAAAAAAATAATGGCTTTCCTCAATAATGTTTTTTTTTTTTTATGTCCTCAGCTTCAGTGAACCATCCCTGTTCGCTCCAGTCCAACGAGTGATGTTTCAGGGGTTTCCTCGAAATCCCCGACCATCTCCTCGGAAAAGTTCCTCTACTTTTTCACTTTGCAAGTCGTTTGAAAATACTAATGGACCAAAACAGAGCTTTCAACCGGTGTACACACACTTTTCTCAGCCAATAAGGCCTATTTCCAAACTAGATCAGTCCGTCACACGGCCTCGGCGACTGGTGGCTGGACAGTGCGGCCTGAGACCTTTGGTGAAGCAGTACAGACAGGCCCCACCCAGCGAGACTTTAGCCATCGTGGGGACGCCATGTCTTCCCAGGCAACCTTCACCCACTACAGCGGCAAACACAACCAGAACGCAGCTACACATTTTCCTTCCAGCTGAAGGTGCAGGAGAAGAAGAGGACAAGGATAGTGAATCTATAGATGAGGGCTTCATGGATGAGTTGGATAACAAAGTCTCCACACTTAGACACCAACCGGAAAAACCAAAGACACCAACACAATCTGATGCTGCAACATCACAAAAAACTGATTTGGTTCACTTAGAGACCTGATAGATTCCTCTTGCCATGATTTTTCTACTGTCTTTATAACAGTCAGCTGTTCCATAAGTCAATATAATACTAAATGTCTGAGCAGCAGGTGAACATTTTGTGTTTTAAGATGAACTAATGAGTGTGAGCCTCTAATGTTGGTCCGATACATCAGAATGTCAGAGGTACTACATATAATTCATCCTGGAGACACTTGGTCATTGGACAATTGTACAAGAGTAAATAATAAATAAACAATGCAAAAAAACTCTTTTATTTTGGTTTGTTGTCCTAAATCACCTTTTCACCACTCTGTTGTTGACAATAAGTGACAGAAAGGTGGCATCATTTTATAGTCATCTTATATTATGTTCCATTTATACTCTGCCATTTAAAGAGCATATTTATTTCAACTCCAATGAAGATGGCCATTATGTACAAGTTAAGAAGCCATTCATTTCCTAGTCCGCTCTGTTAACGTAAAGATATGGACAGGCAGCCACAGACAGAGAGATACCTCCAGAAATTGAAAGGTGTACAGCCCAAAAAAAAATTAAACTGAAGCCTCTACGACTAAATGTAATATATACTTTTTAGTATTTTGTGCAGTCATGTTTTACCTCTACTATAACTTCCATTTTTTTCAGGTGAGTATTTTTTCATGCTTCTTGCAACCTCACAAACTTACATTCATCAATCCATAAAACATGACTCTGTATCTCAGATGTCCCGTCTCTGTGTTTCAGTGTCAAATATATGTTTCTTTTTCACAGGAAAGGTGCCACATCCTTTCAGATCCTCAGTGCTGAGTTGTCTTCTCATGGTGGAAGAATGGCCTGAAACCTCTAAATATTCTTTCATATCGGAAGCAGGAATAAATCTTGATGTTTTCCTCTTCTCTTAATGATAATAGCCTTAAGAGCTGTTTATCTGATGGGGACAGTTTTGATAGTTGGAATATTTTAAGACCGAACCAAAACTTTTTGTACACCATTACATTAAACTTATTAATCTAATATAATGTAGATCCCCCTTATGTCACCAATGTAGCTCAAATTCCGCACGCCTTCTGAAGGTGCACTGTGGTTTTTGGCACCAAGACATTGGCAGCATTGTTTAAGACCTGTAAGATGTAAAATGGAGCCTCCATTGGACTAGTTTGTCCTGCTTAGCCACAGACCGGTCAGTGTGCTCACGCTGACCCCTGTCCACCACTGGAAGCACCTACAATTGGCATCTACATGCCTACAGACTATGGTCATCTTTTCATGGCAACAGTATTTTGTAATGATAGTGGGCCCTTTTAGCAAGATAATGAACCTGCCAGACTATAAAAACTGTTCAAGAATTTTTGAGGAACATAACAAAGAGTTCTTGGTGTCTTCTAAATTCTCCAGATTGCAATCTGATCAAGCATCTGTGTAGTTGTTCTGGTGCAGTATGGGAGTAGTTGAGTGTTGTCATTGTTTTTGTGCAGTATGATGGGTAGTTCAGTCGTGTTGTTTTTGTGTAGTATGATGGGGAGTTGAGTACTGTGGGTTTGTTTTTGTGTAGTTAGGGGTAGTTCAGTACTGTGTGGTTGTTCTGGTGCAGTATGAGGGGTAGTTCAGCGTTCTGTAGTTTTGTGTTTTGTGCAGTTTGAGGGGTAGTTTAGTACTGTCTGGTTGTTTTTGTGGAGTATGAGGGGTAGCCGAGTGTTGTGTGGTTGTTTTTGTTGTTAGAGAGTGTTGTTTCTGGGCAGCATGAGGCGTAGGTAAGTATAGTGTGCTTGTTTTTGTGCAGTATGCGGGGTAGTTGAGTACTATGTGGTTGTTTTGTGCAGCGTGAGGGTAGCTGAATGTTGTGTAGTTGTTTCTGTTGTTAGAGGGTGCTGTTTTGTGCAGTGTGAGGGTGCTTGGAGGAATCCGCCTGTTGGCCGCTCGATGCCGCTGTGGCCGCAGCCCGGTGCGGAGTTTTCTGCAGGGGGGAGTGGAGCTGGAGCTCCGTGCGGAAGGGCTTTAGCGGGACTGAGAGTTAGCTGCAGTGTGCACGTTGTTTACTTTTTTATGCATGTACAGGATTAGAAATTTTTGCACTCTGGAGCCTGGTAATCTCTCGCAAGACTTGTGCATGGGCCGTGCTGTGTGACGGGTTGGTGTGCTGCTCCAGTCCGAGGTCAGTACGGAGGGGCTGGAGAGTGTGGCCCGCGTGGTGGCGTGTGTGTTGAGGGTGGAGGGTGCAGGGTGTAGCTGGACTAGCCTGGACTAATTGCTTGGTCGGAACAGCTCTTATAACTCCAGCAGAGAGCAGGTTCTGCCTCCTCCAGGCTCCAGCCTCTCTGCAAGAAGATCTGGAATCACACTAACCAGAGCTGCTGTCTGTTCTCTCCAGAACCTCATACAGGCTGAAATAACCCCGAAATCCAGCTGCTCTCTCACTCCCATCCGAAGGTTTCCCACTTTTATAGCGCAGCTCTAATGCTCTGTCAACATCAGCTCGGTCATAAATAACAAAGATTTCACAGCAATTTTATACAACTATTCCGTCTGATTCAGTCCTCTAAGTGCAAAAAAAGTAATTTAGACAGATTTGGTGTGAAATGGTGCTCTAGAAAGTCTGCTCGGCTCACTTTCTTTACAGTGGTGATGATAGGAGAACAAAAATCGACATTTATTGATTAAAACCGAAGTCTGTTGAGTTTTTATGCAATGCTTATAATGGTCGTGTCATATATATATATATATATATAACACCCTTTCTACGGGTAATCTTGCTTAATACGCTTTCTCCATCCATTTCTCTAGAATACACCGATTCTAAATATATAATTAGAATAAATAAAAGTATATTTTGATCCAAACAAGCATCAGGTTGATGAGTTAGAGCAGCTCTGTGTGAAGCAAGGTAGCTTTTAAGGGCCACTGGACGTCTGATTTCCATCACAAGCACTGTAAACTGTCGCTGTTTCAGAAATTTCATGCCACTCTGAAGGAACGTATTTATAATGCGGAAATGATGGGAAAAAAATAAGCGGGAATGCACGTTAATGTCTAGTTGCTCGACTGAAATGATCCAACAGGGGCTGTCTTCGTTGTACTAGTTCAACTATCTCTGGTCTTTTTGCTAAAACAGGTCTCAAAGTCTGTATATGTGCTGCTGAAGATGCAGTTCTGGCTCGTTTGGCAACTCTCCGAGTCTCTCAGCCTGCTCTCAGATCTCTGTCCGGGCTGCTGGAGCCCAGCTCTGCATGTGAACACAGCCTGGGTGTGTGTTTGTGTGTGGCTAATTTAAAGCAGCACTCCTGCGTGGCCATAGTAACCAGTGCAAAACGGGCTTTAAAACACACCGCTGCAGACTTGTAATGCATTTTTAGGTGAATTACCAGTTCGTGCTGCTTTTTAACATCAGAATCAGAAAGCTTTATGCATTTACCTGAACCATAGTCTTAGCCTTCTTTGACCACAAAACACTTTACAAAGGAAGAGTTCAGACAGCTGTCTAGAGCTGCTGTTAACTTTTGTTTCGTATTTTGCCCCCATCAATTAAAACAGCGGTTTCCTCCCTTTTTAATGTGGTTTGTGTCCTACGCTGCTTGTTTTTTAAGTATAAACTTTCAAAACGTGGTGGCCACCCTTCACTTTCCAGTGCTGATATTCAAAGTAAGCTGCAAAAAGCAAACGGTTTTGAATTAATTGATTTTGTGACGTCACGAAGACGTCACATTTGCAGTTGTAATTTTCTATTCAGTCCAGGGCAGTTTGGCCACGCCCACTTATTTGTGCTTCTGTCAGTACTGTGTATTTCAGTGATGAACAATACAACCAATCAGAACAGAGTTCATTAGCATACATCAGTCTCAAGGACATAATAACTGTTAACTTTGGTTGGAAAATGTTGAATGTTGGAAAATGTATATGAATTATATATACACAATAAAAGTATTGGGACACCTGAACATTACACCAACAGGGACTTTAATATGGAGTCGGTCTCCCTTTGCAGCTATAACAGCTTCCACTCTACTTGGAAGGCTTTCCACAAGATTTTGGAGTTTCTGTGGGAATTTGTGCCCATTCATTCTGTAGAGCATTTATGAGGT
>JBBJLS010000140.1:19661901-19677419 GCA_037577275.1 Bryconaethiops microstoma | reverse complement strand
GGAAGAATTTCGTGCTGTTCACACTGTGTGCTGTGGTGTGTTCACGTATGACCGAATGATCACTTTCACTTTCACTGTATGATGATTTAGCACACCACAAAAAATGCACATTTATGTAGCAGAAGGCTATTGCACAGATTATTGTGTGTGTGTGAGTGTCTGTAGTTATAAAGTCTGATGGCCTTGGGGAGGTAGGGATTTCTGTACTATTCAGGGGAGCACTGAAACTTCTTAGAATTTAGAGAGCCTCCACATAATGTAAAAGCACCACACCAATATAAGCCAAGAACAAATTAGGAAGCTTTATTTTCAAAAATGTAAATATTTATTTTCCGACAATCATCCCCTAATAAATTTCCTGAATTGCCCCAGACTGACAATTCAAGACGTATGTACAAGAGACATTCACAGAGAAGTAAGTGTCTGCTCTGCTGTGAGTGTAAAGGGAGAGGTATAGGGGTTATCTTCTCCTTGTTTGGACCACTATTGTCACTTTGTAATTAAATTAAAGAGAGACCTGGGCACTGCTGCTGAACAAAAATAGAGCAGTGACTTCAGGTGACTTAAGACTGATGACACACATGCACGCACACATGCACGCACTCACGCAGGCACGCACACACGTACGCACACACGCACAAACACACACACTTAGCCTGCTTCCACACCATGGCAAGTAATTATAGATAAAGCCTTCAGTATGGGAAACAATTACAATGATTAAAGTTCAGTCCAGATAAATGGACTTGTAAGACATGGTCATTATAAGTGGGCAGGTAGAAGAGAGAGGCAAAGACTAAGACACTGCAGATTGTGTCTCAGGGAAAAGTCCAGGAAAAAGTTTACTGTCCATTCCTGCCACAGTCAAAAGATCATCAGGCCATGTGGGTAGTACCCTCTCTCTTTCGCCAACTCTCTTGCTCCATGTGTCAGTTCCATTTCACAGCACGCTCCAGATCTACACTGCACACACACACACACACACACACACACACACACACACACACACACACACACACACAGACCATTGTCCCCCCTCACCTCGCTCTGTGATGAATGAAATCTACTATGTCCTCAACCATTTTAATCACTACAATGGAAAATGGCTATCATTTTTAGACTGCCTCTTGGCAACCTTCCCTCTCCCTGTATGTGACAAGCACTCTCTCTTTCTCTCTTTCTCCCTCACACACAGACAGACAAACAGACAGAAAGATAGGTAAGGCACAGATAGCAGATGGCAGATGATCGGGACTATTCTTAGTCCTTTTTGGACTAAGTTAGAGCATAGGTCCTGCATATTTCTGTTGCACAAGGGGAGTGGGGGAATGGGGGTGGAGGATGCTGAGTGCTAGCAGCCTCGCCAGCATGATGCAAGCACAGGCTAACAGCACAGCCACCTGAGATGTTAGTGCAGCATTGTCTTTCATTTAATTAATAATTTATATAGTACTTTTGTACTGCATTATTTAAAAAAAAATTAAGAATGATAAAAATGTGAACTGATATTTCGAGACAGAGAACGAGAGAGAGATGGAGAGAGAGAGAGAGACAGAGAGAACGAGAGAGAGATGTATGAGACACATCACAGATGTAACACATCTTCCTTTTCAATTTTTTGATATATTTGGAATCAAACAGGCTCCACAACAGACAAGCCATTTCTGTCCATTTGGCCAAGATTGTATTCAGAAATCCAGAAGATCAACTCTGTGCTGTGCTGCCCTGCAAGTGCTAAGCTACCACCACACATCACTGTCGCTAATGGAACCATGTATACGGGGAAGTCTCTATAAAATAAAAACACTGCCAACAACTCCTATGGCTATAATTGCAGTGCTGTTTTCAAAAAGAGGCTGAATACATAAGGGGATTACGTCCTTGTTTATATTCACATATATTCATCCCTGCAGCACCTAACATAATGCGATGCTGTTAAAGTGATACAGTTCTGTACTCATCTGCTTATGCACTCAAGCTTATACACACAACAAATGTAAGAATGTAGCTATAAAGCCTGAGCATAAACTCTGTAATTGATCTTTAAAGCCCAGTGACCAACTAGTAAGTGATAACTGATCATCTGAGGGAGTTTAGGAGACTGGCTGAAACCAGTGGACCGGTAGCAGCTAAGGATAATGGCAACAACAATGGAGTAAATAAATAACATTACTTGCAAGAAAGCAGATGTTTAAAACAGGTGTAACTAGACAGTAAACTTCTATCATCTTGTTAAGCATCTTGTAAGAAACTTCTCTAACTCAGTAGCATTTGTACTTGAATTTGGTTTTGGTCATTGGATTTTGGGAAAAAAAAAAGAAAACTGTAAAAATTCCCCATGTACCACAAATTTTTAAAGGCAAGTATAAAAGTTAGGCCTGGCTCTCAAAGTCTGGCCTGATCCTCAACTAAGGACGTGACCAGGCATCTAACCAGTTCCAGACCCCCCACCAGTGTGCCCTTGACAGGACAAAATAATGCTTCCAACGCCCCTGACTGTACATAAGAGAGAAAACTACAACATCAATATGTGTGAATGTTTATTTGATTTACATTTCAGAATGGTATACTTTCAATCATAGTCTAGCAGTCCTTATCAGCAGTAAAAACAATAAATTGCAGCACTGCTGAAAATTTTCCAGTGTGCGGCAGAACAAGAGCTTCATTCAACAGAGATATGCTTATCTGTCCCTACTCTTTACAGTAACACAATCCCCCTATAAAACAGTGCTCAATACACAGCTCCAACTAATGTGGCATCAAGCTCCAAAACAATATACAAAAACATGCAAATCTTTTTAAACCTCTTTCACAATTTCCCCACTCCTCTATTTGCATGGGATAAAGTAATTTGCCAACAAAGGGGCAATTCAGAAGAGAGGGTTGGGCTTTCCTTTAAAACATCGAATGAAAGTGAAATCATGAGCCATGACGGCAGGAAAGCTGCAAGAAAGCAAGGGAGAGTGAGCTGGTGTCAACAGCAGAATTAGCATGCCGCAACAAGTTCTCAAACCCATGGGCCCACGACAAATGAATGCAGTAGTGCCATGTCTATTAGACTGCCCAGGTCTTTTGGGAAGGTGAGGTAGCTGATGAAGTGGGGACTGAAACATGCAGCACTATTACTGAAATGTTCTCATGGATGAGGGGCTTCGGATCCTAGAAATGGGACACCAGTAAAGAAGGGACAGCAGCTAAAGGATGTGCCAAGTGGGAACTTGTAAATCCAAATTAAATTAATTAATCTCACGTGATGGAGAGAGACAAGAACATACCTTGCTGATAAGTGTGGTCGTCTCGCGTGAAGGATGAGCCCAAGCGCGAAGATAGTCCATGCAGTTTACTCTGCAAACGCTCTACAAAAGAGTTAAGATTCCCACCGGAACCCGTATTCACAAACATGCACTGAGAAGGATAAGGAGTACTCACAGTAAGTAGATTTACCGTTGGTTGGACCGGGACACGACTCAATGACTGAGCAAAGAGAAACTACTCACATCCTGTTTATATATCCTGTGAAGCGTTCATTTCCGGTGCCTCGTGCGCGTCACGTGCCCCGTGCATGTGACAGTACCCCCCGCCTCCAGGGCCATCTCCCGACGGACCAGGCGGAGGGGGCACCCGACGACGGTAGTCCTGTATCAGAGTGGGATCCAGGATAAACCGACCGGGAACCCAGGAACGTTCCTCCAGGCCATAGCCTTCCCAGTCCACCAGGTACTGGGTGCCACGATCATGGCGTCTCGAGTCGAGGATTCACCGGACAGTGTAGGCAGGACCACCATCAATGAGCCATGGCGGAGGAGGGTCCGGGGTAGCAGGAACCAGGTGAGGTGACAAAGGGCTTGAGCTGAGAGGAGTGGAAGACAGGGTGAACCCAGAGGGAGGCAGGCAGCTGGAGCCGGAAGGTGATCAGGTTAATTCTGTGGGTAATGTGGTAGGGATCAATGAAATGTGGTGATAGCTTCTTGGATTCGGTGTGCAGGTTGAGGTTGCGAGTGGAGAGCCAAACCCTGTCACCAACGTGAAACAATCGTCTCGGAGGGTGCCAGCGGCGATGTTGGCAGATGTATTGCTGGTTAGCCTTGATGATGGTTTTTCGAGCTTGCTACCAGAGCCGCCGACACCTGCAGACCAACTGTTGGGCCGATGGCACATCAACCTCCGGTTCCTGGTGCTCGAACATCGGAGGTTGGTATACTTAACATACCTCAAATGGACTGAGACCAGTGGCAGAAGATGTTAGCAGTCTATGGGAGAGCTCAGCCCAAATGAGGTAATCGGCCCAGGAGTGCTGTCAGTCAGCGACGAAACATCTCAGGAAGCGCTCCAGCTGTTGGTTGGCCCGCTCCGTCTGACCGTTAGTCTGGGGGTGGTATCCTGATGATAAACTGCAGCTGGACTCGATCAAACAGCAGAAGGCCTTCCAGAACCTGGCTGTGAACTGGGGCCCTCTGTCCGAGACGATGTCCTTGGGGAACCCATGCAAGCGGACTACGTGTTCGAGAATGAGCTCGGAGGTGGTCTTAGCCGAGGGGAGTCCGTTGAGTGCCACCAGGTGCACGGCCTTGGAGAATCGATCGATGATGGTTAAGATGGTATTCTTCCCTTTAGACTCCGGCAGGCCGGTGATGAAGTCCAGTGCGATGTGTGACCAAGGACGGTGGGGAACAGGTAGAGGATGTAGGTCCCCAGGACTGGGTTGATTAGTGGTCTTGGTCCTGGCGCACACCGCACATGCCTGGACATAACTCCTGACGTCCTCGGTCATCTTAGGCCACCAGAAGGCCTGTTCCAGTTTTTGAGTGCGATGTATCCCTGGGTGTCCTGAGATGGCCGAGTTATGAGCCCACTGAAGGACGTCTGAACGGAGAGTAGAGGGCACGAAGAGTCGTCCAGGTGGCGTCTCTGCCGGAGGGGGCTCCAAGGTCTGCCCCTGGCGGACACGATCTTCCAACTCCCACCGGAGGGGCGAAACAATGATCTCAGATGGAATCACAGGCGCGGGGTCCAACCGGGAGCTCTCCTTTTGATGCTGGCAGGAGAGGGGATCAGCCTTGACATTTTTCAATCCCGGTCGCTATGAGATGGTGAAGTTAAACTGTTCAAAGAACAGTGCCCACTGCGCCTGGCGAGGGTTCAATTGTTTCACCTGCTGGATGCCTATAAGATTTTGACGGTCAGTCCAGACAACGAATGGGTCACCGCCGCCTTGGAGCCAGTGACGCCATTCTTCCAGAGCCCACTTGATGGCCAACAACTCAGGGTCCCCTACCCCGTATCGTTGTTGACTGAGGGTGAACTTTCTGGAGAAGAAACTACACAGTGTAGTTTCTGATCTGGACCTCGCTGGGAGAGAATGGCTCCTACGCCCACATCGGAGGCTTGGCAACATCTGGATGGATGAGGATGGGTGCTGAGGTGAAGGCTTGACAGAGTCGGTGAAAGGATTGAGTGGCGGCAGGAGTGAGTCGGATGGGTGTCTTGGAAGGCTTGGTGAGAGCAGTAAAAGGCGCTGCGACTATAGGCACCGGATGAAGCGGCGATAGAAATTAGCAAACCCCAGAAAGCGCTGGAGCTGTTTAAGCGAAGTGGGTAGAGGCCAACTCCGCACAGCATCCAACTTCTGAGGGTCCATGGCCACCCCTCGAGGTGAAATGACAAACCCCAGAAAAGTTGTGGAGCGCTGGTGGAAAGCGCATTTCTCCAACTTGCAGAACAGTCGGTGGGCCAGCAACCTCTTGAGAACTGCTCGGACATGCTGGATATGCTATTGTTCGGTCTTCGAATAGATGAGGATATCATCTAAATAAGCGAAGACCCATCGACCCAGCATGTCGCAGAGGACATCATTGATGAGCTGTTGAAAGGCTGCCGGACTGTTGCACAAGCCGAAAGGCATAACCATCATTTCATAATGGCCGGTGGGAGTGATGAAGGCCGTCTTCCACTCATCGCCCTCTCTGATGCGGACAAGATTGTAAGCACTCCGAAGATCCAACTTGGTGAATATGGATGCACCAGAGAGGGCGACCAAGGCGGTGTTGGTCAGGGGAAGTTGATGACGGTTTTTCACGGTGATCTTGTTTAGGCCCCAGTAGTTGACACAGGGTCGTAGACCTCCATCTTTCTTCTTCACGAAGAAGAACCCGGCAGCCGCTGGAGATGATGATGGATGGATAGTGCCCTGACGAAGACCCTCGGAGACATATTCCTCCATCGTCTTCTGTTCGTCTCGGGTGAGGGAGTAGAGGTGGCTGCGGGGTGGCACCGTCCCTGGAAGAAGGTCTATTTTCAGGTCATACGGGCGATGAGGTGGAAGTTGAGTGGCTCAACGACAGCTGGAGACCTCCTTCAGTTCTTGGCAGAAGGTGGGGACGGTGCTAGCATCGACGTCTGGGTCTTCAGACTCCCCTGAACACGTCCCAGCCGACACCGTGAGACAAAGCTCCTGACAGGTCAGACCCCATTGGAGAATCTTCTACTGGGACCAGGAGATGATGGGGTCATGTGACAGCAACCATGGATAACCTAAAATGACAGGAGGAGAGGTGAGTTGGGTGACGAGGAATTGAATGGTTTCATGATTGTTACCTATAGTGAAGTGAAGGGGAGCCGTTTGAAGAGTGATGGGGTTGTGTTTAAGGGGTCGACCATCAACAGCTGTGATGGTGATCGGCTGAGATAAGGCCTTATATTTTATACCCAGCTGGTCAGCATAAGATTGGTCAATGAAGTTGCCAGTAGCCCCTGAATCAACAAAAGCGCTGACACTGACCTGTTTGTGGCTGAGCTGGATGTTGGCCTGAATGGTGAATCGGGAAACGGTCGGTTCTATGGAGGAGAGGAGAGATATACCAGGTGACGACCTCCTCTTGTTCACCTGGACTGACCGTTTCCCGGATGGAGCGGGCAGATGGCGCGATGATGTTCAGGGGAGGCACAATAAGCACAAAGGCCCTCCCGATATCTTCTCGCCCATTCCGCAGGGTTCAGAGAGGTGCGCCCTATCTGCATGGGTTCCCCGGCTCCTTAGTGGGCCTCTGACGGAGGTGGAGGATCCGGAGAACTGGTGGTGGTGAAGCGAGGTGTCACTGGGTACGATGAGCAGCCTTGGGGCGAGAGCTCAGGCGTTGGTCGATCCTCATGCATAATTGTATGATGCCCTCCAAGGTGTTGGGAAGCTCTCGCCCGGCGAGTTGGTCCTTGAATCGCGAGGCCAGCCCCTTGTAATAGGCCGTTCGAAGGACAGAGTCCCCCCAGTTGGTTTGGACTGCTAGAGTACAGAACTCTGCAGTGTACTTGCTTATCAGATGGTCTCCCTGCCGCAGGTGATATAATCGAGAGGTGACCTTCACCTCGCTGTCAGGGTGCTGGAACGCAGTCTTGAGCTGGGTGGTGAAGGTGGAATAACAATTACAATCATCCAAGTCGGACTTCAAGACTGCGGCAGCCCACTCCACTGCCTGCCCGGTGAGGAGGGAGACGAGAAGGGCGATGCGGCTCCGATCAGATGGATAGTTGTCAGGCTGGAACTTAAAAATGAGAGAGAGAGTGGTTAGTAGGGCATTGCACTTCCCGTCAACCCCATTCCATTTTTCAGGAAGTGAAATCTTAGTGTTGGTTCTTGGAGCAGGAGTAGGAGGGGTTGGAACGGATGGCTGGGTCTCTGGCTGCGCGACAGGAGGTTGGGAACACGTCTGCTGCAGAAGAGTGACTTGTTGGCGAAGTCCAAGCACCTCCTGATGCAGTTTCGCAATCTCTTCCCCCTGCCGATTCACCAAAGACACCAGCGCAAGGCAATCCGCTGGTCTCACAGTTACAGGCTCAGTCATTCTGTCACGTGATGGAGAGAGACAAGAAATTACCTTGCCGATAAGTGTGGTGGCGTCGCGTGAAGGATGAGCCCAAGCGCGGAGAGAAGGGAGAGGGCTGGATAGTCCATGCAGTTTACTCTGCAAATGCTCTACAAAAGAGCTAAGATTCCCACCGGAACTCGCGTTCACAAACACGCACTGAGAAGTATAAGGAGTACTCATAGTAAGTAGATTCACCATCGGTCAGAGCAGGGAGAGGACTCAATGACTGAACGAAGAGGAACTACTCACATCCTGTTTATATATCCTGTCACACACTCATTTCCAGTGCCCCGTGTGCGTCACATGCCCTGTGCATGTGACAATTAAGCGCCGAAAGTTTTAAAGAAAATTATTAAAACCCAAAACAAATCAATTACAATGCTACTAATAAGTTTAATTTATATACTTTTCTCATATCCAAGACTAGCATTAAATATCAAATTTATAATATCTGGTGAAAATACAAACAGGAATGAAATCAAGTTGGTCAACACTGATCAACACCTTTTTTATATGTGGTGACATCATTCTTTACATAGTGACTCAAGATTCCAAGTGCCATACAATGAGTGACTGTTGACAAAAATGCTGAACTGTCCTTGCAACATTTGGGGGTTTTATAGCTTCTGCCACTGTAAATAAAAAGTGCACTGCACTGTAATAAAAATACAAATAATGTATAAGTATTTGTATGAATGTTTTATTTTATTACTTTACAATTTTTGTTAGGCTCTATGATGCATAATCTATTATCAAAACTCAGAGTGGTGGAATAGATTTCAAGAGTAAATGGAAGTCAGCAGATCTGGCACAAAACAAAGTTCATAATCCTCCACGTGACAGTCAGGCAATTCTGTATGTGCACAGATGGCTATAAGAAATATCACAAAAACACAGATTACAAAGCATGTTATTAATTCTAGGCATCTGTAACTATGCTATGCCTTTTTCCTCAGCTACCTGATGAGTCTCTCAAGCATGGCACAACCACTTTGCACAGTGTCAGAATGTGCAGAATGGCCACTGGGCACAAACACACATCACACAGTACAGGGGTGGTAGAGCAGTATTTTAGTGCAGCAACGGTATCCCAAACTCCACACTGACTTCAACCAATCCTTCACACTCCCACAGGTATGTTCTCTGGAAATGATTTCTCACAAATATGACAGATTAGAGGAGCATGAATACTGACTGAAGGCTCACAAGGGCAAGAAGAAGGGAGAGAGAGAGCGGGAAGAGAGAGACAGAGTGTGTGTCTGTGTGGTGTCAGGTGAACGGGCATTGTGCTTATCAGCCTCAACCTTTGTGCCCATGTCAATTTTACACTCCTGCGAAAATCAGTCCCACTTTTCCTCTCCTAATGAGACATTGATTGTGGAGTTTCTAGGGAGTTCACACACATAATGATATAATGAATTGAACTCCAGAAGTGCCAATGACAAATTTGAAATATACCCACTTCCTCTGAAAATGTCATGTTCATTCGGGCTAAGAACAGAACTGATTTGTCTTTCTGTGGATTTCTACTTGGCCCAGTGAAACACTCTTGAATCAAGTGTGATAGGAATACGGTGATCTAGTTGTAGGGACTGTGACATGAGGATGTCTGATTGACTGACACATGAGAGAAGAAGTAAAATCACAACTCCGGTCAGCCTAGCATCATAACAGGATGAATAAAGCCTCCATTTAAACCGTCCTCTCAGTGCACTAAGACTGGACTAACAGTTTAGAAACCACCGGGATGACAAAGGGAAGTAATCAAGTATGGGGATAATTGAGAGATGGAAGCTATTTCTGAAAGCTTAAAACAGTTAACTATAGTACTAATTACAGTAATTAGTCCCAAGAGCACCCACGTATAGTGAAAAACAGCGATGTGATGTGGGAAAAAAAAAAGCCTAAAAATGCCTGTTTTTATAGTGTAAACCCTAAATACGGCCCCAAATATGCTCCCAAAACACTTTCATTTCATTTTAAACTCAACTTAATACATTACCCTTTAAAAAAAACGTAAAGGTAAACCTGTATATGTACTGTACAGTTTACACTATACTGCAGTGCTAGAATGTAAAATACCGATATTACCCCTATGTAGACTGTATTCATGCACGCGCGTTTTCTTTGGTATGCGCCGTCATTTTCTTATAAGCAGGTATAAGCAGGGTAAATATAGTAATAAATTAATTAAATTTACAGTAATAAAAATGCAGGGCTTTAAGAAGAACAAAACGAAAAACATGAGAACACTTGAGATGCCCCATGGGGGAAATTCTGAATTGCAGCTGCGAGTGATGCGTCGAAGGGCACTAGCCAATCAGCAGCTAGGGAATAAATAGCGTTCTCGGATTGGCTACTTTCAAACCTTCCGCCTCTGAGTACAACAACATTCACCATCCCAAGACGTGCTTTCTTTGTGTTCTCTGGACAGTACTGAAAAATGTATAGTAATTTTTTATATGGAAATGTAGCTGAATTTATGTTAATATTTATGTGACAAAATGAGTAAATTATATTTTTCTTAATAATTTTGCACTAAAATACATGAAAATTTATATATTGCCACGAAAAAAGCTGTCATGTCTGGGCCTCATCCGCCATGGCCTCTTGTCCTCAGGTGCGATGCTGAGCAGCAGAGGCTCATTCCGTTCAGACTGCCTTGTTAACCACCGTGCTCAAACATAAACAACCCAGCACGAGGACGAGGGGGCCTGGCGGAAAAGGCCTGGACATCACAAAAGCAAAATAAAAATGAGGAGGACATCTGCAGTTTCCGCATTAGTGCAGTGGTTTCCACGATGAATTATTAGTTCGCATCTCAGAAAAAATCCAAGAGAGACTGAAACCTTGACTGTTGAACTGTGTATAAGCGGGGGGTTACTGTACTCCTAATGGACAATACATAATAGTATAGGAGATGTACAATGTCCACTGGTTATTTTAAGATACCCGTCACATTTGGTGGTGGTGGCCTAGTTGTAGGATACTTGCCTCTGGACCAAGAGGTCGTGGGTTCTAATCCTACCTCCAGCACACCACCACTGGGTGCCTGAGCAAGACCCTTAACCCCAAGTTGCTCCAGGGAGACTGTCCCCTGTAGTTAGGGAATGTTAGTCGCTTTGGATAAAAGCGTCTGCTAAATGCCGTAAATGTAAATGTAAATGCGCTCTCCATAGAGAGGAAAATAAACACGCCGTCTTAAATCTTTGAAATGCAACAGTCCGTTGTTATAACAGTCCGTATGAAACAATGATACTGCAGCTGCGCGGTAGTCTACAAAGGGGGAGCGATACGATAGCAGAGACATTTTAAGTGGGTGGACTTTGGTGCCATAAATTAAATGAAGCGAACATTTTTTGTAATTATTTGAGTTACTCCAATAATCCAACTGGTCACGTTGCGAGAGGAGAGACACTGGATTTAACAGACACTGGCATGGAACGGTTGTCATACTCATAGATATGCTGATTTAAAAAATAAGTTTCGGTGGTCTCTTATTTCTTTCCAGAGCTGTGTTTCTTCTCCTTCCATGATATTCATCTTACTGCCTTGCCTTTAAATCTCCCAATGAAGGATGGACTTCACTGATCTGCTTTTCTCTGTTGCTGTAGGTGCCTGTTCCCATGTTCCTGCCCACGACTCTGGACAGTGCTGAGCGAATAGTGGAAACCATTCAGAAGATCAAAGAGAAGATCCCAGACAACCCACTAGAGGCAGATCTGATCATGATGGCTGAGATGGTGGCAGAAGACAACGAAAAGGAAAAAACTGTCTCCCATGGAGGTGAACAAGGTGGGTACTGCATTTGTTCTTACAATAGTTCTGATTAAAGTAGGTTAAGGGCAGAAACAGACGTTGTAAGAGAAAAACTAAAGATCCAAACTTCAGAGATTAATCGTGGAGAATTGGGGAGAAAACTTTTCATTTTTATTTTAAAGTGAACCTTTTCTTAACCAAGCTGGTCTGCTAAGCATGGAAACATAGTCAAGCGTTTGTTTTTATCAATAAAACAGCATTTTATTTGATGTAGTTTTTTCCTCTTTACTTTGGAGTATATTGGCAGTTGAATCATAATGTAGACCAAGTATCATGATATATAGCAATTTCCTGTGAGATCAATAAAGTTTTCTGAGATATATATGTATATACATTTTTTAAAATTGTGATTAATCACATGGTTTTCTGCGATTGATCACAATTATACACAATATATATATATGTATATGCATCTTTACCGTTGTGGTTCATGAATTGCGTGTGTCTTTATCATGTAGACCAGGAAGATAACTTCATTGAAGATTTTGATTTGGATGCCCTGTCCGGCCATCTGAGCTGGGAGGATGACAGTGTCTCCAACGCCCCTCGAACCTCAGAGCCTGAGAAAACATCTACAGCTGCACCTCCACCAGCTGCACCTGCACCTCCACGGTCACCCAGCCCAACTACCACCCAACAAGAGCCACAGATGGACCTGGAGGCAGACTTCCCAGCTGGTGAGAGCTTTCAGAGTGACAGTTTCAGTTAAATCCCATGAAATAAATACTGTCATAGAAGTGCACTATGTGCACTTGACTATTAATGAAGTATGTTTGATGTTGCGTTTTAGAACGTTTTGAGCTTTTGGAGCAGCGGACACAAAAGGAAAAGACTCCAAGTGGCAGACAGAGACCTCGCAGGAGAGGCCGTGATGGTTTCCCTCAGAAAAAACGAGTAGGAACAGCTCAGTCTCCATCAAATTTATTCATCACGCAGTGTTCCAAAGCCTGAGACCATAAAAACTCTTATACATTAGCACTACACACAGTAGTAACAATGACCAATAGCATCACAAGATCATGGCAACTCTTGCTGTGTTCTAGCATTCGCACCGCTATGTAAGCAGATGTTCTCTTTTTTACTGACTTATGTGCTTGATTGAGTGAAATGTACCCTGGTGTTTGTATCTGCAGCCCCGTAAGCGTACCGGGGGTACTCCTCCATCACCGGCTGGCCTTTCAAACATCTCCAAACTTCACCATGAGTACGGAGTCCAAGCCTGGAAAAGCTGGATACGCTGGAGGAACGCGCAACCCAATGTAGAGACGCCCAAAATTGGCTGTGAGTCTGTGTTCACAGCCTTCTACTGTAGTCTTGATTTCATAACATGAGATCTTATCTTGAGCTTTTTTAGAATAATCTTTTTAGAATAAATGAAGCTGCAGTTAGGTGTGTGCTATATGACCATCTAAAACTTGTCATTTCTCCCTTACTGTTCCAGCTCGTAACATGATGTTAAAGGAAGACCTGTTGCAATGTAGTACAGCTGAGCTCAGCTACGGTCTTTGCAAGTTCATCAGTGAAGTTCGACGACCTAATGGGGAACCATACAGCCCCGACAGTATTCATTACCTCTGCTTAGGCATCCAGCAGGTGAGAGTCACTCACTTGCTGCTCTTTTGTATTACAATCTTGCTGCTCTTTGTGAGATGAACAATATTTTTCCTTTTTTTTTTTTTTAAACGATATGATTTCCTCCTACAGCACCTCTTTGAAAATGGCAGAATGGAGAACATCTTTGCCGACGTTTTCTACGCTAAATTTAGTCAAAATATTACCAACGTACTCAAAGACTGGAGACCAATTATAATGCCTAGTGGTGAGAAAAAAATGCAGAAAAACAATTGTAAAGCACTTTTATACAAGTGGCCATTTAAGTGATTTTGCAATAAAGTCATTAATAATAAATTAAGAATTGTCATTAATAATATGAATAGTAAATTTTGATTAATAATAAATTGTGAATTGTATCATAAAAAGTAGGCATTTTTGTTCAGGAATACCATGAATTAGAACTGAATTAGAACTATATGAACTGTTAACACCTGTGAGATGGGAAACATCACAAACTTCATCACTGGTTTAAGTCCTATTTACACGTCCATTGTTGTATAGCTTTTCACATATTAACATCTTTGTTGTTAATCCTACAATCTGTGTGTGTGTGCGTGCGCGTGTGTGTGCGCACGTGTGTGTATGTGCATGCGTGCGGGCTCACAGGCTATGTGCACTCTCGAGTGGAAGAGGAGTACCTGTGGGAGTGTAAGCAGCTGGGAGCGTTTTCTCCCAGTGTGCTCCTCAACACCCTGCTTTACTTCTGTACTAAGTTCTTTAACTTTAAAACCGTTGCTCAGCACCGTCGCCTCTCCTTCGCTCACGTCATGCGCTGCACTCGCTCCCAAAGCAACAGCAAAGTGGCCTGCCTCCGCTTCTACCCCCCTGTGCCCAGAGAAGGTAAGAGTGCGCATTAGTGCCATGGCCTGGGTGCCGCAAGCGTGTGCAAATTATGGTGGTTATAATAATAGGTATAATATTAATGACAGTAATAATGATAATGATAAAAATTACGCAAAAGTGGATAGGTTTTATTGTGTAATGTTCTTATTAAGCCTCTTCAAGCCAGGGATTGATGGTGAAGTAGCTGCCTATTACTGCTATTAATCGATAACTAATAAAAGCTAATGAAAATGCTAATAAAAATGCTGTATAAAATGGTTATTGCACCCTAGTGATTCAAGGGTTGGTTTTAATGTGTTTTCCATATCAGGCAAAATGTTGTGCCAACTAGCAAGCAAGGTGGCCAGTTTACAAAATGATGTGCTTTTAAAATGGCCAAATTAAATGCTTTTAAGTGGCGTAAATTGACTACAAAGGTGAAATATTGATTGGTGTAATTGTGATGTTTTGACTGTTTCTCAAGCAGAGAGGCAGTGAGTTAGAACTGTAAGTTCTTGATGGGTCTTGTTTGACTTGTTTTTGTTCTTGTTTTTGAATGTTGAATGTGCAGTGGAAAATACCCCTAACTAGTACACTCTAGTGAGAACACTGGCCAGTGAACATTTAAGATCCCAGGACCGCAAGTTTACTATTGACTAGAAACTGTTAAGAAGCGTAGTTCATGGAGGCACCATGCTCAAATAGGTATTACCTGCTGGACAAGTTTATGAAAAGTTATTAAAGCTAAAGTTATTGAAAAATCTTTATTTAAGAGTAGAGGATAACTCATGATCAACAAAGGCTTTGCAAATGAATTATAACAGCTGCCTGAAATGACGTGGTAACCATTAAATGTATCTGTAAAATAGGATTTCAGATTATTTCTAAATAAGTGAAAAAGAGAGAATGATATAAAAGGCAAAATATAGCAAAGTTTAGTAAAATATGCTGGAAATCATTACCTCATACATTTTACAGGCACTATGAATGCAGATGGAGTTCCTGCTAAGAGAAAGAAAGAGAATGAGGAGGAGGATGAAGATACAGTGATGGAAATGCAGGAGAATGCCGAGAACCCCCTTCGCTGTCCAGTCAGGCTGTACGAGTTCTACCTCTCCAAATGGTACGTCGACCACTCCGTCTGCGCTGTCTTTGTTGGTCATCTGTCTTTCTATTTGAAGACTGATTGGTTTACTTGGCGATGAGGACTGGTTAACTCATCTACCATAAAAACAAAAACACGAAGGTAAATATGTAGAACTGTGCAAAAGTACTATATATTTACCTATATAGTATATACACTGCTCACAAAAATTAAAGGAACACTTTTTTTTTTGGGCCTGGCATGAAATCAATTAAACCTGTCTGATCATTTTCTGGTTGGTTAAGCAGCTGAGGGCATTG
>JBBJLS010000140.1:19643418-19657597 GCA_037577275.1 Bryconaethiops microstoma | reverse complement strand
TGTATGTGTGTGTGTGTGTGTGTGTGTGTGTGTGTGTGTGTGTGTGTGTGTGTATGTTCTTAATGAATTCAAAGCAAGCTGTCTATGTATAGGCTGAATTGACTAGGTAGTAAACTATACATTTTAACCATGTCCTTTTTTAAAATGAAAATATTTATAACAAAAGTTCAGTTTTCCATGTTAATGGCCCTTGATTAGTGATTAATGATTTCTCTGCCGTAACACATCCAGTTCTTCTCAGGAATGGCTTATAAATATGATACATTTTAAAATTGTGAAAGGAAACTACTCTAAAATGTCTTCATGTTTGGGAACCACTGACCTATTTAAAGAACTGAATAGAGTTTGAGAGAGGTTGTTGTTAAATGCAAATATATTAATGAGGATCATGTCCTCTCCCTCTAAAGCTAAAATACAGAGTATGAAAAATGCTGTGCCTAAAAATGACAAGAAAAGGAGGAAGCAGATGACTGAGGACATTGCCCGATTAGAAGCCGAACTGAATCAGAAGCATGAGAATGAGCTCAAACAGCTGCAGAACTCTAACGCTGCAAAGAAGGTGATATATGAGAATTTGAATTCTGCTGATCTTTATGGTTTGATGATGTTGTGTTTGTTTTCGACCTTAAGTTAATTGAATTTGAATTGTTTTCTTTATCATCTCAAGGTTGAAGGGGTTGCAGATGCTGTCGATTCCATAAATCTGTCTGGCGGAGAGCAACCAGATGGTGGGCAGGCACGTGTATCTAAGGCTCAAAAGAGACGGGTAAGTTAACAGTTTGTGGTCTTTGCATTCTCACAAGACATGCATCCTATGCCGGGATGCTGTTGTTGCCTGTCAATTAGTATCTGCATTTATCTCTAATCTAAACACAAAATCTTGGCTATGTCTGGTCTACTGAGACTGTTTTGGCTCTAACTGTCATATTGTGTGAACTTTCCCAGGACAAGAAGGCTGCTCAGGAGAAGGAGAGAGAGAGTCGCATAGCTGAGGCAGAGGTGGAGAACCTGTTAGGATCTAGACACCAGGAGGGTCTTAAACTGCGTCAGAAGCTGGCGGAGAAGCAGCTGCAGATTAAGGAGATGTCCTCTGATGGCCATTGCCTGTACCGTGCTGTAGAGGACCAGCTGATAGAGCGTGGGCGTGCTCTGGGCATCGAGGAGCTCCGGGCTCAAACGGCGCAGTACATGAGGAGCCACGCAAATGATTTCCTACCTTTCCTTACCAACCCCAACACCGGCGACATGTACACTGCAGGTGAGCAGCAGCAACTCGCCTGCAGTGAGTTGAATGGACTATATCCTCCACATTGAGCAAAGTTACATGTATGATGTGAATGAATATCTCATTCTTTTTCAAAAGATTGAGTGCCATATGATTTTAGTTTAATGTTTATTTGTTAAAATGTCCCCCTTGTCCTATCCTAACAAGGCCATTGCTCCATATAGCAGAAACCATACACACAATAATTAGCAGAATTGATTTGGGGCATCACATCCCAGTAGAGGTCCCAAGTTGGCCAAAAAATTAATACAAAAACTGATATTGAAGTACAGATATTTTGAACATAAAACTGACACATATACAGATAAATATAGTGAACGCATATACTTTACTAATGTATGTTATTACATACTTGCTATATTCAGGGGTTGACATAAGTGGTATGCAAAATGCGCACCAGTTTTCAGTCTTCACAGCTGAAATGCGTACCTAATTTGTGACTTCATACTATGCCCACCCCCACCCCCGGAACCACGCCGAGACCTAGACCTCGGCACGCACACACACCGGAACGACGCCGAGACACAGACCCTGGCTCACACCCCTGGAACCATTCCGAGACCCAGACCTCTGTGCGAGCACCACCCCAGTTGGGGTGTGTTGGAAGCATAAAATATGGGCAAGTGTAAGGATCTGAGACTTTGACAGGGCCCAGTTGTGATGACTGTAACTTGTCAGCGTGTCTCCAAAATGGCAGGTCTTGCGGCGTGTTCCTAACCAGAATATATGCAGTGGCCTTCCAAACATGGGCCAAAGAAGGATAACACACATAATCACTGGCTCACTGATACACTTGGGGAACAAAGGCTAGTCCATCTGGTCAGATCTGATCAGAAGAGCGACTGTAGCACAAACCACTGAAGACGTTGCTGGCTATGATAGAAAGGTGTCAGATCACACATTGTATTGCAGATTGCTGTGTATAGTTTTGGGTAGCCACAGACTGGTCGGAACGCTGGCTGGCCCCTGTCTGAAAGTGCCTATAGTGGAAACATAAGCATCAGAACTGGAGCAATGGAAGAAGGTGGCCTGGCCTGAGGAATCACATTTTCTATTTATCGCGTGGATAGCGGGATACATTTGCGCTGCTTATCTGGGAAAGAGACGACACAAGGGCACATTAATGATAGCAAGGCAAGCCGGCAGTGGCAGTGTGATGCTCTGGGCAATGTTCTGCTAGGAAACCTTGGGTCATGACATTTATGTGGATGTTATTTTGACACGTACATATAACATTGCTCCAGACCAGGTACACTCCTTCATGGCAACAGTGTTCCCTAAAGGCAGTGGGTTCTTTCAGCAGGATAATGCTTCCTGCCACACTGTAAACATTATTCAGGGATGACAAACATGACAAACTCTAAAGTGGTGATGTGGCTTCTAAATTCTCCAGATTTCAGTCCAGTCAAGCATCTGTTGGACGAACTAGTCCAACCCATGAAGGTGCCACAACTCACAGCGTACAGAACTCAAAGCATCTGCTGCTAATGTCTTGGTACTACAGCACACCTTCCGAGGTTTTGTAGCGTCCATGCCTGGACAAGACATGGACGCTACAAGACCTCCGGTAACATGAGGGACCTACACAGTATTAGGCAGGTGGTTTTAATGTTATGGTTGATGGGTGTATCTGCTTAACCTGGTTTAATTTGTATAAAAACTTTGTTTTCCTGCACACAGATGAATTTGAGAAGTACTGCAGTGATGTTGCAGAAACAGCAGCTTGGGGTGGACAGTTAGAGGTATGTACAAGTGCCTCATGAGCAAGAAGTTTGTACTCCAGATGGAAACGGCAGACTAGGGGTTCCTATTCCCAGTGTTGACAACCACACACTATGCACACTTTTGTCATATGTCTCATCTCATTTACAAGCTTCTCCCAGGCTGGGTCCGGTGTGTTGTGTAGGGGAAAACACAAAACTGTGCAGAGCATGGGGTCGTTATGTCTGGGATTGGGCATTAGGAATGAGTTTGGAACCAAGATCACAAATCACTAACAACCCTCAGTTACATCCACTGGCACATTATAACTAAACACCGATGGATGTTGGATGTTATATTATGTAAATATTAACACAATTGTCTTATGAAAAATCAGTTTTGCAGTATATCTTTGAGGCCACAACAATGAAAGTCGGGTGTCATAGAGTCATAGTTTAGAATATTAATATAGTGACTTTCTCTTAATTTTTAGTTGCGTAGCCTCCCAGCTCCAGAGGGGTTTAGAGGAAATTACATGAATTTGATTTTTTTTTTTTTTTTTTTTTGTGTGAAGTGTTCCTTTTAGCTCAAATGACAAACATTTGTCAAGTGTCTGTATGAAAATAATCAAATGAATGTATGTGCATTCTTTAAATCTTTTCTTCCATCACAGTTAAGAGCTCTTACACACGTCCTCCAGTTACCAATAGAGGTCCTTCAAGCGGATTCTCCTGCGATTGCTATCGGCGAAGAATACGACAAACCACCAATTACTCTGATGTAAATACCTGCCAACAGTTTTTTTTTTCTGCATTTTCTATTTTATGAATGAAGAGTGTATTAATTTATTACCAGCTTAACATTCCTAACGGTCTGTTTCAGTTACATGAGGCATGCGTACGGGCTTGGGGAGCATTACAACTCAGTGGAGCCGTTGAAAGAAGCAGCGAGTGAAGAGCAGGAGTGAATCACTGGGAGCAGAGCATCCACATCAGCCCTTATGTCAGTTAGGACAGGCACAAAAATGAAGACCTGAAACCTTCTGATATTGACTAGAGAATCACTGAAAGATACTGCTATCAGAGTAACAGAGGACTCAAGTGATGAATAGATAGTTATTCATGATTTATCACATTCGTATGTGTATAGGATCCTCTGTGTTCTGTAATAGCTACATATAAAGCAAGAGCTAGTAAATGGGCCACATGTTAATGCTATCCTGAAATAAAAAATAACTTTTTATTACACTTTTCTAGTCTTTAGTGTTTGTGTTGGAAGGAATTCCTGGTGCACTTCTTATTAGGTTGACACTAGAGGTTGCTAGTGAGTCACTATTGAAGTGGCGTTTCTATGGAAACACTGAACAGTGGCTCTCTGGGATTGGAGTCGAAGTTAAGGTCTTAATGGCAAACAGTTTGGTAATCGGGGCGTTAAAAGGGAATGCTAAATCTGTTAATTTAAGCTCTAGAAATCTATACAATCTTCCTGAAGCCTTTGGAAAGTTAAGCTGTGTTTTGGTACTACATTTAAACAATAACTACCTTTCCTGTCTGCCTTCTGAACTACAGTCTCTGAGTCATGTAAGTTAACACCCAAAACATTAATTTCTTCGGTTAAAAACGCCTTCTGACCTCTTTTGGACGAGTGTATTCTCACATAAATGCACATATGTATGAAAATACTAGTAGGAATTCCTTAAGTCCTTTACAAAACAACAGCAACTTTTATGGCTGCAAAATATGGACGAAAGTATTTGAAATGCAATTATACTGCTTTATATTGTGAGTGCTTTTAATGGTTAAATTAACGACCCCGTATCAATTGTATGGAATTAAAAAGGCTTCAAGTATGTACATTCTACATTTTAAAAATGTACATTCACTTCCCCCATCAACACAGTACATATATGTAAACAAAGCTGCAAAAACTGCCTATTTTCAAGTCATATTTTTGTCACAAAACCAATATATTTACAATATGTGTTGGGGCGCCTGACCATTACACCAACAGGAACTTTAACGACAGTGCCCAGACCCTGAAAAACGGCGGTGTCCCAATACTTTTGTTCATATAGTGTACAGTTCATTTCGTCCATCAACAAAGTTCATATATGGAAACTAAGCTGCAAAAAACACCTGTTTTCAATTCATTATTTTTGTTTCAAAACCAACATCACATATATTCCCTTATTCAGCCTACATAAGTTTAGCCGCACACATTCACGGCAAAATTGTAGGAACTGTTTCATCGCCCTGCTTTCTTTTAAATGAGCTGCAATACAGGCAGCCAATCAGAAAAGAGATAATTTATAATTGAAGGAAAAAGTAGAATATGTACATTATTTAAAAATATTTTGACAAGTCAGTGTCTTCAGTTATTAAAGATTGGCCAAAATAATTTATTTTTGACTTTTGTTGGATTATATGAATACCTCTATTATTTAACACTTACAGTAACTGACCTGGGGCTGTAGTTGGTTAGAGGTTAATTTGCATATTGAAAACAATTATAATTACATACAACATATTGTGCAGCCCTATTGTGGATCCCGGTGACCGCATCTGCTGGGTCGGTTAGAGCACGTCCTCTCTGGTTAAAGCTTCAGTAATGCTGCCGTAATGCTCAACGCTGATCTGTATGTGCCCCTTTACTGCAGTTAACAGAACTCAATCTGGGGAATAATGTTTTCGAGGAGATCCCACCCGTACTGAGGCATCTGAACAGTCTGAAAAAACTCTATTTGTTTAGGAATAAAATTTCCAGTTTGCATCCAGATGTTTTAGGTGAGTTAGTCTTTTTATATAATTCAATGTGTTTTATGTATATATGTGTTTAATAAACAATGTTTTGCTTTAATGTATTATGTATCTAATTATTATTATGATAATACTACAACTAAAAAACAAATTCTTTTTTCAAGAAGGCCTTCTGAACCTTACAGTTCTCAATCTGAATCACAACAGAATCAGAGTCATTCCTCCAGCCATAAACAGGTGAACAGTCTGGTCTGATTTGAAAAAGTCTAGGTGTGTCTTCTCACTTATAGTCTGCAGTTTTTTTTCTTGCATTTACAGACTTCCTAATTTGAAAATCATCAGTCTTACAAACAATAAGCTTGAAGAGATTTCTGCTGAACTGGGATCGCTTAAGAACTTGACTGAGATTAATTTGGCCAATAACCAGCTGACAGAAATTCCAGCACAACTTTGTAATTTAAGACAGCTGAGGAAACTGTGCTTAGCGAGGAACAGTCTGAAAGATTTACCTGCGGTGAGTTACAGGTGGCTTTCAGTCTTGAACACAATGAATATCTCTATCATTAACCTTCAGTCTTTCTTTTTTAGTTAAAAAAAACGTCTGTTTATGTTTGCTAATTTGACGTTACATATGACAGTGAACTGCAGTAAACAGTATGAACTGCAGCTGTGGAATAAGTAAGAACTTCGCTTTTCCAAAGGGTATTCACGGATGGGAAAGCTTGAAGATCTTGGATGTTGCTGGTAATCGCCTGTCCGTGTTTCCAGTTGATGTAAGTTACTTTCGCCCTGTGCACACCTCACACAAGCACCCGTCTTAAGATTGACATGTTGAACTGGGTGCAAATTTTTGAACTGGCGGCAGCTGGTCCAGCAGCGATCAGAAAGTCGTGGGTTCATATCCCAAGACTGCTAAGCACCTCTGAGTTACCCTTGAGCAAGATACTGTCTCCGCACACTGTCCCGTGGGCATTGTGCTCCTGGCTGCCCGCTGCTTCACTTGGTGAATGGGTTAAATACAAAAGAAGAATTTCGTGCTGTATGCTGTGGTGTGTTCACGTATGACAGAATGGTCACTTTATGAAGCACCTTGGAGACACATTCTGATCATCTCTAAGACCACCTTTGGAACTGGTCAGGATCATATATGACTTCAAAACATTGTGTAACAAGCGAGCAGGTCCCAGGAACAATGAAGGCTTGCCCAATCAGGTGTGTTGTAGCTGGAAATGTAATGATTGGTAAGTTGGTTGGAAATTAAGTCCACCATTTTAAGTCGACCAAGATAGGTTAGCTAGCTAATGGATAAAACATTCAGCATGGCTGGAGCACCAGTGAAACTAGTCATGAGATATTATTCACCTGGAAATCCAAATAGATACGACTATACTACGTATTGTCATGTCCATGGTCAGCGGCCGCTAGAGGCCGCTCCTTTGGTTTAGTATAAGGGGCTTATATTTTGACATGGGCACTCCGGCCAGGTGAATACTCACAGCCTGCCGGTGGTTTGAGTTAAAAGGAACATTTGTTTATATAATGTAGTTTGTGGTTAAATCTCTCCAGAATAAGTTTTCATGCTATGTGTGAACAAGGCCTAAGATCCAAAAATAAAAGTGACATAGTGCTCTAACAGTTTAGTTCTGATTTTATTTGATCTCTCAGTTCCAGTTTCTTGCACTGGATGAGCTCTTCTTTGAAGGAAACAACTTAGTTCAGCGTGAGCTGTTTCAGTCCACCCAAGTGGAGGAAGTCTTGTCATTAAAGGTAATGAAGTACTGTTCTACCCGTACTTTGCATATAGTTTAGGCTAAATGTCTGCCATGTTACAGAACAAAAAACATTCTTTGATGAATTTTAGCAAATATTAACCTTTGCATTACTGATATTGCAAAAATCCAGTTCATCTTTAGCAATAATTATTTTATATAACTTCCGGTCAGCGGCCGCTAGAGGCCGCCATGTGAACTTTCAATTTGAACACGTGGGTGTGTTTACCCCGGTCGGCTCATCAGTAAGGATTCACAGCCAATCTGGGGTTTAGTAATAAGTGACGTTTGGTTTTGGTTGGTTCCTGTCTGTGGTATGCATGTGTTTTAAGTTTCCCCTTTGCCCTGTCTGGTTGTCTGTCCACCCCTCACGTATCCCTCACACTACCTGTCTAAATTACCAGTTTTCTGTGTAGTAGCAGGTGAGCTTATGTTTCTTTGTGTTTTGGCCTTTGAGCCTCTTTGAGTTTTGCGTGTTGTAAATAAAGTCAGTTTTCTGAAATGGAACCCAGCGGTTGCGCCTCGTTTCATCCACGGCACGTGACAAAAACACGTTTTCCATCATAGAGAGAAATATTTAATCAGACAAAGAACCATTTATGCACATATTTTAAGTGTTTATACATAAACGTTTAATGTTTATTATATGATTATATATAAAATATTGCCTTCATTAAAGAATTCATGGGTACTTAATAATAGCACATATTCTAAAAATGATTCTGGAACTTTTGCACTCAAATGTAGGACAAGATAGACTTATGATATCGAATGTATTCAAGACGTCCTCTGGTGTATTAATGAAATGGGATAATTGTTTTGAACTTCTACTCACTTAAAAAAGAGAAACACTCTTTCTTTCACAATGTTAATGAACTGCTATCAATCTACTACCATCTGTTAATCCCAAGACCCCACACCTCTGCATCAAAGACAACTTCTTAACTTAATTGTTAATGCATTGGCTTTTTAATGTTTCTAATCTTGAGTATGTTTAAACTGCAATAGGTTTTGACTATTCTTGGCTACAAATTTGTGCTTTTAAATAAATGCGATATTAACAAAATACTTTCTCTGAAGTATACACTGATAAACCACTTCATTAGATGCACCTTATGTCTACGTTTGTTGTCCATATTTCTTACCATATAGGTGCACTATGTAGTTAACAGTTACAGACTAGTCCAGCTGCTTCTCTGCATTATTTGTTAGATCAGTTTAACTCTTTCATCAAGGGTGAGGCCCCACCTCACAACTCACAGGACTTAGGTGGTCTAAGCACCTTAAAAATTGAGCAGAGGGGTTTGTTGTAATGGCTGATTATAATGTATTGCAAGACATTGTGATATGTAGCAATCTAATTGCAATAGTGCTGTTTTCAGTCTGTATCATAGAAGCCTTAAACAGTGTTTTATGGACAGGAGCTTGCTGCGAGGAGTATCCTGAGAGAAGACATGGATAAATTGTCTGTGGTGTCCAGAGCTCTGCCACTTTACCCTGATCTGCAGACCATGCTATCTCACTGGGGCAGGTGTGCCTTGTGCTTCCAGCCCTTCCTCACCACCTGGCTGGAGTGCGTGCAGTTCATCAACCTCCGAAAGGTACGCACCTGACTCTCACTCTCCCTGACCTCTGACTCAGCCATCTGCCTCGCACTGTTTTTACTGCGCAACATTCTGTGAATATTTACAGTTTCAGCACTGTGCAGTAATAGTATACAAAAGAAGTCACCCCCCGCCCCCCCAATGTCTAAAAAGCCTTTGTTTTCAAGATTTAATTTTTTTTTTTATACGTTTCAAGATTTTCTAACCTCTTCGTGGTTATGGTCTTTAGATTAACAGCGCAGGCTTCTGTAAATACTGCAGGCTTTCTGTAAATACATCACAGTGTTTGTTTCCTGATCAGTTTGATTATTTGTCAGTGATAGATTTTTATAAGGGCCTATACATCACCCTAGGCTACAATAACACAATAATAAATCAAATGGAATGAAACGGGAAAGAATTAAGCAATAATACATTAAATTGTGCAAGAAATAACAGAAGAGCAGAAAAAACATGTTTATATAAACATGTTATAGAAAAGTGTTTAATACCGGAATCTTTGGAATTAGATTGTAACATGTCATTCAGTGTATTCTCTGTTTCAGGGCATGAGGCTGAAAAGCTCACACAGTATTCCAGTGCGAGTCCTGCTGTGCTCCTACTCCTGCTTTAACAAGAGTGGCCACCCTTACTATGGGGTTGCTAAAGTGTGACAGCTCATATCAGGTGCTCCCTCACTTTCTTTTCAATAATACATTGCAGACAGGTGTAATAAATCCGCCTGTGTACCACCAGATGGCAGTCTTTGATCAGTGACTGACTCTATAAGCTGAAGAACCCTCTCTGCAATGAGCATGACTCATATTACATCAGATTGTACAGGAGTAGCACCTGACATGCTGCCAGGTCCAGAATAATTGACACTTCTTACGAAACTGACAGACAGTAGATCTCATAACCCACATAAGACCTATTTTATTTCCAGTTCTACGGAAACATTATGATATGCACAATAATATAGATAATTTTTATTCTTTATGCTCTTTTCAATACAATGAAAAAGCTCCCTTTATCAGGGCTTTTGCTCATTATGGGAATATTTAGAAAAATGTGCTATTTTGATAGTTTCTAAATATTACTGGAAGATGCTCTTGTTATTATTGTTCAAAAAAAGTGCTGTCAATAATTATGAATAGCCAAAGGAAATGTATGATTCAAATGTGATTGTACTGAACCATTATAATACATAATAATACATTCTCAAAAATTATAATAATACTTCTTTTCTTCAGACTCCAACAAAGGCACAGCTATTGACTCATAAATGTATTTTTAATTTTTTTTTGACTTATGAGTCTAATTAAATGCATCTTGTATTACAATGATACCTTTGCTGAAATAGCGTATGATTCATTTTGTTTTACCTCAGTCCATGCTTCGCAGTAGAAATGCACCTTTGATATCGAAGCTCCTTTTATATCTGAGCTGTTCTGCCTGTGTGTTTCATTACCTGTCTATAGTCTGGCTTTACCCTCTCCTCATTCTGTTGCACACAATGCTCTCTGTCTTCACCCTCAGCTCAGGCCAGTGGCATCTGTTGAAACCTGAGAGAAAACTTCATTTCTCTGAGTTAATTTCCCATGCAGGCCTTCTGAGCTCAGAGCACACTCTACAGAGTAGGGCCTGATGAATTATGCAGCAGGTTTAATTGCAAAGCCAGAAACTAATGACTTTGGACTGGTTAACAGCAGGGGAACCATACATCTCAGCAAACTGAATGAAAAATCAGTTTTTAAAAAAAGGGAAGGGAAAAAATGCTAATTGATGAATAATTAAAGCTTGAGCTACGGGGCATAATTGTGACATTTTGTTTCAATCAATTTAGAAGTATAGGGAAAAGTGCACTTAGGAAACTAATGGCAGCAGTGAGCATGTCCAAAAAAAACCCATAATGTCCAGTCTTACTTTCATTGTACAGCCTTTAGTCAGTAATGACTGCTATTCTGAACACGGTTATGTCTTTAATACACACTGTACATCTTTAATATACAGCTCCAGAAAAAAATAAGAGACCACTGCAATTTATTTTTAAATCAGCATCTCTATTAGTATGACAGCTATTCCATGCCAGTGTCTTATTAAATTCCTACACAAGCGCCTCATTCTGCTTTATGAGGTGCTGATTAGTGATCACCTGAATCAAATCGTATTTAATGACGAAAAGTATAAAAAAACCCACTGCTGTAATCAACACTCTTCTCTTGCAGTGTGACCAGTTGGATGGTAAAACACTACTAGAAGTTTGTCCAAGGTAATTATTGCCGTTTTGTTTGAGGGTGAACAAGAGATTTGTTTTCTTTGAATTATTCAAGTTCTGTGAACACTGCATCATTTCTCTTATTTTGATGTCATTTTCTCTAAAATTATGCTTTAAAGAACAATATTTTTATTTGGAAATTAGGAAATTGTCAGCAGGAACTAAGGCAAAGCTGTTCAGTTCAATACTTGCACCTATAAAAGATCAAACCTGATAAACTGAACATTTTTGCAGTGGTCTCATATTTTTTCCCCCGGAGCTATACTGTAATTCAAACAGTATGTTAGTGTTTATTTGTAAGTCACATTTTTGTGTATTTTATTTTGAAACAGTGCTGACAAATTCCTCATACACTTTTTGTGAAAGGCATTCACATTGTACTGAAATGTATTCATGCTTGCAGTAAAGCGGTGCTCCAGCAGGTGCTCTGTGTTCATGTGCTGAGATTCCTCATGCCGGAGGAAACTCCACAGCCTCAGGGTCTCTGGCCTTGGGTTCACTGGCCTTACGATCTCTGGCCTGTAAAATGTAGGCAGGTCACTGTTTAACACATTTACACTGGTCTCCTGGTCCCTCTCTCTCTCTCTCTCTCTCGCTCTCTCGCTCCCTGTCTCTCTCTATGTATCTATCTATAGTAACATTCAAAAGGCTGGATATATTATTTTCTGTAAACCTTGTTTGCTTCCACAGAAGCATATATGTAGCTTTATAGATACATAAATTGATTGATAGATAGTTAGCTAGATACATAGATAGATACATACATAGAGAGAGAGAGCAAGTGAAAGAAGAAGAATATGAAATGATGAAATGAAGTGTGTATTATTCCAGAGAGCAGATGTTTGGTCCTGCAGCAGCAGGGCTGCCTCAGGCTCTGTCTGGTGTCAGTACGTGCGTGCGTGTATGTGTATGGATGCCCCCCTTCTGCATCAGACCACCGCTCACCCCATCGTTTTGCGAGCCTCATTTCACACAAACACACACAACACACACAGTACTTCTGTTTTCATACATCACTGTTCCAGGCACACTGCAAAATCGCCTGAATAAGGAATGCGTACCTTGATTGACTATAATGGCAAGGTAGAATAGCTGTCATAGGTCAGGCTATCTCACAGTAGGAGGGAAGAAGTATGGAGAGCAATGCATTAGTACATTTTGAACATGTATGCCATATGTTAATTAGGAAGCGTGTGCTGATATAATTACTGAACAGGTTTCTATAGTGGGTATCCCTCCTGTACCTCATGGGGGAGTGTAGAATGATAAAGTAGCTGTGCATACATTTTAATTTACTGAGCTCAAAATGGGCAGCATGATGTTGGCAAATTCACTCAGGATGATCTATTGGAAGGCTCCGGCTGTTCATTACACCTCTCCTTTGTTAGACTATTTAGGCCCCTATCAACTTCAGGGCTTGTACTTGCAGGAGCCTTTGGCGTCCACGGGCGAGTGAGGAGGTTTCAAATCCATAATTCAGACAAATGGTTGCTAATAGCTGCCATTAGTGGAGGCTCAGGGCCATTTGAGAATAGTTATCTGGGTGTCGTAGTCGTACTGAGTAGAAATGCTTAACTGGGGTGAGGACTGATCTGTTCACAGGGGTGGAAAAACCCAGTAATCGTACTTCATTATTGTTGTGGAAAAGTATTGAAACTGACTATTTGTAATTTTACTCGGTTATATTTCCGAGATTATACGTGTCTTTTTCTTTTGATGTTCAGTGGAGATCCTGTGAAATTGAATTGAATTGAATTGAATCAATTCATAAAAGTTGAATTCATAAAAGGGTCAAATAAAACAGCTCACAATTTGTCTTTGTATGGGGTCCAGCATCACAACCCACCCACCATTTATTTGTTCACTTTTATCTTTTATATACTTGAGTTTAAATGTCGATAATGTTTTTACGTTCATTCCAGTATATTTTTGGTCCCAAATCTTCGCTTTTATATGTGTGATTTACAAAAAAGTACTCACTTAAGAATGATACTTTTTCTACCTCTGCCTGTTCCAGAAGTATGCTTAATTATACCTAGCTAATGAGTCGCGGGACTGTAGGACTGTAGTTAATTAAAATTGAATTAAATGTTTAAAAGTATGAATGACCGTAAAAATGTATAAAAAATAGTAAAAGTAAATAAAAGAGAAAAAACGAGATATGGTACACTTTTATTGTCTCCACATGGTGACTGAGTATACAATAAATTTATCGCCCCAGATAATGCACTGCAAACGTAATCTGAATGGCGTCGCCTTGTAATTATTGCCTGAGGCGATGAGCAAGGACTCTCTGATAAGCCCACCCTGTTATCCCACTCGCCATGTCCTTGAGACTATTTGGCTTCGCTTAATTAGGAGTTGAGCTTTGAAGGTGTGCTGAGAGCCCTGATGCACCGCTATTGTTTGCCTTCTGCGTTCTTTGTTCTCTGCCATTGATAAGGGATGTCAAATATATGGCAGGTGATATTTAAAGCTCAGTCTTACACACTGATCTTCTGATTTTATAGTGCTGTCGCTGACGAAACTTGCCGTGTGTTCATGATCATGAGTGTATTTTCTTTTTCACTTGCTTTTTGAAAGAATCTCTTAATTTTCTTATGCAGCATTCTGTGCCAAGAAAAGAAATTGGAGCTATTTACAACAGCACTTGTACCTTTCAGTTTGTACATTTTTAGGTCACTCTGGAGCGTAAGAGCATCTGGTTAATTAAAGAGGCCACATGGAAAATCAGATCTCTTTCCTTTTGTTAAATAAAATAATCTGATGTAGTGTGTACTCACAGTTCATTCCCTATATGACCCACA